>BQXV01000013.1:0-419329 GCA_022836555.1 Colletotrichum tofieldiae
TCTGTAAGCACTTTTTTCTAAAACTGTACTATTATAATACTAACATAATATAACTAGGTTTAATACAGTTACATTAGGCTACTAAGCTATAATAAAAGAGTGTTTTTAACCTTTTTTAGAGCTTAGTGTTTATAGAGATAAATAACTTACTCTAGAGTTAAGTACTACCTAAAGCTAGCTTCTGAGCTACATAATATCTAAATTAAAGACTCTATCTAGATTCTAAAGCACCTAGCCTCTTAAAGAGAACAAAATATCTCTCTTATAATACTATTAATAATATTTAGGATTTAGCATTAAGTAATTTAGTACTTTTGCAGTATTTAATAATGTTTTATAACAAATAAGTCTTATAAAGAAGAAGTTACAGCTAAGTGTTATTCTAAATGTAGTATTATAAATGTAATAATTACATTATAATTTAATTAAAATTCTATTATCTAACCTGCCTGCCTACTTAGTCTTTAAGTAGGTATTACCTAACAATCTGTTGCAACAAGCATGCTCTAACCTATCTATATAGCAAAAAGCACTTTTAGACTAAAGTTAAAGAACTATTTAGCTTACAGAAAGTCTAGCTATTTCTCTAAAGATAAATTAAGTAGAGTGTAAGCATAACATTAATACAGTAGACCAGTCTTCTAAGCTCTAACAGTTAATACTATACTGTTATTTCTTTATATATAAGAATAAAGTTATATTATAAGTAGATTATAATATTATTATATTTAAATTATGTTCTAATAATGTCTTTTAACATAAGTTAAGCACACTTTACTAATAACAATTAACTAATTACACTAAGGTGTACATACTGCTTTAAGCTTTTTGTTCCTAAGAACCTACTTAAAACCCCTTTTGCTATCTAGATTTCTATTAGCATTTATAATTATGTACTACTAATTTCTAACAAGATTCCTTAAGGTTATCTTAATAAGCTTATAATAATTATTAAGAGAATATAAAACCTAAAACTAACCTATAGTAAGTATACTAATTATAATATAAACATGTTTACAAACTAATACATCTTAAAGTCTTTAATATTTAATCTAACTATACAGAAGCTTTTTTAAAAGTATAATGTAGTTATATTTAGTAATATTTATTACAGCCTTACTTAAGTAAATAAGATTAAAAAGATAATTTATAAGTTATAAGTACTTATATATTTACATAAGAGTAAAATTTATAAAGTACAGCATTTATTTTAAATAGAATAAAATAAACCCTCTTAAGTAAGTTAAGATATTTATTTAATAACATAATTCTAACATAATAATAGTATATATAAGATATCTTCTTTAATAGTACAAATTATCTTATATACTGTTACTATTTAGAACAGCTTAACCTTCTTTTTTAAAAAGAGTTTGCAGAGGTTAATATATCTTTTAAGAGGATATATAGCTTAGAAAGCTAAGAGCTAGTTTTTACTAAACTATCTTTTGTTACATATTAAGGTAAGCATATTAAAAGCATACCTAAAGCATAATTAAAGCATAATACTAACATATTAGTAGTTAAAACGTATATACACTTTTTTATAAATAGGGAATTAACCTAACTATACTTTTAAGTATTTAAAATGCTTTATAAGGTATAGTAAAAGCATTTTAAAGAACTTCTTTAATAGAGGCATTACTATTCTAAAGCTGCTATGTTAATAAAAGTTTTAGTTCTTAACTAAGATTTAAAACAACTGTTAGGTATATAAAGATAATATTATAATAAAAACATAATTTTTAGCTAATATTAATAAGCTTTAGAAGGTTTCTTACTATAATTAACTTAGAAGGGCGTTCTTAGTAATAGTAAATTTGCTAGTTTATAATTCTTTATAAGGTTTATTTTTAGAGAGGTATAGAATAAGTTCTTAAGCCTGCTGGTAACCCTTAAATTGTGCAGTATTATAAGCTTTATAAAGTAATAATAAGTCTTATTAATATACAGACTAAGAGTAAATATAAGATGCTAATTTATCTTATTATTAGTAATTATATATCTTTTAGAGTTCTATTTAAATTATAATTTAATTCTTTTATTAGACTAAGCAGTTAATTAACTAAAGATTGTAAATTAGGCTGTTTATAAGCTTTATTATACTATTTAAACATACCTTAACTAGTATCTTTCTCTTATTCTAAAAGATGTATAGAATATAGTTCGCTCTTATACAAATGTTATTAAAGTAAGTTACTAGCATAAGTATGCATTTAGCTAACAGGTTAAGCTTGCTAAAGAAGTAAGGCTGTAAGTAACTATAATTATAATATAAACATAATACTAATAATTACATTAGAGGCTAAATTATTAATTATAATTACATTAATGCAGATAAAATTGTATAGAACACTAGTATACTTTTAAGCTTTTGTAACTAAAGTATAACTTCTCATTTTTATTAATTACTTATACTGTAATAACGTAAGTATTTAACTATTCTTATATTATAATAAAATTGTAATTTTACTAACCTTTATAAAAGTTAAAAGCTTATAGTTAACCTCTGTACGCTAGAGCAAAAAGATAAGCTTCTGAATAATATAATACGTTTAGTATTATCTTTAGGTGTTATATTATGTAGAAATCAGAATAACTTATCTTTATGCATACATTAAGAAAAGAAAAGGTAGAAAGAAATAGGGATCATAATCTAAGTGTGTTACTAATAAACTTTAGATATTAACTAATACAGACTACAACAGAAGTTTAAAAAAAGAGAAAAGAGGTTTAGCAAGAGAATACAGAAGAGTTACCTTCTATTAAGAAGCTAGAGTTATAACTAGAACTACAAAAAGCAAAGGTACATAAGGTTAAGTTAGTATTAGAGCTAGAAAGAGTAAGAAAGTAAAGATAAAAGTAGGTAGTTTAGTTTATTTTATTATATATCTGTATTATAATTAAACTTTACTTTTACTTTATCTTTACCTTACTCTTATCTTACTCTTACCTTACTCTTACCTTACTTTTATCTTACTTTTATCTTACTTTTATTTTACTCTTATCTTGCTTTTACCTTACTTATACCTTACTTTTACCTTACTTTTATCTTACTTTTATTTTACTTTTACCTTACTTATACCTTACTCTTATCTTACTTTTACCTTACTTATATCTTACTTATACTTTACTCTAATTTAGTTCTTACTTTTATTTAATTACTTAAACTAGTCTAAGGTAAATATATCTTAAGCATAACAATAGAGTTCCCCTTTTACTTTAAAGTTAGAATAGTATCTTTAGTTTGCAGCTTTATAAGAGTTACATAAAGAACGTAATAATAGACCTATTTAACGTTTTATAAGTTAAATATTAGGCTATTATAATTAGTACATAATTAAAAAGAATTACATATAGTTTTTAACATACCTTTTTATTCTTAAAGTAAGGAACAGAAAGATAATTAACAAGCCTAAGTAAAGTAACAGACCTAGCTACAGTAATAAAGTTACTGCATTCTACAGACTGACTTTCTAAGAATTACTAAAGTAAAGTTAGTAAAATAGTCTTATTATATTATAATTTAAACTTACTTTAACTATACTGTTATTCTTCTTATAAGTAGTATTAGTATCCTAAGAACAGTTACTACTAATTATAATAATAGTATTACTTTAAAACCTATTAAGTAATTCATTATTATTACTAAGCTTAGAAGTATTACCTTATAGAGAGAAATTATAATTCAGATGTAATTTTAAAACCTCTTGTTAAGTACTAGTTTACTAATAAGGTCTTTTTTTTAGTAGCTTCTCTTGCTTACTATTAGTTGCACTTAATAAGTCTAATTCTAAAAGTAAAGATTTAAGACCTAATAGGCTAAGAGCAGACAGGTTGTTAAGAAGCATGTAATAAAAGTTTAAAGAGTGTTAATTATAATTTAATTATAATACTAAGATTCTCTATACCTTTTGCCTTTAAGATATCTTCTTAAGATGGTCTACTGTTACGTAGTAAAGCATAAGAGGTGTTATATACTGCTTAAATGTGTTAAGATAAGGTTATATATATTAGCACAATAGGTTTATTATCTCTCTTAAAGATATAAAGAGATAATAATATATATAAGGAATATAACCTTATATAAAGATATATCTTATAGAAGCAAGAATATAAGATATATAGAGGTAGAGTAATAATATAGATATAAGGATATATAAGAAGTAAAGAGAGTATAATAGTTAGATTATAACTATAGGAGTTACTTACTTAGAGAGAGAAGAAACAGAAGATAGAACTAGACTAAATAGTCCCTTATATAACCGTATCTAGCTTACTAGAATATTCTATACTTGCGTAAGCTGCTTATAAATCAGAATATCATGCGTAACCCTTAGTTGCGTAAGACAATAACCCTAACTTAACGAGTTAACCTAGATAGAAGAAGAGAGGAGAAATAAAGCTAATCTTGCTCCTCTAACTATCTTCTAGAATCTTCGGTTGATTACGTAATCATACTGATTACGTAATTAATATATATATTAATCTACTAAACTAGTAGATAATATATATATATATATACTACGTAATACTCCTTATAATAAAGGAAATATAACGTAAAGTAGAAGTATTAAGAGTTAGAATAACTCTTACTTCTAACAATATATAAAGCAAACTGCTCCTAGTAAGAACATAATTAGATTATGTTAGTATCTAGTTAGCAAAAGAAGGCTTACATACTTAAGGTATAACACTAGGCCTTTAGAAGATAATTAACTAATGTTAAAGTAACAAAATACTTTACTAATATAAGACTAAACTTTTCTATCTTTATTAAAAGAAAAAGCTAGCTATTAGTTTAGTCTTTTTTTAAGATGCAGATACTTCTTTTAGTAGTAAGACTAAATAGTGTAAGAATTATAATATATTAGTAATATATACAAGCTTACTTAAGTTAAGATTTCTTTTATAACTATATTAAAAGAAATACATACGTAATTATTATGTTTAGAATTATAATTAAAGCATAATTCTTTTATATCTTAACTATAACATTTATCCTTTTCTTATAACCTCTTTTTAATCTATCTTTTTTCTTATGTAACATAAGTTATATAGTTATATTTCTTACTAATTAAAAGAGTAAATATTTATTTACTACTTTATGCTTACTACTTAGGCTTACACTAGTATTATCTAGCTAATTAAAATTAGTATACTAGTTAGGTAGGTAGAGTAAGCAATTTAAGGTAGAGTAGCTACCTTTCTAAGCTTTCTAGCTCTTAATATATTAAGCTAGAAAATTTCTCTTTTATCTAACTATCTCTATACTTATAACAATATAACTAATTAGCAAAATAGTACCTGTGTAATTAACACTAGTAACTCTTATAAGTACATAAGACTTTTCTAATTAGATTATAATTATAACATAATTTAAGCTAACTCTCTCTCTTAGTATAATGCTTAAGTTACTTACCTGCATTATCTTTCTTCTAAATATAAGATCTTTCTAGCTAGCTAGAATCCTTATAATAATGTATGTATCCTTAGGAATTATAATTTAATTATGCTTCTAGCATAATTGCTTACAGCTTTTTAGAGTTAAGACTTTATTAAGATCTTTCTAAGTAAGCAGTTTTACTACTTTAACTTTAGTAATAATAAGAATCTTATTATTTACCTTTACTCTGTAAGTCTTTTTAATCTTATTATAGTTATGTTATTAACATAATTATAATAGATACCTTTTAAAAGTGCTACTGCCTTAATTTACTATATCTATAACTACCTTAAGAAGATGTTTAAGCAAAAGTTTAGCATTAATTCTTATACCTTTACTACTAACAGTAATAGTACTCTTAAGAAGAGTACTAGTAGTTATTTTACTTTATAAAATAAAGCTATGTTTATCTATATGTATTTTAATTATAACTTAATTATAATGTACTAATAAGCTTCTAGTATTCTTAATAAAGTGGTTTTATAATTCTTAGGTTAACACTATTTAGTTTAATTAGAATTATGTATAACTTTAATACTACTAGGTAGCTAACATTATTCTTACTTCTATCTTTACTAATAAGGCCCCTGTGCAGCCTTCTGTAAAAAAGCGCAAGCGCAATAAGCCTCTTAGTACAGAGGTATATTGCACATTTTGTTATTCTTCTAACATAATTCTAACATAATTACTCTTTAGACTATTACCCTTAAGAAGGAAAACGCTATTAAGTAAGCCCTACAGAAGGTATACTTACTTATTTTAATCTTAATTAGATTATAATACTAATATATTATTTATTTTAGGAGAATAATGCTACTAAAGCTGCTACTAAAGCTGCAGAGGCTTAGAAGAAGGCTACTTAGGAGAAGGCTACTTAGGAGAATACTACCTAAAAAAAGATAGCTGCTTACATTTAAGAGGTTTATTACAGCTATCTAATATAATCTAATTATAATACTAACATACTTCTAAAGCTTAAAACTAAGATGTTATAGTAAGACCTTAAGATTATTAAGACTAAGGAAGCTGTTAATAAGGCTAAAAAGCTTATCTAAGGCTTTTAAACTACTACTGTAAGTCTTTAGTAATTATAATTCTAACTTAAGTCTAATGTATCTTTTACAGAATTAGAACCTTAATGCTATTACTAAAGCTTATAACAATCTTATCAGACTCTCTAATATGCTTAGCATACTAAAGAAAAAACAGAATAATTTTAAGAGAAAGCTTACCTTTGCTAAGCAAAATAGTAAAATCTTAATATATTTACTTTAATGTTTATTTTAGTTATAATACTAACATAATTTATCTAAGAAAATTAAGCATTCTGTCTAAATCTCTTATCTTAAGAGTAAGAGCTAGAAGCCTGCTATTAAGTTAATTTTTAATTAGACTAAGCTTAGAAGATTGCTTAAGCAAATTAGTTCTGTTGCTTTACTAGCTAAAGCCTGCTTAAATTATAAGGCTCTTAACAGTAAGTATTATCTCTTATTTAACTATAATATAAACGTAATACTAACATAATTCTTAGCTTGCTAGAAGACTTATAACTTTAGTAATAATAAATGTAACGTTATTATTATTATTAGTAGCCTTTATGCTATTCTCTCTACTACTGCTACCTCTAGCTATAATAGTAAATACTAGTACAGCTAAATCTAAATAGATTAAGAGACTAACTAAGATGCAATTAAGATTGTATTATAATTTTGCAGTTAATACTGAATTTTAACAGCAGAATAATAAATCTTAATGCATTTAGGATTTAGGATTAGGTTATCTAGAAGTTAGTAATTAGCAATTAGTACTAGTACTTAGGATATAAACAGTAAAGGGATAACTCCTAATCAGGATTATATCATGATTTGCTCGTTAGTCTGAACTACAATAGAATGAGAGTTGCTGCATAAAACTTAGCTTTTTTATGCGTAACTTCTGATGGTACTTTAGTTACATCATTTCTGCCTTGTGGGGGGGGTAAGCGCTGATCAGCAGGGGGGGTAAGTTGAGGTAATGGCCGGCCACCTTGCCACTAAAGCTACAGCGCCTAGCAACACGGGCAGGGAACGCCAAGGTACCCGAGGTGTGCCGCCGATTATGTAAGCGCCATACGGCGTACCTGCAACGGAGGCAGATCAAAAAGAGGATGCTGACATGGCACTGTTCGGGTAAGTCTACGCCTCCAAGAGAGATGTTGGTGTTTGAAATGGAAACGTCGACGTTGGTGGGAGGATTGACGAACTTGCCGACGTCCCGAGTCCTCTCTATCTCGTTGTGACAGGATCGAACCATGATAACGTGATAGCCACAGAGGGCAAACCATCGCGCTACAGACCCCGAGACAGCAAGAGTTGGCATCTATCTATTTATAGAGGAGGACCAGGCCGAAGAGCATCATCCTCCGTGGCCCAGATCAACCCCATTCGTCCTCTTTCCACTACGTGCAGTTCTTGATGACTGCCCGTCCAAACCTCTGTGGGGGGCGGTTCTG
Source organism: Colletotrichum tofieldiae (assembly GCA_022836555.1). Lineage (NCBI taxonomy): Eukaryota > Fungi > Ascomycota > Sordariomycetes > Glomerellales > Glomerellaceae > Colletotrichum > Colletotrichum tofieldiae. The sequence continues at coordinate 7,938 of BQXV01000013.1, forward strand.
GAGGTGGCGGCGTATCTTGAGAAACGGGAGGTTCGAAAAGGGGATGAATGTCCAAGCGTACCGTCGGGCTGCTCTTGCTGACGCGTGCGATTTCCGAGCCAAAGGCGGTTGGGTTGGTACGAACCGCGCGACGGTGGGGAATTATCTTCCTCGGCATCGTTGCTGCTGGTGCCCGGGACTCTTGCGCGAGGGTGGTTGTTGTCTCCAAAAGGTCGCGCGCCTCTGGAACCGACGAGATGTTGCGTTCGAGGAGAGGCAGAAGTCGCGGCGAGGTGTAGATGGGCTGACGTGGTAAGGTGGGGGGTTGTTACGATTGGAGAGATGGTGGGAGATGCTGGCGAGAGGAGTGCGGACCAAGCGAGCCAACAAGAGCGCTGCAGAGCAGTCATGGAAAACGCCGGGCCGCCGCGCGTTGTCAATGGTGGAGTGCTGCCGTTTTCCAGCTGAAAATCGGCAGGTCTTGCCTGTGGCCGGGCAGTGGAGTATAGGGGGCAGAGATTCTCCCCAAGCAGGGCGCCCAGCTTCTGCCACTTACCATTTCGGCTTACCGCAAAGGCCATGATTGGTTCCAGGCGCTGGTCCCGTTGCTGCAGGCCTGCTGACTCTGCACTCTGCTCTGCTCTCCACCCTTGGAATCCGTTCCATCCCAGCTCTGGGTTCGGGCGAGTCCACGTGTCGCGCCCCCACTGCGCACCGGGAGGCTCGATGGGCTGAGGCCCGAGGGCAAAGGCAAATGTGTGTGATTGGCCTGGAACCGGAACTTGGATGGCCGTGTTGGTGGGTGTTTTTTTGCGGGTCGCCAACTCCAAATGCTGCCGCAAAAGTAGTGTTCCCCGGACTGAGACGCCTCAAGCTCTCCGTGGCTCAGGAGCGTTCAATCGGTAGGGGAAACACGTCCAACATGGAACGACGCATATTAACTGCCAATGCAATGGAGAATCAAGGAGAGCGCTGCCACAAGCGCCGCCACAAGCGCTGCCAATGAGGCTGCGGACAATGTGCTGCCGAAAGTGAGGTTTCTTCTGTTTGTTTTTCACTCCTCCCGTTTTGACGCCCTCCTCCCTCCTTCCCTCCTTCCTCCCGCATCTTTCTAACATGACGCCACACACTGAGCCTCACTAGGACCTACAGAAATCCCCCGGCAGGTAATTAATTGCTGGGCCACGGCGTTTCTGCCTGTAGATGTGGTCTTAGTCTGTCTCTTTCAACTTGTGAATTTCTTCGCTTCTCTCTCTTGTTTCCCTCTTGATGCATATGCTCGCCATTATACCATAACACCATTATTAACAACAAACTAACGAACCTACAACAACAACAACAACAACAACAACAACGACGCCTACTATACCCACAAGCATGGCACCCCCCGCCTCGTCCGGCCCCGGGCCAGAACCTGAGCCCAAGTCCGAGTCCAAGTCTGTACTCAAGAGCAAGATCGAGTCCGGGCCTGAGTCTAACTTGCTGCTGCCGCTGCTGCTGCTGTCGCTTCCTGCGCCTGCCCTAGTGAGTACTGTTGCTGGAACCCCCTCTACAAGCATGCCGTCCCTCTAACCTCATGCAAACGTGTCAACAGCCCGGCCGATGGACCTCTGACGAGACTCGCTACCTCCTGCGCATCCTACGCAACATTGTCGGTCCCTCATCAGTCGGCAGAGTCGCCGAGCGCATGGGACGCACGTGCTACGACGTCGCTGTCAAGGTCATCCAACTTCGTGCTGCCGGTTTCCCGCTAAACACCATCCGTCCAGGCATGGCCATGTACCTACCTGGATAAGGAAGGAAGGCAGGCACGTTGAGCGACGAGCTGTGGCCTGCTTTGCCGTCCATTCTCGATGCGGATTCCCTCCTCCGACAACCTACATCACACTGTTGCCGACTGGTATTCTGACTTGAGTCTCGACACCCCCCAATGCCGAACCGTTTCCCAGCTGGTATCCGAGTCAATTCCAGACAGCCCACGCCGAACGCATGGCTGAATCGTGTTCAGAGTCGTCCAATATGCTGAAGGGTGACCACCCGCACTTCTCCTTCCTTCTGCCTCAAGTCGGTCGTCCAGGTGAGCTCCCCGTTCCTTTCTTCTCGCTACCGTCGCGATTGCTGGAAGAAAAGCCATTGATCGGTCAAGCAGGATCCTCACGTGGTGTCTTCCGGACCATCGTCCGTCGACTAGACATCCATACACCCTCCCGTCGCCCAGCCAGCGACGTCATTCGAGTCGTTCCCTCACGGCCATCTGCCAACGTTCTTCGATACGCCAAACCGCCCGCAGAGATGCTTTGTCCACTTCCGGCCGTGGCCATCATGTACGGCGATGAATACCCACCAATCCGGACCTCTTCGACTCACCAGCCAGCTGCAGGACTGAGAAGGTTCTGCATGCACCAGTCGGGTGTAAGACCCAAACCTATCATTATTCTTTCCTCCCCGCCAGGTCCCTGCCCTGCCTCAACAAGTGGTGCGGCCCCTCCCCTGACGCCACGCCGCGTTCTGCAACGCTATCAGCGCCCTCGTGACGCAGCTTAAGCGAGAGAAGCAGATCTACCGCGCTGCAATAAACCACTTAAGCGACCTTGCTGAGAAGTGTCAGCGGCGCCTCCTGGTTTTAGCTTGAGTTGCTGGAGCTGGATTTTGAGCATAACCCTTGCCGCAGCCACCGTTAGGAACGACAGTAAAGGAGACAACTTTGAGGACACGGCAAACGGGGTCAGGTCGGCGATGAACAGCGCTATAAAAGAAAACAGCGCCGCCTGCAACACTGGTCTTGAGAGGGACGGCAGTGGCGGACGTAAGAGGGAGGGGAAGAGAGGGGAAAGGGTGGCATATACTTTGGGCGTGGTTAACGGCCGAGTAGACCAGCAAAAAGGAGGGCTGTGCTGGAAGATGTGTGCACATGTGTCGTGTTGCCCGGCTTTGACAGCGTCGCTGTGGCGAGAGGCTTAGTGCCACGAAGGTGCCGTCGTCTTCATTCCAGTTGCCGACTATATTTTCAAAGATGAACGAGGCTTTTGAAGGCTGTTGTAATCGCGGCAAAAGCTGCCATCAGTGTGTCCAGAAAGGGATATCATCCTGGTCACCCTCACCACCGTCAATACCCTCACCCAGGGCCTCTACTTCGCGCCAACTTCCAAGTCTCCTACACAGACGTCCACTAACACCCCGTCGTGAAGGCAGGCGAAAATGGAGGCATGATAACAGATAGTGGTCCTCCGTTGGATCACCAAAGACCACGACGAAGAACGGCAAGAAAGAAAGCAGCTGTGGCAGGCCCGGCTGCCGCAGTGATGGATTCAATCCTGGTTTCTTTTCCGGGCCAAGTCCTGGTGGTGTGCTGATTGTCTGCTGGAGGAGCTTCGTGGGATACCCGAGGTACGTACATCCAAGGCCAGGCCGAGACGAGCGACATGCAGCAAGCGGGCGCCGCGGCAACGCAGATGGTGGCGCCTGCCTTCTGGCTGGCGAGCCCGTCGAGGTTGACGGTTCGGGGGGTCACGTCACTCCATGTGCTCAACGCCCCACAACACTCTCATTGGACAATCCAAGCATCCTACAACCCTTGATCCATGACAGGGGGTGCCGTCATAAGCCATGCCAAGTGTACGTACCTTCGCTCTTCCCTCGTCGTTCGTCCAGCGTCTCCACCACCCGCCAACGTCACGCACGCCATGCTCAACTTGGTAAATGCTGATATCAACATGATCGCGCGAACAGACGAGCAAGCAGACATTCTAGCAGCCGTCGATCGTTTTGTGTCCATCTGCAGCCAACTAGTCGGCCCGGACAAAGCCGCCATTGCCGGCCACGTCGAACACTACATCAATCTCGAGACGGCTGCAGCCACTCGGTTCAGCATCATCCACTTACGGGCACGCCTCCCCCTCGAAGTCGTGGATCTGATCGTCACCTACCACAATCCTTCCGCCTGGGTCCCGACCAAGGTCTGCGTCTCCAAACTCGCAAAGGCCGCCAAGATCTAGCAGATCTCTCCGGCGGCTTGCGTCTTCTACCTCCACTCGGTCCAGGCCGGTCGTTACTTTTATGCGGCCCTGAGAGAACTCGCTGAGCGCTGTCCTGTCTTTGCTGAAGCCAGCGCCCTCTTGCGAGCACGCGCAGAGACCCGACGGACTGCTGTTGTGGGCAGACATGGCGTTGACAAGAACGCACAAGGAATCATTTTGAACGACATCGCCACTGTCCTGGACAGCCTCGAGCCAGAGAACAGAGCCTCTCCCGAACAAGCACGATCACAAAAGGTCAGATGTCTTCCCCTTCCGCTTTGATGGTGATGAGGTTACTGATGCTCTCTCTAGCGCAAATCTGCTGTTTCGTCTAGTGACAACCGCGTGTCGGTCGACCCTGACGCAACTGTCTTTAATCACTCGCTTGCCGATCCTCCAAACACCCACCCGCTCCACAGCGTTCCGTCCAGTCCCCAGCCTGACGTCGACAATTCGTTGAAAGACGACGACCCTTTAGAAGACGACAGCTTGTTTCACGCGACTGATCACTGCAAACAAGTTGGAGTTGGCAGCCCAACAGGCAACGTCCAAGACGATACCCCGTTCGACGACCTCGACGCGTTCGACGACCTCGCCGCGTACGACGACTCCGCTGCGTACGATGAATACCCACTGCAGGGCAACAACTCTCCTACCGATAACAGTGCGGCGACAAGCGCGTTTGACGACCTCACTTTACTGACAGATACCAAAGGCTTGAGCACTCAATCACCGGCCTCCAATCTACACCAAACCTTCACCATGGTCGCCAAGTGCAACCACCCAGAGCCGGAGCCGCGGGCGATGCCCGACGCCAAGAGACGTCGTGTGTCGATACTCAATCCTCTTGCATCTCTTATACCCGGGGAAAACCTTGGAGCGCCTGTCATCTCGGGAATCATGCAAAGCCTGTGTGATGTCATTCCACACCGCGCAGTCCGATTTGAGGCCACAGCATCGGCCGTGGGCGCCGACCTATCGCTCACCCGGTCAACCATCTCTCGTGTGTTCGCCCAGGAGCCAGCAGAAGTGGCGATTCTCATCCCAATCCAACAAGACAATCATTGGGCTCTCGTCCTTGCCAAGGTCATTGCTCGGAAGCGGGTGGCGATTGAAACGTACGACTCTCGTAAGGCCGAGGAGAACGACTGTTTGCTTTCAGATTCAGCACAAGATCAGCTCTGCAACCTGTTTCATGGAGCATCCGACAGCGACGAGTTGTTTCCTGGTCTTTCCCCAAAGACGACGTGGAGCAACATCGGCCGTCATAGTATCCAACAGCCCAGTGAGCCAGACTCTGGTGTTGGGGTCCTGATTCACAGCTTGTACGCTTTCGCAGGTACCAACATACCGAGAGAAGTCGACTGGCTTCTTTGGCGACGCGTGCTGGCCGCTTACAAAAGCGCCCGTGATGCGCCCTTGCCTTCGGGAGACTCCCCTGGAGTTGAAATACCCTTCGATGACGTGGTAGTCACACTTCGCCAGAGACACGCGGAAGTTCTAGGTATCGGTATCGGTCAAACGTCTGCGCGGGTCCGACTGCCTGCCGACTCCATTATTCGTCGCGTTTTGGCTGACGATGTGGATTGGCTATGTGTGCTGAGAAGTCAGGCGGCTAATCTTGATGCAGCCCTTGGCGAGCTGCGAGCCCAGCTAGCATCAGTACCCGCGGAAGACAAAGCCAATAGACAAAAAGCCAGGCAGACCGTCGTCGACATACAGGCCCTGGTCGCAAGTTTACTGGCAGAAGCAGACGGGCACCCGGGCCCATCGAGTCATCATCTCGAGAGTTGTCGCAGAGATGAAGAAGCGATCAGGTCCATCATACCCGTGATGAGAGGTGGGAAAAGGCCCAAGGAACAGATGAAGGAAGCTCTGGAGGCTGCAGAGGCAGCAATCAGAATTGCCATGGCGCGCAAGGCAGAGGAGGACAACATGTCGAAGCGGGGCACACGAGGTCTCCAGGCCATGCAGAGCGAGGCCGAGCAAATTGAGCGCGAACTGGATGGGGCGGATAGGGAAGAAAACGAGGACGATGAATATGATGGCGACGACCAGAATGATGACGAAGGTCAGAATGATGACGAAGGTCGAATGAGACGACGATGGAGATGAAGGAGAGGGGGACGGCAATTGACTTGAACAAGGTCTCTGGGCACATTTTGGGCGTTATCGCGGGCTCAAGGGAACTGATGCATATGATTATCTGTAGCATTGGTAGTTCATGGTCCGCCAACCAGTAGATGTAGTTTGCAATCGGTGATAACGCCGTTTTCGGGATCAACACCCATGTATCACATGGATTGTGCCTTCAGGTTGTCAACATGAATTGCGTGGTGTGTGTTGTATTGGCAGCCAGGAGCTTAACCTAGGTAGTGTTAGGAAGTGAACTTTCGGGATGAAGCCAGGGGGGCTGCATTGCAGTCAGTCACCTGCCACCCCCTCCTGGACAAGTGTCTAGGGTTGTCATGCCGTTGAGTTGCCGTTCCAAAGTTGGTGTGGTAGCGGTGGCGTTGTGCTTTTGATCGGAGGATTACCGGCACACGGGAAGCTGTCAACATCCATCCGAGCCACTGCTATATGAAAGCAGAGATTACCTGATTGGAGAACGAGGGAGAGGAACAAGATACCATGAGTAAGACACCGATAAAAACACCAAGGAAGGGAGAGCTGGGAGGTGCTCGGAGAGGTTACCTCTCTGGACGACGGAATACAGATCAACGCTACACCATCTACATAAATTTTGTTGGAAGATATACTGAGCATCCGTGGGACCGTGGGTGCCACGCCAAAGACTTGGACATGCCCCGACGCATGCTTGTACGCGTACTTACGGTAGAGGTCATGCAGATACACCGAGCCCGAGGCTGAACAGCCTGCAGGGAAGTCGACCCTGGTAAGTCGCAGAAATCATGGTTCCCAGAAAGTCTTGGGACGTGTTTTACTTGACCAACCTCTGCTTCTCTTTGCACGTTACAGCAGGGCGCCTGTTGGAAATCACTGAGAATAACTTGTGGAGGTCATCGGTACTCCAGGAGAGCAAAGGAGAGCAGATTGATGAACTGCAAGGGATTGCAAAGCTATCATGTTGACTTTGAAATGCAAAACACCGTTGCATCGTCCAGGACCACAATAGAGATTCCCGCTAAAAAGAAGCATTGCTACAAATGCCTCCAGCTCTTCGACCCTCTTCGACATGTATCCAGTTTATGCCACACATGATGATAAAGGTGTTGAATCATGGTAAACAAGAAACGAGTTTGTGTTGCGATAATATTTGAATGCGTCCTCTTCTGGCAAGTTCTGTTGAGAGTAGCAGCACCCTTGAATCCTTTGCCCCTTAATCATGTATTTCAATACGTAGCCTTTATATCTCAGATATACCACGCCAGGACCACTCCCCGTGTACTGGAAGCCCAGACCTGTGTCGGTCCATGCCTACCGGGCGTTGCATCAATGACCGATGTCATATCAGGTCTTGCCGCCAAAACTCCATTTCCATTTGATTAAGTATCACAGAACCCGTCCAGACAAAAGACGGGGTAGATAACGGACGGGACATGAAGGTTGGAATGTCCCGTTCGGCATAGCCGAAGATTTTGGTGTGTTGTCGATCTATGCCTCTGTCTCCTGTATCTGAGGTCGAGCAACAGAGCGAGTGCATGCTACCCTTCTCATCGGCGCTAGCTACCACTTGTTCAGTTCCATGCGCAAGTCATTAACGCGCGTTTGAAAACGTGTTAAACGTTGTCAATGCTTCATGAATGCTTCCTCCGATTTCGGATTGTCAAACTCACACACTGGATCTGCGGCATTGGCAAAACCCTGCTTCAGACTCGGCTCTCAACCGCCTAGGATGTTTAACAGCTCACCAAAGCGTCCGCCCCCTTTTTGCAATCAAATGCCGTCGACTAAAGACAACCATTTTGTATGATGGTGAACACAATAGCGAGAAAGAGACCTTGAACACCAAGGCACACGCAAAGACCACTCCGTCGATATATAACAAGGCAGTGGGCACCGGAGCCGACTGATATACCGACGAAGAAGGCGAGAGAACCTTTTCCAGAGGTGTCGTTAACGACTCACGGATCCAGCCTGACGCCTCGAGGCTCAGCCCGGACACATTTGCAGGAGACTTTGAGAGCGGATGTCTGAAATTTGAGTCAGAGTGGGTTAGATTAGGTGCAGCTACAGCACATTTGAACATGTGTTCCCTCTGAGGTTAAACAGACTGGGCATGATTAGAAAAGGAGAAGGCGTAGGTCGCTGTTAAAAAGGGCAGAGATGGACAGAAAGCTCGATGAGACGAAGAGACAAGTCTAGGTCCTTATTTATAGTAAGCTTCAATCCACAAAATAGGGGAATTATTGTTACTCCTGAAATTTATTCCGTCTCAACAGCGGTTGTGACTCCAAGTCAGTGTTATCCAGTAGCCAGTTATCCTTACCATTATGATGCGACTTCAACGCAAGCGCAAACAGAATCCAAGAAATCCCGCATCATAACAACAACTATACAAGCCAAGCCTCCTGAAGCGTGCGTCACCTTCCAAGGCCATTCGTTAACATTGGCGGTAGGTTCGGTAGGGCCATGGGTGGTGACGAGACGGAAGATTGACAACCTCGCCGGCACACACGCATCCTTTGGGCCGGCAACAACGAGCACGATCAAGAGACGATTCTTAATGGCTACTAGCGAGCCTTTCTCTCGAGCCCACAAGATGATACATATTGAGAGCCCAGAGTCTCAAACACCAATGACTTCTCAACCCTCAATTCTTCGAGACCAATGCTTTCGCCTCACCTACTTGGAACAAGCTCAGCCGCACACCCGCAACCCAATCATACCGACCACAACATAGCTTACCCTGGGTGTTCCCGTCACTGGGGAGATGCCAGTGCAACGCAGACCCGGAAGACGAGGGGGTGTGCTGTCGGCCCGTCAGCGCGGGCTTTAGGAGATCCATAGCCCCTAACGTCCACTCAACTTTGCTACAATGCTGTAGGAGGGACCGGCACTCGAATGAGACTGGACATCGGGGGCAGATGACGCATTGGGACGATGCGAGCTGTGACGTTGACTTTGAATCCTGCATCTGGTTGTGAAAGCGGAGGGACAATGGTCAGATGGTTGAAGAAGCATGCCGATTAATGAAAAATGATGAAACTTGGGGGCTCGCTCATGAGAATGGGAGGTGGCGAGGGCAAGAAAGTGAGGTGGATGCATACTTGCATGGTTGGATTGATGGATGTTCAGTTGTGCGCAATGGGGTGGATTGGGGATTCAAAGAAACTGAGCATGGATGAGGCCTCTGGGACACTTGCGCCGATTCCCCTCTGACAGGGACCAATGATCATTGCTATGAACGGGGATAAGAACCCCCTTCAGAATTTCCTGACGCCAGGCGCTGGCGGCACAAACATGATGATGCCGTGGATGGCATTAGACGTCTTCCTTCGTCTTCTACTTGGAACCATCCAACGTGATGGTTCGCAACTGCACCTTCGAAGCTGCCTGATATTGAGTCTCAGCACGGCGAGAAGGTTGGATTAGCATGCCTTGTAAAATGCATGGGATGTTGTGTAAGCCAATGCTCCTCACGGTTGCAGCTTGTGGCTGTTTGTAGCCGCGCAACTGGAGAATTTCACGACGAGTATAATTGAGCAGTAGCGCTAAGAGTAGCAGAAAGCCCTGTGAGACAGAAACAGCGTTAGAGGCCACGTTATAATCAATTGCACCAGCAGGGAAGCATATAAAGGCACCTTCAATAAACAGGAGAAGCAAGGCTGGTATAGAGATAAGCCGGAGCTTGTTAGTTAGCTTAGCAACTCTGTTCCATGGGACCGGGAAAGGCCAGTAAGGAACTTGATATGCCTTGCGGGAGTGCCCCCTTCCCCTAACGCCCCGCTCTGGGAATGCGGGAGTGATCAAAGGGGTTCGGGCTTGACAGCGTGCTGTACAAAAGACGAGCTGTTCTCTCATGGCGACAAACCGCCGTGGGTGTTTTACCTTATCATCATGTGTATGTGTAGTTGACCATTGAGAAGCACTCACGACAGGTATGCCTGGTTTGTTGTAAAGGTCCATCCTCGTGACGGAGAGAGCACACTCTGAGGTAACTGGGAACAAGCCAAAAGAATCAATTTCTTATAGCTGCGCCTGTATTGGTGTGGGCTTGGAAAGCCGTGGCGTGATGAGTGTTTGTCCACCTGCAGATGACGGAAGGGGCCTCGGGAGGAGTTCTGTCTGCTGTGACAATTCATCGCAATGAAACCATTGTGCATAGACCTGAGATTGTGTTGTTTGTGCGGCCTCATCATGATGAATACTGCAGAAACACCGTTGTTAGGAAATGCATCGTTATCGGGTAATAATGTTGTTGGTCTCGTCACCGCACTGCGTCGGCCCGGGGTGGAAAAGGGTGTGACGGGGTTGTGAGATCCCAGATTAACAAGTCGAGGTTTTTGAACTCTGAGGAACAAGATGTAGCCTTCTTCTGTCTTCTGTGGCATAATGGCTGCGGGAGAGAGATGAAGTGTCCACGTTCAAGACTTTGGATTGGGTGACCGCTTGTTAGTAAGGATGATAATATCAAGGATGAAGGCGAGTGTAGTCCTCACCTGGTGTTTTAGCCATGTGAGTGACCATTCCATCCGCACAATATGGCGAATGCTGTTGCGGGCTCTAGACGGATATCTTTACAGTGCTTCACAAGAAACCTCCCACTTCATAGATTGAGAAGACTTGATCGTTCATTGAATTATGTCGTCCGTCGGGTTTCAACTCAGTGCCGATCAGTGATGGCGAAATTACGGCGTAGCCCGCTGCAAAAAGACTATGACAAACTCACCCAGGTCGTGGGCACTGTTTGGGAAACACTATACGGACAATTTGACTTTGGTTATTTACCAGTTTAGGATAACAACACAGGAACCCTCTTTGTGTACTACTGGCGTAGACCCCTGCACAAAGCCAAACGCACGCGCTCTGGTCGATTGGATCAGGGGAAGAGCAACAGCGCCAGACCACATCGTTGCTGAAGTGAAGTTGAAGTTGGCAAGGCTGTAGGCACGCACGAGAGTCTTGCTTTGGTTAGAAGAGGTTACGGCCACGTGCAAGACTTAACGCTCCGCCATATCCCTCACTGGAATCAAGCAAATGATATCACTACTACAGTCAGTTCTTTTACCCTTGTTGCGGTTACCTGGCTTTCTGAATGCCTTGTTTAGTTGGTCTAGTCTGCAGAAGTCTGTAGATATTACAAACGCCTTAGTTATACCTTTGATGTTTCAAGATAAAAAACTTTAAGATGCTAAGTAGTTCTTGCTTAGTTGATAACGAAAAACTATAGCATACTTATCATGGCTAATGTGCTTGTTTGTTGTGGACAACTCTCTTGATATTAGCAGGGGACTTTGGCTCGGATTTGTCAGGTCGAATGTTACAAAGCCTACGCGCTTCTGCGTAGTCTCAATGAGATTGGTTAATAAGAACTATAAGAATCAATCTTGATTAAAGGCATTGTGAGACGCTTCATGTTATATGACATTTTCACGGTACGGTTCGCCTTCGTCTTGCTTAATGGGTTAGTTGTCAAATGGTCTACCGTTTTAGTAAGAAGAAGCCTTTCTGTGATCTCTCTAAAGCCCAAGGTATAAGATCCAGGCTGGTCCGAAACCGAGGCAACACTTTTCAAGCGCTGTGATATTACTGATCAGACATATCCGGGACATAGAGTTACATAGTACTAAAATGCCAGGAGTTATAAGTAGAGAAATATTTGAGTCAGCGCAGAGAGGGGTATGAAAGAGATACACGCACAATTAACCAAGGGGGCCAGACTCCTGCCTTCGTCATAGCCTAGACTTATGTGACCATGAACCCGCAATGCTGGAGGAACGCAAAAGCAGGGCAAGCACGAATGGGGAGAAATAAGGCTGAATGTATCACATGTCGAGTTATATCGTGGACAAGACATAGGTCTGGTGGTTGCAGTACTTCGGCAATACTAAGAAGCTCGTTAGAGGCCATCGCGTTGACGGCTGCGCATCGGACCTGACCAGATCAACCAGGAGGCGCCAGACGTTGCAGTAAGATTAGACCACAGCTGAGCCTGTAGAATGAGTGGAAGATATTTTGATTGATAAGAAAGGCGGAACGGCATTGATTCAAGTGCGACTGTCGTTTATCCACAATGTTTTTCATGTCCGTTCGGTGCATTCCGGGTCGGGATCCGCTCCACTCCGACAGCCGGTCCTACAAAACCGGGAAGGCGTTCAAAGTCCATAACCACGCCCACCGAAGCATGCTAAATAACACCGCCCGGTGCGCTCCAACCAAACATACTTTGATCTATTGCAGTGAAACACCAATCGCCATAGCCGACGCCAACCTTGTTGCTAAGTCACCCGAGGCCTTTGACGGCCCAGCTTCGGGTTCCATTTAGTTCAGCAACACGTACTAAGGACCAACAACCTGCACTCTTGGAGGGTTATGGCGATCTGTTGCTAGTTCTGGCAAGGGTAGAAGGGCGACGGTGAGCAGCCTGGCTGGTTGGTAGGCGGGCGTGCCATGCGCGTTGTCGTAGCGGATGAATCGAATGTTCAGTTTATATAGGCCCTTCAGAAAATCCATAGAGGTTCAGTGATTCGTCAGGACATTTCGAGGGCAGCGGGTTCGGGGAGAGTTTTGGCTTACCAGAAAGAGACATGAAGATGTTGGAGAGCGCGACCAGTTTCTAGATGGCGACCTCATCCGTGGGTCCTTGGCATACTCTGTCATGTCTTTAATGGGGTCTGAATCTAGACAGCGTTAAAGTCCCGTGGTTTGTGAAAAGACACAGGCTTCGCGCCACGGCCACTGCTTCAGGAAATCTAGCAGCAATGCGCAGCCCTACGTTTCCTTCACTGCCCAGTCCCTCTGCACCGCAATACAGCCTGTTCTCAACAAGCAGTTAACCCTCGCCAGCCTCTCTGTACCCGCCAGGAACCATTCCGATCCAGACAGTTAACCGCACCAGGTTCCATAGCGACTGTAGTATTGGCGATGAGTGCCGCCTTTTCGTCTTTTAGGGGGAGTTTGTGGAAAATTGCGGGAACGTGAATGCTTCGCCCATTGACGTCTTTGATCTATGCGAGGCGAACGAGGTCAAGCCTTCCGAGGGCGGCAGGGTGTCCAGCCTCGAGCTTCAGGGCCTCATTGTCATTCGCTCTCAAGCCGCAATCCAGGTTTTGCGTGTCAAGCCGTTCTAGAATATGAAGTCTCAGACATGTAGCATTCATGCCCACCAAACTGTTAGCCAAAGTCTGATCCCTAGCTTGGGTCGTTCATTGGATTCTGACCTAGTTTTTCATGGCATCGGAACCGCAGAACAGACCGGTGAAAACATGTTTCTGGGGGGCCTGATCAAGTTTCGCGCGCCCGCAGTCAGTGGAACATGTGCTTGCGCACGCCATCGGGCTATAGATTACTGTGATGCTGGTTCTTTTAATCCTCTCCCTAGTCAATCTCACAAAGAGCATTCACAATAAGCAGGTAGCCTCCCACATAATCTTGCTACGTTGTCGTGTCTAACCAGCATATCCGCCCATCTCAATCATCAAGATGATCTGACTGGTCTCAGTACATAACCAACTGGCCTGGCCATGCATGGCTGGGACGCAGAGGGTATACAGATCGACGGTTTGGTTCAGTCCATGATCTGTGCGGACATGGATGATGCTGAGCCCAAGACGTGGAATCTGGCAATTCGACGAAAAAAAGCGGTTCTGACAAGCCGGCTGATGTTGCAGCCCCTGACATGTCAACGAGGCCGTCCACTGACGATGAATGGAAGCGTAAAGCTGCGGCAGAATCGGCACGTCACTCCCTTGGCACGTGCACTGGATACGTATCTAGCCTAGTTAGTCAGCCCAGCATCTCTGCTTCCAGTCATGATAACCTCTGCCAGCCCGCCCAGCAGGCCTGGGCCTTACAGCCTCGCCTTCGCTCCGGTAATTTTCAATGGGGATGCCTCGCTCACTATGTGGTTGTATCAACCACCCCAGCGTCCGAAGTCACTTGCTAATTGGGGTTCGATTCGCTGTACCCCAGATTCTAGCAAGGTCGGGTATCTTCCCCCCAAATGTCCATTTGAAGTTTGCACAGACGGCGCCGCCAACCACGATGGACAATCGAAGAACACGAAGACTCCATGTCCAGAGACCATAGCCACGGTGGCGAGACGGTGGAATGCGACTTGTAGACGACCGCCTGGTTGGAGGAAATGAAGGTGATGCGCAACGAACCTACCTGGCTTCGGTATTACCATGTGACAAGCACCACGTTCGGAAAAGTGCCCAAGGGACCAAGGGTGAGACGCGTTTCAATAAATTTTGTCGGGGATATATATGTAGTGCCGGTGGGAAAAGAAAAAGAAAAGCAACAGAGCTAAACGCATGTAGAAGCACAAAAGCTCTACTTACGCTGCGTTGGCCTGAACAACGCTACCAACGTATTCTTGTTCTGACGTTCTTCTCATCATCATTTTCCCCGCATGCTAACCCCTAACTTGGTACTCCTTAAAAACAGGCTACTATGTAGGCACTTCTCAAACATGGTCCGCTAGTTAACTTGGTGCTTTGTTGGCCCTTTACCGGCTGCGGCTAGGCTGTCTAGCAACGTGGTGGGTATAGAGGATTGATGCGCAGAGCTGGAAGCGGGTTGGACTTGAAGTGCTGCCATACCTCCGCTACTCTACTAGCACTATGTTAGTGTCAGCTTAGCTTCGTTGTCCTAAAGCTTGTATTGGCCACACAGCGTGCATTTGTTGGCAGATCAATGTTGAGGCGCAAACGCCTACTGAAACCCTCGAGCTTTCATTAGAGCATCGCAGGCACCATGCCAGATACAAGCAGAGTAAGTATCAAACTGGTGTTTCCAACCCTTTCTCTCCTATTCCCTACTTGGCCCGGGTGGTATCCGCCCACCCAAGCTTGTCCCTTTCCCCAGCAGTTATGGTGGATTGAGACACGCGAGGTTGCCCAAAAGCATTGCTGCTCATCTATATTCCCACACCAGGTCCGATTCAATCATGTTGTATTGAAAACCATGCTCGTTATGTCCCTACTTATATCCTCTTTGAACATTTTGGTGATGGCGAGCCTCCCAGCAGAACGTCTCCGGTCATTCAGAGGGTTATTATGGGTTATGTGTGTCGGATGGGTTCTGTCTGCTGGCCCTGTGTCAGGGGTCAAAGGGCAGCGCCGGCGAGGCATCGGCCGGGCACCGGCGGGGCCCACTGGAACGGAACATCGTTAGTTTGGAGAGGCATTCAAGGGGGTCAGGCTCAGTTGTAGTAGGATAGAAGGGGCAAATTTGAATGCTAGTCACAATTATCCCCTGAGGGCAGCCTTTCGTCAACTCCAGTACTCTGTACGATCCCAGCCTCTGACACCCTGCAACGCTCAAATTCTGTGCCAGAGGTACAGCTCCGATTCACATGATGACGTCGGAAATCCGTCATCAACTTCATCATTCTTCTGAGGCTGCGCAGAAACTTCCTTCCAACGTGCCGTCCCAACATCCATCCAAGAATTCATCACAACCTGTAAGGGAGGGCGCATGCGGCCGCCGTCTATGTCACCGTCGGTACCGTGTGCGAAGGGGCCTGTGAATGTGTCCACGTGGGGCTGATCATTTTGAGGATTTTTATCATGTAATGCTGCCATGAGTGTAGAAGTGATGGCTGGATCCTGGAGAAGGACCATGGCCCATATTATTAGCACGATCGCAGTAACAGGAGTTACAGTTCCTAGCACTACACGAGGATGTATCGTTCGAACTAGACGATAGAGAAACATTCAGCAAAGTTCCACAAGACGATACGCATTGTAGACAGAGACGGAAAAAAGATAAGATTACAGTAATGTCAACTTTGATGACCGTTATTTACATCATCTTGCGCAAGCTGGTTGCGCGACTGACCTGTAACGCAAAAAGGCCATGCGAGGCTGTATCAAGACTGCTGTGACGGCATCTCTCCTCCAAGTGTCGGTGGTGGTGATGGTCTTGTTGTTAGGTCAAAGGGTTGAAAACGAGAGTGATTGTAAGCTGACGGGATTGTGTCTTGGAGTCAGGACCGGAATAGTTACTGGAACCAGTACCAGAATCGGGACCAAACCCAGAACCGCTCGTCCGATTGGGTTGATAGACATTACAATGTTGCTGCGTCGTCTTCTGAGTGGTGGTTGAAGACATGTTAAGTACGCTCAGGGTTGCTCAGAGGCGCGTGTAGGTGACGTCTTGGGTGGGCTAGAAGAAAGAGAGACAAGGAGATAGCGACAAAAGTGTGTGTTAGAGATGCTGGGACGATAAGTGAGACTATTTATAAGGTGAGAAACTGGACAGGCTTGGCTAGAGAAAATGTCGCAGAAAAGGGCGGTGGTAGCAAGGCCAAAGACTGCGGGGTGTAAGTAAGATTTTCAATAGCCTAAGTAGGTGCTTACAGCTAACCAGCAGAGAAGATGCAATGAAAAGCCGGTAAACTTTTCTAGGGCGGATGGCTCTACTAATCAAAAGGAACTGTTGGTGCTCGCACTGACTATCACCATCTACCTCACAGCCCATCAGCCCAGGCTCAGGACTGTGAGCTTTTAATTATGGTCAGCGTTTATTCTCAACCGCAGCCGTAGTGACAGGGTTGACATTATTCCATGACACTCTTGGTTGTGATATTGCGTGTCGTCTTGGACTTGTATTATTTGAACATTCCCTCTTGAATCGCTTATCTGACCACTGCTTAGCACTTCCTCTTTAGTCTATTTTCTGAAAATTGAGTCTTTGTAAACTCTTTGTTGATGTTGAGAGCTTTGATGATTCTGGACCATAGTTTGTTTAGTTATCGTTTCTGCATAAAACGACAACGGAGTTTGTGCTCCGTCTCTTGATCTTTAATTTTGTAATTGTTTAATACTAAGGAAACAAAAGCATCGCTGTTTTATCTACTGATGCAGTTGTTTAAAAGCCTTTCTGATGGGTAGTCTTTTATTCTATACTCCGCCGCTCTTGCCTACTTTTTGAGCAACTGTTGCACTCAAGTGAGGGTGAAATTGGGTGTGAGTGTGGAAACTAGAGTGAGAGTGGAAATGAAGCTGAGAGTGAGGAATTCTGCATCATTTCTGTCTCGTAAGTACATGTCACTGCTTCGCTAAGTTGCTCTATTCACTTAGGAGTTTGCACTTAATTTCTATCTTAATACCCCCTTCTGCAATCCAGCTCTATGTCACCTTTTGTCTTGCCCTTTGATTGTTGAAGGCCCCTGCAAAGAAAAGAAAAACGCCATCTTCCTTCATTGTTCCACCTAATGACTTGTGCCGTTTTCTTAGGTGAGGGGTATTTCCCCAGCTGGGTGTCGCAAACCTGATCGCCGCGGACTGCACGGCTTTGAGCCAACTGTAGAGCACGGTGATAAGACAACTGTCCGGTTTTGCAACATTGTGACAGTGGGGGACATTTGATTGCTAGGAGCTGCTACAAGCTTCAAACGTGCTTGGCCTGTGACATACTTATTTCATACTATGAAACCTTGTATCTAAACCTCTCGAAGTGGTTTAGATACAGCCTTAAAAGAAAGCCATAAGAGATTGAAAGCGTTGCCAAGCGCGCTTCGTTAGACCATAGTTGAACAGGTTCTGCGGTCCCATGGACTATTTATCAGAATTTGTGTGACCGTCCGGGGCCATTGAGCTGGCCTTGAACTAAACAACTGAGAGAATAACTTCGTTCTGAGGCGTCTTGCAATGTAGGCAGCCGTGCCAAGCGGCTTTGGGTCTAGCTGTTCTCAAAAGGCTGTCTTGGTGTCTTGTGGACTCGAATCGGTATGACATCAGCTGAAGAAGCGACGGGCTATTTTACCTATCCAACTTGTCCCTTAACGCTTGCTGATTGACGTGACTTGGTCCTTTCGTACGCTTGGCCCTACGATGTTGTTGGTAACTTTGTTTCTTTAGCTTTGTGGTTGTCCCACAGGTTCTTTGAGGGTTTCAACAAAGCCCCGTTTGCCTGTAAGTTTCGTTACTTTAGTATTCATATTCATATAAAAGCCATTGGGGAGTTTAAATAGTACCTGTTGCCGTTCACTGCATCTTCCACGACTACTGGACTGGCGCCGTGCGGTACCGCCCTCGAGTCCGGCCCTGTCCCGCCGTCTCCTACTTTCTTGGTCTGCTTGTATTGTGACTGCCATATGTCAGCAACATCAAGTCCACCAGTGGGGCTTGTGCAGAGCACCTGCTTTGCCTCGTCATGCGGTGGCGTTCGCAAGCCGGCCTTCTTAACTCCCGGCTAACGAGGGGAAGATCAAACCAACCTTCTGCCGAGGTAAGTGTTTGATTCACAGGTGGAGAAGGGGGTACCTGAGAAGTATGGGTAGCAATAATTACCTAACTCGTGGTGGTGATAGTGCTTGTTGTACTGTTGTTGTGTGTAGAACACAAAGCAAAGTGTGGGCTGGGTGGTTGAGAGGATATCTCCAGCTGGGCTGCAGATATCCGTGTGCTCTCATCAGCCCACTCCGACGCGTGTTACGTAACATACTTTACCTACAGTAACTCAGATATACTAGAAATGTCTTAGCCAGCCAGATCAGTAGCATCTGCTTCCCCAAGTAGACGACCTTCTTTCTCAGCGTCTCTCTTATCCCATTGGGCATTCAAGAAGCCCAACTAAAGCCAGCTTACTACCCACTCACAAGATGACTACCGCCCCAATTGCTATCTCTATTAAACCCGCAAGGCCTTCAATCGACGGCTCGCCCGAGAGCAGAGACGCCTCATGCCTGGTGGCCCTCTTCAATGGGGCGTAGTAATATAGGCCTAAGTTAGATACAGGCGCCGTGACGTTATACCAGTCTATGCTGCCGTTCAGCAGCTTGTTACACAATTTCTGCTGCCTTCCCGGCCACCTTTGCAGGTTTCATGAGCTCCCCTCCTACCGTGTCGACGGGCACACTCCATGCCCTTGAAGCACTTTTGAGCAATGCAGGACATCCAGTCGGCAATGGTCCCCCATTATCCCGCATTGACCAACACGTGCGCGAACGCTTTGAGGCGCTTCTACAGCCGGGCGAAGTCACTGAAATGACTGCGGTGTTATCTATGGAGATAATGATTAGTAGGCGCTTAAGTCTCAGCCTGTGGCGGAAGTCGGTTCCAGTGGAGGGCTCTGCGGGGATCGTTGGCGGCTCCGGCTTGCATATAGCTAGTTTCCTACGGACGCAATTCTGGCCCGCAAGTCGGCTTCCGAGTCCCGCACTACTAGGACGAACAGGATGAGACTTGCGATAAGATCCCCTAACAGAGCTTCCACATGGAACTGAAGATGGCCTTGGTGCTGGTCTTTGCGTGCAGTTATAGACTGTTGGCTAAACGGGATGGCGGGGTGTTCTCTGACGAGCTGTGATCCTGTTTCCAGCCGGCTTTAGCGGCCTCTTTCTGGGCATGCCGCCCTGTTTGGCTGGGTGGGAATGGGCTGTGACGTCAATTGTGGGCTAAAAACTTGTTATATGTGCGTCTGCAGCATGTAAACGAGAGCAACGCGTGAGAATGGTGCGGAGGCAGTTTGGAACGCTATCTGGGGGCTGGACTGCTTTTCCGTGCTGGAAGTTGTACGGCGTCTTGTTGGTGTGATGCTGGTTCTCGGTCTGTTGAGAGGCTTATTGTTATTTATATGCCCGGAAGGCTGATGGGTTTGATGGATGGGTTACGCGGCCCTTTTCTGGGGACGTTTTCAGGAAGATCCAGTTCCAGGATCGAAGTTTTCCCGGCCAGTAAAATCAGACGCCTCTGACACGAGCAAGCCATACGGCTGTGAGATGTACAGCATAAAGCTGCTTGTAAGGTATGGGTTTGTCCCTTGAACCTTACGGTGGAGGCACGGCCTGAGATGGAATTTTGATGAGGGACATAGGAAGAAGCTGGAACAGGAGTTTGCAACTAGCATTAAAGAGTGAAAGGCCTGGAACAGGGCAAGATATGGCCCCGTTCCTCAGAATGCAGCCAAAATGACCGCAGAAAGAATGCAACAAGGGCTGACATAACCGACACGTTAAACTCCGCTCTAATGCCACAGAGGTTGGTCGTCTGGCAGTGGGATGTGAAACATTTGTTTGGAGTTACTATTGTTGCTGAAGAGACGGGGGCAAAAAAAAAAAAAGACATCGCCGGTTGGATTAGCATCAAAAAGCAGGCTGACCAAGAATCAACAGAACAAATAAAAATGTTCAACAGTGACCGATTCTCTAGGGTAGATAAGACACTATCGTTATCTCTCTGAGATACCTGTCATACTCGCTGCCTGCATCTTCTCTCGCCCACACTATGGGCTTTTCTGCTACCCCCAACACTGAATCGAAAATAAGAGTCGACAATCCTGTCCCGGCTTCGCCTCCACTTCAGTCGCTTCGCTCCGGGATGAAGCAACTTTTGGAAGCAAAGGCGGCGCCACACCATGCCCGCACTTATGTAGCTCTCTAGTTCGTCCAAGATAGGTTAACCTGAACCAATCAGTCCATCCTCTCCTCCCCTCGCCCCATCTTCTCTAGCACAGCCTTTTGCTTGCAATATTTTGCCATAAACTGGGGTTGAACTCCTTGTTACCTGAAATTTCCACCTGAGAAGCATCTTTAATCTCCAACTGGCTGCCCGCTCACTGCATTATGAAGAACTACTGGGATCATGGCCGGGCTTAGGTCGGGTTGGCTTCTAAGATAAGCGATATACTGCTCAGCATCGTCCAGAAGGTTCCAACGGCACTGGACCATTTGCAGTATATCATCCAGCTTATCTATTCCTTTTTGTTTCTCTGTTTGCCATAACTAACTCACCAAGTCAAGCATTGCCCTCGCTAAGCACCTCCGATGGTGCCGATCACGACCGTTTTTACCACCAAGACAAGGCAAAAAGCAGCTGAGCACTGTGCCAACTTTCAAGAGACCATGGGCGTCCAGACGCGTCTCTATCATTCTCCAGTCGGCGATTTGGGATTATACCATCCGCCATTCGCGGTGCAGGCAGAGCAGGGCCCTTGGAGAGGTTTCTCTGGCAGAGACGACGGTCTTATCTCAGCTCATCATGCCCCTCCCTTTCCAGGCGTGCGCTTCCAATTTCGGGCTTTCGACAAGTGGCTGACGCGGCGGCGGCTGTTAACCTACCCTGACATGCTTTCCTACGGACGTGCGGCTAGCTCTAGCGTGCGAGCCTGAGCCGGCATGGCATCGTACAACGGTGGAGCAGGCCTTTGACTGAGGGATGATTTCCCGGTGTAGGTTGGCAGCATACATTTGCAGATCTCCTGCACGTGTCTGCTATTGACGTCGGCTGAACCAGGGAGATGAGACCCTCGCCATGGCTCTAGCCTGACTAGGCCTTGTGTTGAACTCCTGCGCAGCATCATAGTTTGAACGAAAAGGCTAATTGATGGTGAAATGCTAATCGTCTTCTTACTTGGTCTTGCCATCGTCTCATAATCCAGGCTTGCAAAACTTCAGCCGCATGCTGCTCCTCCATGAAGTCCCCTTGAGTCTGTCCGTCTCGGCGATATCATCCGACTGCGCCCCCACTACCTCCGGTGTTGCGGTGCGATGAAATGTGCAAGTCCTTGGGATTGGAACTTGCTAGCATCTTCTCGTACCGGTTGAGGGTGCAGGTAAGAGAAAGCTGCTCGGCTGCATTGTCATCCAGTGTCACCAGGAAGCGGTTCCAGAGGGTGAGTGCGTGTGCAGTCAAGATTGATTGGTTACACGCCATTTCCTAATCACTCTGTTACGAATGGCGGAAAGTAACGCGGTAAATGCCAGTAGTTCAAGAATACTCTGTCTACTGCAGAGATAAAGCACTGATGGTGAAGGGCTTGCATTGGAGGATCACTTCCCGCAGCATACTGCTCTGACGTGGCGATATGCTCAATACAACGTGCTGTTTGAGCTCTGTTACTGGCACTTAGTCATCCAGAAGCTGCACATATATGACCACTGCATTAATGTAGATCCTTTTCCAATTTGAAACGATGGGAGCAAGCTGTGCCGCGAACCATTAAGAGGATAGCCTCTTTAGGAGCATGGCGAGGATGGCGAGGGAGACGTTGACGGACACAAGAGGGTGGCCCAAAAAGACGATATTGTCAAATGAAAAGGCAAGAAGTCAAATAGTAGAGGGCAGCAAAAACAAAAAAGAAGTTGTCTTAGGTCAGACTTGAACTGATGGCCTTGAGCTATGTCAGAGGCTGGGATCGCACAGAGTACTGAAGTTAACAAAAGGCTGCACTTAGGAGTTGATTTCAACTAGTCTTTAAATCTGCCCTCTCTATATTACTTATTACAATTGATTCTGACCCCCTTTAATGCCTCTTCAGACTAACGATGTTCCGTTCCAGTAGGCCCTGCCGGCGCTACGTTTTGACCCCTGACAAGCTACCATCACCACACTAAGAATACCACAAGACTGCTGTTCTATCGGCTGAGCTACAAAGACATGTATCATCATGTGTTGATGAAGGCATGCTTAGCTCATTGTTTTAAAATTCAGGATGTAAGTCAAGGTTGGATTCCAAAAATATCAGGGGCAGACTGCTTCAAAGTTTACTTCTCGCGAACCTTGGTAACTGCAGCCTCACATGCCGTGACTTTGTCCGCTTCTTATGACGCGTAACGTATAAGGTGGCATATTTGACGCAGTCCCAGGGTACCGCCCGTCGGCACCGTCGGATGGAGTCAATGGGCGCGCTCAAGTCAGTCAGTATACCTACCGCAGCTGCAAGCGACAGGTTGCCCCCGTCATCATTCAAGTGTCACAACTGGACGATGCATTACCAACGTTGCACCATCTCGTCCTCGTCATCGTCCTCGTCCTCGTCATCGGCTTCTTCGTTGACTTTGTTATCGGCCTCGTCAGGGGGGCAGCGTCACCCATCGCCTCGTTTTGGTCGGAATGGGATCGACCCGGGAGACTTCTGTTGCAGTCGCGCTTGAGGGAGCGAGGGCAACAAAGGCAACGATGGCAACTTTGCAGATGAATATCGGAAACAAAGCCGAATACGGCGACGGGCGACTGGTTCCCAGGTTAGATGGAGACGCGGCTTAATCGGCTGCGTTTCCGAGGCCCCATCCCCGAGTCGAATTTTGATTCAATCTCTGCCTCCGTTTACTTGCAAGCGGGTCGCTATTCTTGTCTTTGTTACGACCGCAACTTGTGCCCTGGTATGATCTGTTCCGGAGCTTTTGTTGGTAGTGTTGGATGAGGCACCGTCTTGGCCGGTGGTAAAGTTAGGAGGCGTGGCGGTGCTTATGATGCGTGGAATGGTTAGGGTTAGGGTTACGCATCCGCAGATGGATCGAGGGAGCAGGTTGAGGGCTTGGTACGTCATTCTGTGCAAACTAAAACAAAAGACCGGATAGAATCAAGGGTACAGAAAAGTAAAGAAGAGGGAGCTGTTGTTCAAAAAGAAGGTTGTAATAAAGATCAAACGCGGCGGCTGAGCGACTGACTGACCAGTTGTATGATGTAGCTTGTGGGTTGCGTTTCATAATGACCGGAAGTGTGCAGATAGCCACTAGGTCGGTGCACACAACAGAACAACAAGTTGAATTTTTCACTTGTATCTTGGAAGAGAGGTGATAGAGATTGCTGGGATCTAAGCCCAACACAGCTGGCGAGCCGTGGGGTTCTTTATCGGACAGCGTAACTAGCGGCATGGTTATCTTGGAAGAAACAAGATAAAAAACCAATAAAAGACAATAGTGAGAGCAAAGACGTGGAGCGTGTTATGAGTGCTGACTTTAAGCGTTCAGACCCTTCAAGTACAGATCGCTCCAGAAATTGCCAGCTGTGTCAAGCTTTAACTTCTTCCTAGTGACATGAAACTGCAGGAGATGTTTGCACTTTTGCGGATGACACAGGTTAAGGATAAGCAAGAGGAAGGGAAGCACAAGGTTTGTCTTGTCTATAGGTGTTTGTGCTGAGCATACGACAAAATTGTGACAATTCTGAGAAATAAGCTGAGGATTTGGAAGTTGGAGCCTGAGTCACACGAATGCTGGCCGGCTAGCCAGACGGATGGGGGGTTTTCCTTGATAATGGAATTTCTCTGGTTCGTCCCATTTGGCTCTGTTTGCACACCCTCTGGCTTTCAATGTTCCTCTCGTTATGTTCCTAATGGCTGCGGCCACCACTACGTCACACCTGCACGGGCCTTAGGACCAAGTCTCTGAGTACGAGGCTCCAGCCATGCCGGATGTGATCTTGGCGAGGCAGCTTGGGGATGAGAGAAAGAACGCCACTATGTATCAAAGATCCTCCACGATGACTACAATGCTCCAGGTAATCAGGCCTTTCGTTTAACGATATGAGGGTCCCTGGGAAGATGATGACAAGCAGACTGTTGACGACGCGCGCAACATGGTGACAGAGTTTGTACTTAGAGGGCCACTTACCCTGTTGACTCCTATAAGACACACCTGAGAATACTGAACCTGGCGTACTGAGAAGATGACAACTGAGCGCGGTCCCTTTCCAAAGGCGAAGGACAGGCTAATCACAAGGTCAATCTTAATGATTTGACACCTAGGACGAGAGTACGTGAAGGTGGAACGGGCTTTGTGTATTTTATGTAAGACGCTGGAGGCTTATGAGAGCACGTAGGTTTTCTTTTCAACGGAGCAAAAAGAACTAGCATCAAGTTTACCAGCATTAACGACCCGGAGGAATGAGAATTTTAGTGTAGCAATAGCGCTACTTTAATATTTCTTTAAAAACAATTATTAGTAGACTAAAAAAAATACTTTTCTACATCCTTCTATAACACTTGTCCGTTTGCAATGCTGACTAGTATACCTCTTAGCCTTAATATAAAGCTTGCTTATCTCCAGGCAGAGAACTTTCCGCTACGTAACTTGGGGCCTCCTGACTGCAGCAGACATCTTAAACGGAACGTAGCAAGAGCATACCTAGAAGCTGAGGAGTAAAGAGGTCATACGCTAAATACCACAGACACTATAATAATAAATTAGTTAAACCTGTCAAAAGAAGCCGTCACAGCCCATCAGCGCACACGGCGTCAGTCGGCTCACGTCACCATGTGCCGTCTTGGACAAAATTTGCCTTACGGTCTCCTACATACGACCATACCTACCAGAAGATTCAGGATCCCGTTCGCTCTCCTATAGATACGCTACTGAAGGCTGAAGTAGTAGTTGGGTTCGTGACGACCGGTTGAATTCCCGGTGTTGTATGTCTTATGCTGGTGATTTTTTTCCCAGTTCATGGAGTCTTCCCCCCCAAATTCACACCACGACCATCTTCTTATTTACTCCATACCGGTATGTATCACTGAAAACCTATACACTTCTCTGCAATATTCAACGAGTTGTCTCCCATCTTTTACAAAACCTGGTGTCCCGCCTGAAAACCAATTACCAAGCGTTATCTTATTTGGCCACTCTCAAATAGAAACTAAGAACGCCTCCAGCTCTACATCACGACCTCAATCATTTGACAACAACTCCCACACCTAGACCTATGTCGTACTCTGGTCTCTGAAATACAGGCCCCCTGTTCATCGTCTCGGTTGAAAGCCCTTGCGCTGCGTCGCAACAAACCTCTGCTCTTTTCAGCATAAGCCCGTAGGGGTTTTGAGCTCGCATTCGAAGAGGAACACCCCAGACAATCTTATGGGATATTATTTGCGAGACCAGGATCTTTCCTTGACCTCCTTGAAGAGACGGTGTCGTGTGATCCAGGAGCAGATTTCGCCCAAGGAGGTGGAGACAATGCTGCGGCCGATTGCATCGTCCACTGTACAGGCCTAGCCTGGTGATGTTTGTTACATATTGCTTCTGTACCCCTGGGATGGACTACTGCGTGTAAAGACCGAAGGTTAGGACTCTTGTTCTTTCCTTTCAGAAGGGAGTGGGGTGTATGGAGGTAGAGAATGGAGCTCTCGTCTGGTTTACTGAAGAGCCTGAGCATGGGGACTATGATGTGCTTCTCTGCCTTAGTTGTGCCGGACGACGCTGTGGGGGGCTTGTGCTATCATTCATGTAATCAGAGAGCTATGAGAATGATTCATCAGTGGAGGGAGGGTAATTTGCGACGTAAGTTATGCAGAGACGTGGCTTTCTCAGTCTGGCCAGCAGTACTTCAGTTAGCTTAGGGATATTTTAACCCCTGATACAGTATTTCCTGGAGAGATTTCTTGAAGTCTGTACGAATGAAAGGTAAGTGGCTTTACAGTTGATATCATTTACACCCCATTACAGTCCATACAAATGTTTTATGGCCCGGGTTTACCACAATGGTTTAGCTGCGACATTTAACCGGCCCTCTCGCCCTGGGTACCACCCATTACAGCCGGAAGAAACCCTGAAACTCGCTGTCTGAAACATGATATTTAGATATAACGATGATTGCCTGCTTCTTCCTCATGAAACTCGGAGATGGAAAAGCATACACTACCTCAGACAAAGATAAAGAATGGGTCAGGAGGACCTATTCGGTGTACCAAATATTTACTTAACCCGCACTCGTACTTTCTGGCGTGTTTCTAGTATTTTCACTATATTTGTTTCTTCTTTAGTCATTTTGAAGGACAACAGAACTCTGGAGGTTAGAAGCAGACTTTTCCCAACGCTTTGCCCCCTTGCATGTTATCGGACAGCAGGGAAGGCTGGAGCTTATACGACTCCCTACTATATAAGATTAACTGGGTAAGGTTAGAAGAGGTTCAGATCTATGATGTTCCTTACAGAAGTAGAGACGCTGATGTTGCCTGCGTATTGACTATTCCTGCACACTCGCATCACAGAGAGAAAGGGATATCAGGGGGTTAGCGGGTCAGTGTCTTGGAAGACCTAGGATATAGTGCTAGGCACCGGTACCGGACCGCTAGGTCACCGGTGCTCACTGATAAGAGGGCCAGATGCTCAGCAGTAAACTGGGAGAAGGCCGGGGTGGAATGCGGTCACCCATTCATACCCATCTTTGCATCTCCTCACGTTGACCTTTTCACTCTGTACCAAGAACCCCCTGACAACTCGCCGTCCATATGGTCCCGAGTGTCTTCTATGGGTTGCAGAAACGTTTAAATTTAGCTCTTATGACATAAGTTCCGCCTCTTCCTATTCTAATAGCCCAAGTTCGAAGAGCTTTACGCGCAACTGAGAGACATCTTCGATTGAACAGGAGTAACTGACAGCAAAAAAATTCGTTATAGTGAATTCTTATTGATACAGTTAACAGACCGGGTCCCCTTTAGAGTACATAGATATAAACACAAACTCAGGGAAGCTTTGCAGCTCTCTGGCCCCAAGGGGGCCAAGCACGCCCACACCAGCTCATTGAGGAAGCAGACCGGCACATGGTAAACACAACAAATATCAGTCCTGAAACCCTTCTTATTCCTTGCAGGCAGCCCATGTTGCCAACTTTGCCCTCCCCTAACTTGATGGTAGTACAGACAATTAAACCTCCTCTTTTGGCGGGGCACTAGGCTTTTTATTACCTCCCTTCTTCGAGGTTGCTACTCAATTGTCCAAGATGTTCTTGGCACAGGCCGTGTTCACCATTTCCCAACACCTCCGCCTTCCGTCCCAGTCGGCTGCACGTTTCCTGTAAGCAACACAGTGCAGATGTCTTATGTGGTTGATATCCTCCTTGAAAGCCTGTCTGCTGCAACCAGCGGTTGGGTGAAGTAAGCCTTGGATCCTTTCTCCAAGCTATTGATGCGGTTTCGTGTTCTGGCTATGAATATGCGACTACTGCGACATCATTTGAGATGGGAGAGACACGCATCCACCAATACGTCCCTCACGTTGTTTTAGATCTTCTTATGAGCGCCTTCTGGTACTCTCAAAGCTTCCGGGCCCTCGCTGACAACAATTCACCCCATTTCCTCACAATTCAATACCGCCTTGGTGCGTTATCCGACGGCGAGTCTGCAAATATTGAGAGCCCCACGCAATTGCTGAACCAGCCCGACTTGTGTCTCTCCGAGAAGCTCTCGGCCAGCTACAGACAGTGTATCTTGAGCGAACTCGGCTTTCCGCGGGTCACCGCCGACGTAGTGGAAGTGGTGAAACGTCGGGTTCAGCCAGATTTGCAGTTGCCGTTTACGAGTTTGCGCCGTCTTCATCATCGACATGTAATGTCCTGATGAGCAAGCCGCATTTGCGAGGTAGAAATCTCTCTCCCGGGCTCTCTTACGTCTCGCATTTACATTAACTGACATCACCCTGTAGCACTGGCGCTTTCCAGCCCAGACCACCACAGACCAAAATCATCTTTGGGAAATTGTGGGCGTGATTCTGCAAGCCAGGCACATCCGCTTCAAACACCTAAGGAGCTGGAGCGGGCTTGGGCCGCGTCTCTGTCGCAATGCTTATGTGTGTATGTCTCCAACAAACAAGAGAGCGAGGTGATATAAAAAGGCCACGTGGCTTTTATTTTGTCAGTTTATTACAGCGGCATCAATAGGTCCCCGAGCTCAGTCTCTAACAGATGAGATTCGCGGCGATGCTTTCACCTCTTTTAGCCCCCGCAAACCTCCTCAGTACCCCTACATCCTTCATCTTTAATCAGTCATTAATCTGACCACTTGGACTCCTCCAAGCACAAGACATTTCCAAAGCACTTCGGTGATGGTGCTGCATTTTGGAGCATTATCTCTTGCGCCCGGCGGCATCGAGGGCAGACTGCAAGCACGTCAGACTACGTAATCTCTGAGAAATCCCCTGCTGCTAACCCGCCTAAACGGCATATCCGTGAAAATAGCGTGGGCATCTATTGTCTAACGTTGGGTTGTCGTGTTCCCCTTCTTGAGTAGGAACAAGGGCGGAAGCTAAAAAAAATGTCTCAGTGCGTTGAGCCACAGTGGGTTGCGTATGTCCAGCTGATTTATCGGAAGAACCACAAAGAACCGTCTGTGCATCGCAGACAGAGGTGAGCCGCCTCGAGTTATCCCCAGAAAGGTTCAAAGAGAACCGACTTGGCATGATCAAGGGCTTTGATCTTGGCGTATTTGACCTTTAGCACGCAACACTTGTGGTCTTGTGGGGGTTTGTCAGAGGACATGGATGCCGTTTCATCCCATGCGGCAGCGCGGAAGAACTTCGGTACCAACAGCCAGGGGAAGAGCATGCTTTCAGTATGACGGGACAAGGACGAGGGTTAACACCTTTGTAGCAATGTTTGTAGGGCGAGCGGGTCGTTTGGTGTATCTCACGGCGGCATGGCTGGCCAAGGACCTTCAACAGACCGTCTATGAAGGCCAAGAAAGCCTCTCCTGTCTGCAATGTAGGAATACCAATGGACTTCGCGGTGGTCATGCCTGATGATTGGTGGCCTAGCGACTTCCCAAAAGATTCCTCAGAACGAAGAGCAGGCTGTCGTTCTTCACGGCCTATACAGCAGGTTTGGTACCGCCATCAAACAGTTGAGTGCAGGTCCGCCATCCACCGACCCAGCCATGGGGGCTTTGCGCTGGGTCGGCATCGCTGTGGGGCGGCATGTGCCTCCAACACTCCGTGCTCGGTGATGGCCTAGTGACTTCCCAAAAGATATCTCAAAACGAAGAGCAGCGGATGAGTCACGTCTCCGGCCACCAGCGGCTACCTTGTCATCACATGCGCCGTCACCGTCGACACGATTGGTTGCCGTAGAGGGCGTCCGCTTCCTCGCCGCCCGCTGTGGAATGAATATATCCCCGCGGGGTTAATCTCCTAACGGCCACGGAGGTCACGTC
Source organism: Colletotrichum tofieldiae (assembly GCA_022836555.1). Classification (NCBI taxonomy): domain Eukaryota; kingdom Fungi; phylum Ascomycota; class Sordariomycetes; order Glomerellales; family Glomerellaceae; genus Colletotrichum; species Colletotrichum tofieldiae. Next base: position 37,703 of record BQXV01000013.1, read on the forward strand.
AAGACTTATCGCAAAGTCATGGAACAAGGCGCAAACAGAGCCGCACGTGGTGTCTGTGGAATGCAAAAGGATGGTGTTGTCTTGCCTGGACACTGTTGGCAACTCTTGGTATGTGGCATTGGTGTCAGTGGCCGTTGCGTAGTAGCGGACTGGGAACAGCAAGCTATGAAACCGCCTCTGCTTGTAGGCTATCAATCGGACGGGGGGTTCGAGGCGGCCGTCGGAGCTGGCGTTGGTGATGCGTGGCGGCGTTATGCACGAAGCAAGACAGGAGGAGGTTGTCGGGCAGGGCCGTGCGCCACAGACCAGCCACACACGCCACTGAGAGGGGGGTGGGGTTAGCGCACTTTCAGGGCGTTGCTGAGGACAATCCCAGTACTGTGGTAAAGACCAGGTGCAGGCGGTGCGTCGTTTCTCGCAGCTGACGTAATGCGGTTCGGAAAAGTCCCATGACTAAGCAGTGCTGCCCAGCACGCAGGCACATACTATACTGCCCATTCTGCCACGCCATTGCAAATCTTCCAACTCAATCCGTCATGTTGGACCGGCAGCGGCATACACGCATTGGAGTTTTTAGACACCGCATCGCGATCCCGCTTCTTCCCCAGCACGCATCCGCCCCCCGACCGCACGCCTGACGGTAAATGGAGACACACGACAGAGCGGTATCTGGGAGAGATGGGTGCGACAAGCGTAGCATGGGCGGCTCCATGTGTTACTGTCGTACTTGGGCCACGAGGCGGATATGGCGTCTAGACTGCAGAGATGTTGACCAAAGCGCCTCAGTCCAAGTTCGGTAGCCAGTTCATTGGTTTTGCTCCTCCACGGCTTCCCAAAGCCCAAGATCGTGTCGCTGCTTGTTGCAACCACGGCTGGCCTAGATCTTCTGGTTCCCTGTGGCAGTGCAGTGGCAGAGCCCGCCCCACTCCTGGCGCCGGTCAGCAAAGCAGAAGACTGGGCCACTAAAAAGAAGGTCGACAAAAACATACAACACCAGGTATTCGCTGGTCGTCACCGACCCAGCTACTAATCCGGCCCTCACTGGCTTATCTATGGGAGAGCGGACGGGATCCCGAGTTCTCCAGTGGGTATGGTCGTATGTGGAAGTCTTTGCTCAGAAAGTAACTCTAATGGCAACACCTGGTGGCTTTGTCTGTTCCAGACGCTCTTCATTAGCACTTCACAACTGTCTGCACCACCCAGAGTAGATTCGCCTCCAGCACCATGTCCGCGAGGAGTCACGGTCCCCAAGGCGGCGTGGATCTGAGTCGCAAAAGATTTCCTACCACTGCATTAACAAAACCATCTTCGTTAAAACTAGAGCAAGCGTAGATCAGTCTAAGAATATACAGGGAGCAGAGCTGCTGCCGCGAAGACCAAGACAACAATGCCCCAGCTGCGGCAGAGCAGGTCCATCTCCCTCCTCTATCGTCTCCTCGAGGTCGTAATGCCGGCTTAAAAACCTTGCCTTGCGTGGCTATATCGTATCAGGTCTGCCATCAGCATCTTTAGGACTGTCTGGTGGATCAGGGATTCCGTCGCCTCCTGACCGTTCCTCATTCTGGTGACCTGAGCAACATTCCCTATTGTCTGGCCCTGAGGCTTTCTTGCCGCCCCCTCTCCGCTTCCTGAGCCGTCCGCGCCGCCAATACTGGTTTCAACCTCGACCACGGCGGCTTGCCTCGTTCTGGATCCACCAATCATTGCGAAGGTCGTTGAAAGTGTTGGCTCTAACCTGGTCACGCTGGGCCTCCTCATTCCAAACATGACGGCAGACCCAGCTATCCACACGCAGTCGACACCCAACGCCCTCCAGACGGACCAAGGGTTAAGCAACAACGCCTGGCCTACCGGCTTCAGTGACCTCTCGAAATCCGGCTGCGTGCGCCCAAGGCAACCGTGACCCCAAGCAACGATGAGCAGCATCTAACTCCTCAGGCCTTACCCGTCTTCCCCTGAGCCGGGCGCTCAGTGTCAAGTCGTGGAGCGGCATTATCGCTCGGGCGGAGGAATGCGAGGTCACCCCCAAACGCCGACTTCACCGTGCGTCTTGCTTTCTAAGCCGCGCTTTGTCCTATAAGCGAATACGTAAGACGAGGGTAGTGTAATGATGCGTCTTTGGTTGACAGACTGACACCGGTCTCACTTATACTTCCAGGTCCAATTCCAGCGCCAATCCTCCCCACTCTCGTGGTTCCCAGTCATCTTTGGGTTGAATCGTGCCATGAAGCCCAACACTTCCACCAAGACCACACACACATACACACACAAGTGAGCATGTTGATTATCCCTGCCTTGTGCGCTCCGCTGTTCGCCGACACAACGCGCCATCGTCAGCCGTCATTACGAACTTGGTACTGTCGTACGGGGAGTACTACCCAAACTGCATGTCGTCCTTGCAGGCGTGGGCTGCGTTGCTCGCCGCAACCACGGTGTGTGTGTGTGTGTGTGTGTGTGTGTGTGTGTGTTTGTATAGAATCAACCGCCAGTTCCCAAATGCTAAAGACCGTCGGAGCCATTGAAAAGTCGTGGAAAGAGCATAACACGACTGTGAAGCTCGTCAAGACGGTTGCCGCCGGTACCATGCGTCCCAGCGGAGCGGTTGGTAGTCGCTGTCGGTCAGCAGTCCAAAGAGGGACATGCGAATGTGTCCCCGATCTCCTCTCATGCTGTTGTCCGTGCGTCATTTTCATCCTTGTACTCTGATGACATCCAGCCGATACTTGGAGATCGCAAAAGCCACCCACAGACTTTCATGGCCATCTTGCCATTTTTCGGAGGTCTGCGCGGTGCCGGCCTTCGCCCCTTTGCCTTTGACGCAGAGCCTTAGCAGCATTGAGTCCAGCCATGACATTCCTTCTGCCAATGGCTCATGGTACCATCTGAACATGCGCAGAAGAGGCCGTCCAAGTATTGTTTAGATTGAAGACTGCGCTAGTGCAGAGTATAGGTAGGCGCCGTCGGCCCTGTTTCAGGGGCTGGGGGCCGATGGTTTCCCAAGTTCCACCGCGCTCCGGTATGTCATGTTGGTTGCCGTTCTTAGGCTTAACGGTTTTATTCCCTCTATACCTTTAGCTAAAACACAATGAAAAACTACCCTTTGTACCCTGAGAGATAAGCAAATTTCTCTGTCGACTCAATTCCATTCTAATGCTCCAAGAGTGTAAGGAGAACACATGTATTAAGGTATCCTTAAGGCGTCTTCTTTTAGCAAGCTATCCCCGGCGGCAGCAGCACCACGGTCATGGGCCGGGAGATTGCAGCGGTTGTGGGGCATGGCCTTGTACCCTTACCTGGCGCTGCATTATGATGGCATTACAGAGAGCGTCTGTGAGGGTAAAGACGAAAACAGATTGGGCGAACGCATACACTAACATCTGAGCCTCCTATCTCCTGGGACTGGCCAGGCCTGAGAATCCTGGTTCGTTTCGGACTGAAAAACTACAGCTCACTGTTTATATGTACTGGTGAGTCGGTTAAGACAGCGGAGGACGTGGAAATCACCGAGTCTGAGTGACGAGCGCGTTGGAAAACTGAGGCGCAAGGCGAACGGCCCGTCTGATGCTGCACTTAACACCGGAAGACAGGACCCGTCGTCTGAGCCCCCGCCTTGGAACGGCTTCCCGCGGCGGGAAAGGGGGTTGCAGAACCATGACAAAAACCGTGGTGAGTCCGTCCGAGTTTCCAGGTTTAACTATGTCTCCGGGTATGGCCCCGTACAGAGTACCGGTGGTGTGCTACTGGTTCACTCTTTACAGACGACTGTCTCTAGATGACGCACTAGTTCTTGCTAGACTATCATTATCTCGTAACTGCAGTTTCTCTGGCTTTTCGCTTTGTCCTCTCCTCGACGTTGCCCTGATCTCTGAATCTCCGTGGGATCGGCTTGCGCGACTCCATCGACCCGTCGCCACGGTAGACAATCATCTCCATCCTGTCCATGTCACCAGAAATGACGGCAGTTCTTTGGCCCCCCATTTGGCTTGCGAGAGGCTTGGTCAGGAAGTAGGGCACGCGACGACCTTGGGTGGCTGCGACGGCCTCGGCGGATTGTCGAAGTTGAATGACCTTGACAGCGACGTCGTACCACGTGCGTCCCATGCGCTCTGCGACTCTGCCGACTGATGAGGGGCCGATAATGTCGCGTAGGATGCGCAGGAGGCGGCGAGTCTCGTCAGAGGTCTATCGGCTAGGCTGTTAACACATTTGTAACGATGCTAGAGGGGACGACATGTTTATAGAGGGGGTTCTAGTGACAGTGCTTACCAGGGCAGGTAAAGGAAGCGACGGTAGCGGCGGTAAGTCGGACTTGGGCCCGGACACGTTGATGGCCTCAGACTCGATCTTGCTCTTGAGTACAGACCTGGACTCGGGTTCTGGCCCGGTGCCGGGGCCGGGGCCGGACAATGCGGGGGGCGGAGCCTAAGGCCCAGCCCAAGCCCGACTCAGAACCAGAGCTATCACCTACGGACGCCTCCAAGCCCAAGGATGCAGAGCATCCTTCGCTGCAATCGGTGCTTTCGCGATCGCTTAACACGTTGTCAACAGCTTCTCCTCCTTGTCTTCCGCCGACCATCTATCTCTCCGTTCGTCGCTCAGAAAGCCGGTAAGTAACCACCACAGGGTAGTATGCTCAAAAGATGTAGTCTAACGTCATAGCACCCCAACCGACGACGAAAGAAAATGAACATAGAGGAGACCGCAGAGATAGCGATGGCATTTCGATAAGCAAGTGTTGGTAAAACAGGGGGATATCCCGTGAGGATATTCGTACGAACAGAAAGAACAGAAAAGTGATGAATTGCGTGGTTGAAAGGTTGGTTAATGATATCTAGAAGTGAGAGAGGAAGATGGGCTGGGTGGTTGAGAGGTAATGATGATGATGATGTATTTAACGTCCTAAGTAACAAAGGGATGTGCCGGGCGATGCTAATATGGTCTATCCTAATCTAAACTATTTTACAGGCTGCTGTCTTTACCTAACGTTTCTGTTTAATAACTTAGGCAGATTTTAGAAAAGAAATTAGTTACCTCTATCTATTTGTACAGAAGAGAGGCTCTCTGCATAGTACCTAGCAGAAAATCTATGCTTACCTTTACTATGCGTTAGTAGAGATGCTGCAGGGTAACCTTACAGTTATACTTACAGAAGTAGAAGTATACTAAGGTTTTACATCTTCTGTAACTGTAGTAAAGCAGTGCATCTTAGTAAGTAAGTCTCTTGTAGTATGCTATAAAGTCTTTATAATGCAATCTTACTATATAAAGCCTTTTTAGTAAATACTAAAAAAGGTAAAGTTTAAAAGGCTTAAGATAAGGACTTATTCTAAGGTTAGTATACTGCTAAGAGCAGATTAACAGCTATCTTTTAGTAAAAGCTTAAAGATTAGCTACTTTAGACTTCTGCTTTAAGTAGGCTAATGTAAGCTATAGCTATAATTCTAAAATTTATCTAGAGGCCTTCTTAGTAAGAGCGTCTGCTTTCTTATTTTTTACTATTTCTGTATATCTAAAGTACTACTAAATATATACCTTACTAGGTATTATTTAGCTTATTTGTTCTCTTTATACTTAAGAGGTAGAAAGCTTACTAAAGGCTCTAAATTTAGTCTAGCTACTTTCTAGGCTTTAGGTAATAAGTCTAGCTGTAACTATAAGATTATTAAGGTAGATATAAATATTATCTACTATCTACACTATAGAAGATCTTATAGCTTTTAGTAGGCTCTAAAAAGCAGCTTATGCTTCTGTATTAAAGACCTCTGTCTAGTAGCTAAGCAGCTTTAATTCTTAAAAGATCTACTGTATAGCTTAGTACTTAACTTAGCCTACTCTAGTAGTAGTTCTACTACTATCTACTATTTAGGAACTATTAGTATAAATAATAATATTCTACTTTAAGAATGTTCTTAATCTGTTTATAAAGATAGTAGTGTTACGACCCAACAAGTTACAGGTGATAACAGCCCCACTAGACGAGCGGGAAAAAGACAAGGCACCGGTACGGACAAGAAGCAGGGTCAGACGGATGACTCCTCAGGAACGGAAGAACTACGGAAGGTCACGTGAAGATAAGAAGGGACCGACATTCGATAAGCGGTCCCACGCCAAGGACCGACATGCCAAGGATCGGTCCATCGCGAGGAGCGACTCCAAGCGAGTCGGTCCCAGAAACGAGATCATGAGATATAAGGACATTCATTCCCAGTAGATAGATTTCCTTCCATAGCTCTTCAGCAATTAACTTTGTGATTCACCCTACCATAAGTGACTCTCAACTATCCATCGGTTGTGAAGCTATACGAGCTACCCCCCCTACGAAGTATACGATTGATCACCGTCTACCCAACAGACCAACAAGATAACCAACAAGCCAACAAGACCAAGACACCGTCATTGAGTATCGAAGCCTCAGCTACCTGTTAGCAGAAAACACCACTGTCGGATATCTGACCGTAACACTTTAATTGCTCCTGTTCAGTAAGTTGACCCTACGATACCACTAACAGTAAAAAACCCGAACAATGGCCCCCAACACTCCTACTCCTACTTCATCTTCTTCTGGAAACAAGGGTAAGGCTACGACTGCCAAACCCCAGAACCTCGACGAAGAAATGAAGGGCGCCGAGTCCTCCAGCGAGGAGGAAGACAGCAACGAGGAGCTAGCCAAGCAACTCAAACGCGCCAACAAGGATATCGCCAATATGCAAGCCTTGTTCAACGAAAACGCGGCAGCCATGGAGCAGCTCCAGGCCCAAGCCCGCCGCACTCAGGCCCTCGAGGAGGAAGTTCGCACCCTCCGAGGCGCCGCCGGAATCATCCAGACTCCCATGGATGGACGAGAGAAGTTGAAACTCAACTCTCCCACCACTTTCGATGGAACCCCAGGACAACTCAAGGGCTATCTGATCCAGATCAGGACCTATCAGGAATTCCACTCGAAGAATTTCAGAACCGAAACCGAGCGAATCATCCACGCGTCGACATTCCTCCGTGGACGAGCCCTCCAATGGTTCGAACCCTACATGGAAGACGTGCTCAACAACGAAACGCTGGAATACTGCAGGACCGAAACTCAAGACATATTCGGCAGCTTCCAAGGATACGAGCAAGCCTTAAAATCACTCTTCCAAGACCCAGATGAGAAACGACAAGCTGAGCGAGATCTGGCTGCCTTGAAACAGACCAAATCTGCGACTCATTACGCCGCAGAGTTCCGAAGAATCTGCGCACGACTCGACTACACCGACGACACTCGAATCTTCATGTTCTACCAAGGACTAAAGGACGAGGTCAAGGACGAGCTATCCAAGATAGATCGACCAGACGACTTCTTGCAGTACGCTGAACTTGCTATTCGAATTGACACACGACTTTACGAACGACGAAAAGAAAAAGGAGAAAGCAAGCGACCCCCGAACTCCAGCAAGAAATACCAATGGCACTCCCAAAAAGGCAACCAGCACCAGTTCACCACTCCTAAGTTCCAAAAAGGAACCTACATGGGACCACCAACCTCTTATGGACAACACACTGGACCTATGGACGTCAGCGTGGCCAGCAAACAGGGACAACGACCACCACGCGACCCCAAGTCCATCAAGTGCTACAACTGCGACAAGCTAGGACACATGGCCAGGGACTGCAAACAACCAAAACGACTCCAGAACAAACCAGTCCCTGAAGGATCCAAGCACGCCAGCATCGCACGAAGAGAAATTCCACACGAGCAACTCACCTGGACTACCTGCTATAATGACGATTGTCTTACCCACCAGGACGGGAAGGAACAAGCAGGATGGTACCCTAAGGCACCAAGAAACAAGACTGTAGCTGTATCCCAGAAGGACACAAGGGAGACAACTCACGAATCTAACCAGCAAGCGCTGACAGTCGACAATGTCACGAACGCACGCGACCAAGTCCCGGGGCCAAGCCGGCAGCTTGCGCCGGAAGAAGTCCGCGAACTAGGGAGAATGGTCGACGAACACCTACGACGAGGAGTTGTCACACCAACCAACGTACCCTACGATGCCGAGTACTTGTACCAAGTACGATACGGACCTAGAATCCAAGGACCATTGACAATCGAAATGCACAACCGAAGGTGCATCAGAAAACTCCAACTAGGATGCAACTTAGCGATCGACCAGCTGCGAGAAAGACCACACATGATGAAGACGTTATACGCTCTCCTACCCCGGCTAGAACAACGCATCAAGGCCCAGGGAAACTCGAAAGAACTCTACCGGCTCGAGCAGCAGATCGAGGAAGGAAGAGAAGAACTTGAAGAAGAGGACCCTACGGAGTACCTCCAGAAACCCACCAAGATAGTTGCGGTAGGACACAAACAGGCGCGAAGACCTAGACACCCACCACCACAACTATCAATCAGAGAACGAACCCCGCAAGACACTATCGAAATGTACGCAGGACATACCAGCTCAGAGGATGAAGAATCGCTGGACGAATTCATCCCTCCCAGCAAACTACAAAGACGAGCGGCAGAACAACTCAGGGATATGCCCAGAGGCAGCCCAAGCGTCACCACAGAAACCCCCAGCAGCAAAGTACGACGATGGGAAGAGGAACTGCTTTCCCCACCGATCGAACAAGACGACGGAGAAGCACCTTATGACTCGGACGAACCACTAGCCAGTCAACGCTACGTGGATTACTCAGACGCAGTACCCGACTTTCGACCCGAAGTCCGCAAGGATAGCAACGACCAATACGCACGCTTCTATGGGACAGAAGAAGCCGTCATTGAACACCGACCTGAGAAACCATTCCTAGAGAACGCACAGTTTGGAGACCACGAATATCTCGATTACACTCACCCACTCCACAGACGAGTGTTTTGGGCAGACTGCATCTATGATGACTGCTCCTACCACGCGCACGAGAAAAGCGACCACACCTTCTACCCAAGAAGACGAGGTCAGATCCCCATTCCGGACGTCTATCTACAATCAGAAGTCGGAACTTGGGAAATCAAGGAATACAACGCCCCCTGGCTGTATTTCCAACCATGCCCCAGACACCCCATGCCTTGTGTCAACAAGATCACCAAACACTGGTCAGACTGCTTGTTCGACAAATGCAAACTCCATTACGAAGGCAAGGCAAGAACGTGGAGGACTCAGATCAAGGAAGCATCTGAACCCGCAACCACGCCACAAGGGAAAGGAAAGAAACCTTCCCGTAAAGGATTAAACCAACAGTCAAAAAACTAGGGACGCCGACTGAAGAGGGACACCCAGCGGCGACAGAACACAAGTCCCTATGCGCAGCAACCAAGGAAGACGACGCACACCTCTTCTTGGAAATCCTAATCGACGGACAGCCCACTCAAGTCATGGTAGACAGTGGCGCACAAGCAAATCTGATATCACCACGGATGGTGAATCAACGAAATATCCCATGGCGAATTAAGGGAGTCCCTTACGACCTCCGAAACGTGGAAGGAGAAACGGTTGAGTATGGCGGAGGCACCATTGACAAGGAGACCGTACAACTCCCTATGGTTACCCATGGCCATCAAGAACAACTGATCTTCGACATCACAGAGATAGGACACTTGAATGTGATCCTTGGAATCCCATGGCTACGAAAGAACAACCCAGACATAGATTGGAAGACTGGCCATCTCCAATGGAGAGATTCGACTGCGAGGCAGCGTTGCATGCAGCAACCCCCGAGTGAATCCAAGCGACAGAAGTACGTCGCCTACATCAGAAGAATCGAACCTACACGAGACAAACGATTCGAGAACTTTGAAGAAAATCAGCGGGAAGAAGAGAGACTCTCCCCTATTCCTCAAGAATACCGCAAGTATCAGAGACTGTTTGCCGAAGAACTGGAAACAGGCCTGCCGGAACACAGCTCGTACGATCACGAGATACCGCTCAAAGAAGGAGCACACCCGAAGTTCCATAAGATATATGGACTCAACGAAACAGAGCGAGAAGCACTAGACAAGTACCTCGCTGAGAACCTCAAGAAAGGTTACATCCGACCATCAACATCCCCAGCAGGATACCCGATCCTGTTCGTACCAAAGAAGAACGGCAAATTACGACTCTGCGTTGACTACCGACAACTCAACGACATCACGATCAAGAACTGCTATCCTCTACCCCTCATTTCGGAACTACGAGACCAACTGTACGAAGCAAAGTGGTTTACGGCCCTGGATCTCAAAGGTGCCTACAACCTTATCCGAATGAAAGATGGCGAAGAATGGAAAACATGTTTTAGGACACGAAAAGGCAACTTCGAGTACCTTGTTATGCCTTTCGGACTTACCAACGCACCCGCCACTTTCCAGACAATGATCAACCACGTACTACGAGAATTCTTAGATGTATTTGTAGTCGTCTACCTTGACGATATACTCATCTACTCTCGCAACCTCGAGGAACACAAAGAGCACGTTCACAAAGTACTTCAGAAGCTACAAGAAGCCAAACTCCTGGTAGAACCTGAGAAAAGCGTATTCCACAGCCAACGAGTCGACTTCTTAGGATTCACCATCACGCCTGGTGAAATCAGAATGGAAAATGGAAAGATCGCGGCAGTAAAAGACTGGCCACGACCCCAGAATGTCAAGGACATTCAGTCATTCCTCGGATTCGTCAACTTCTACCGACGATTCCTCAAGGGATATTCAGGCAAAATCAACCCCCTCATCAAGCTCACACGAAAAGACACTCCTTTCGAATGGACAGAAGAACAAGAAAAAGCCTTCGAGGACATCAAGCAACAAGTCCTCTCGGAACCAGTTTTGGTTATCCCGGACCCTAGAAAACCCTTTGAACTTGAGACCGACGCTTCAGACTACGCCATCGGTGGACAACTCGGGCAACGAGACAACAACGGAAAGCTGCACCCTTGTGCATTCTTCTCTCGAAAACTCAGCGGACCCGAACTCAACTACCAGATCCACGACAAAGAACTCATGGCAATCATCGAAGCATTCAAAGAATGGAAACCTCAACTATCCGGAACCAAGCACGAAGTCAAGGTTTACACCGACCACAAGAACCTAGCCCACTTCACTACTTCGAAAGTCCTCAACAAACGACAGATTCGATGGTCTGAATTCCTCTCTGAATTCAATTTCCGAATCATCTATGTTAAAGGAACAGAAAATGGCAGAGCTGATGCACTAAGCCGACGACCGGACCACGAAGTCCCGGTACCAGACGAAACACTAGTCATCTTGAAGCAAGACGACAAAGGCGACCTTGTGCCAGCACAGAAGCTCATTATGATCGGCACCCGTGTCAATACCAGCACGACTGGCAGAATGACACATGACCAGATCAGAGAAATTCATAGCGCTCGCGCACATGGACACCAGGGTGTTACGAAGACGTTCAAGCGAATTCGACAACATTACGACAAGCGAGTCACGCGACAAGAAGTGGCTTCAGCAATCAAGGACTGCGAAATGTGCAAGAAAAGCAAGAACAGTCCTCACAAGCCATATGGGCAAATACAACCACTACCAGTGCCACCAGAAGCATGGCATTCGATCTCTCTAGACTTTATCGTCAAACTACCAAAGTCAGAGGAACCACTCACGAAAACGGACTACGACAGCATCCTAGCCGTAGTAGACCGACTCACAAAGTACGCTTACTTCATCCCCTACTTAGAGTCAAGTACGGCGGAAGACCTCGCGTACACGTTCTTGAAATACATCGTCAGCAACCACGGATTGCCGAAAGAAATCGTGTCAGACAGGGACAAGCTGTTCACATCCAAGTTTTGGAAATCGCTGATTTCGCAACTCGGAGCTGATCACAAGCTATCAACTGCATTTCACCCGCAAACCGATGGACAGACCGAACGAATCAACCAGATACTGGAACAGTATCTACGATGCTATGTCAACTACGATCAAGACAATTGGGTATCACTGCTACCAATGGCCCAATTCGCCTACAACAGTGCTGTTGGAGAAAGCACTTCGAACTCCCCATTCTACCTGAACTACGGATTCGAGCCTACGGCATACGGAGAGCCCCGACAAGGACCACGAGCACTGAAAGCTGTGGCTAACTTCAACAAATTACGGGAAATCCAAGAGAATGTCACCAAAGACTTGGAATTCGTCAGGACACGAATGAAAAAATACGCCAACACGTCAAGGATGACGGGACCATCCTTCGAAGAGGGAGATAGCGCATATCTCTTGCGACGAAACATCAAAACAAAAAGGCCAAGCGACAAGTTGGACTACAAAAAACTTGGACCTTTCAAAATCATCAAGAAAATCTCAGATGTCAACTTCAAACTCGAACTACCAGACACGATGAAAATACATCCAGTCTTTCACATTGCGCTGCTAGAGCCAGCACCGCGAGGATCAAACACCAATGACTGCATCATCGTGGAATCACCCGAACCAGAATACGAAGTTGAACGCATCATCGATGAACGAGACGAGAACGGAGAAAAACAATATCTCGTCAAATGGAAAAATTACGGACACGAGGATAACTCATGGGAGCCCGTCAAGAACCTCCAGCACTCTCAGCAACTTGTGCAGGACTATCACGACTCTCAGCCGAACCTGACCCCTGGACCAGCGGGCCCAAGTCAGCAAAACCCTCGCCAAGCCCGAAAGAACCCCAGTCAGCGTCGTTAGGAACCCCCAGAGCCTGTAGGTCACTCACGACCCAGGACTCGTGAGAATCCAGAGCCGGAATCAACCCATCCTCCTCATCCATCTCTTGCATCCCCCGACGAAACGTTTCCTGCTGCCTTTCGCGAACCTTCTTACGAATCGTACGAATCCGCGACAAGCGACTCGCCGCCTCAGCCATTTGCGACTGAAGCTGGGCAAACTGAGCGTGAAGAGCAAGGAGCTCCTCACCAGCCTTCTCTTCCTTTTCATCCCATTCCTTCTGCTGCACGTTCAAGCGTTGAACTACAGAAAAATCAGCAAAAGCGCAACCACCAGCGAAGAAGAAGAACTTACGAGTGGAAGCCACCAAAACGCCATCACAAGGCTTCTTCTGCTCGATGCACAAACGACAACGAGAAGAACCCTCACCAAAGCGACATGCGACCTTCGCACGGAAACAACGAGTGCAAGGCATGTCTGGTTCAATCGAACGAGATTCAATATACGCCAAAAGGTTGCGGCGCTCGCGATCTTTAATCTCAGTTCTTCGCGACTTAGATTTTTCTATGCGGCCTGACATGTTGTCAGCATCGTAAGAAAATAAGGACGCAAAACTTGAAGACTCCCCAACCTGGGAGACACGACCTACTTATGCAGGTCTTGAGGTCAAGACCTTTGGAGAGGAGACCTGATGTTACGACCCAACAAGTTACAGGTGATAACAGCCCCACTAGACGAGCGGGAAAAAGACAAGGCACCGGTACGGACAAGAAGCAGGGTCAGACGGATGACTCCTCAGGAACGGAAGAACTACGGAAGGTCACGTGAAGATAAGAAGGGACCGACATTCGATAAGCGGTCCCACGCCAAGGACCGACATGCCAAGGATCGGTCCATCGCGAGGAGCGACTCCAAGCGAGTCGGTCCCAGAAACGAGATCATGAGATATAAGGACATTCATTCCCAGTAGATAGATTTCCTTCCATAGCTCTTCAGCAATTAACTTTGTGATTCACCCTACCATAAGTGACTCTCAACTATCCATCGGTTGTGAAGCTATACGAGCTACCCCCCCTACGAAGTATACGATTGATCACCGTCTACCCAACAGACCAACAAGATAACCAACAAGCCAACAAGACCAAGACACCGTCATTGAGTATCGAAGCCTCAGCTACCTGTTAGCAGAAAACACCACTGTCGGATATCTGACCGTAACAAGTAGCTAGTTTGTTCTTAGTCTTCTTTAGTTTATAGGTAACTATACTTAGAGCTGTATACTAGTTAGCTAAGTACTTCTAAGGTAGTAGCTCTAGCTAGTTAATATATTTAGCATTTCTCTTAATAAAGCTTACTATTTACTATAGTCTTAAGTTTAATTTAAGCTTATCTCTAAGTCTTATTTAGAGAGAGTGTTAGTTATTAAGGTAATAAATTCTTATAGAGGCTTTATAAAGCTTTATATCTAGTATTACCTCTACTAGAGGTAGAGTAGCTTTATACTATAGAATTAGTATAGAAGTTATTTTATATATAAGAAGTGCAGCTTAAATAGCCTTAGCCTGCATAATATTAAGTTAGTTAAGTAAACTGTTAACTCTATTTAAGGTAATATACTTATTCTTAATCTAATTTCTACCTAGCTATTATACCTCTAATGCATAGTACTAAATAGGTAGTATGCAGAAGGTTATAGCTTAGTAAAGCAGGTAGGCTAGTACACCTTAGATAGTATTCTCTAGTTTCTGTAGTCTGCTAATTACTTAGCAGGCTTTAGTACAGAGGTCTCTTATATAGTTCTTAAATATAAGTCTTTAGTTAAAGTGAATCTTAAGCTACTATAAGAAGGCCTCTTAGTTAACAGCTTAAACTATATGCTATCTTCTGTTTAACAGTTTAATAGTTATTAGTAAGTTTCTATCTTTTAGTCTCTTAGTAAAGTAGATAAGCTTAGATTTATTAGTATTAAAAGTAATTCTCTCTAGTACCTCTTATTCTTAAGCTTCTTTTTATTCTCTTACTAGTAAAGTATAATTATTCTCTAGTAAGGTTAAACTTACTATAATAGTAATATTATTAGTATAACTAAATTAAGATACCTTTCTACCTAAATAAATAGTACTTAGCTTAAATAAGGGTTTAATATAAAGTATAAAGAGAATAAAAGATATAGGTAAGCTCTATAGTAGCTTATACTTAAGATTAAAGATATCTTCTATCTCTCTATCTAGCCTTATTCTTGCTCTTTTTCTAAGAATAAAACTTAAGACCTACTGCATAAGGTTCTCTAGCTATTCTTAGCATTAGAGGTATTAGATTAGCCTCCTTAGTAGTACAGTATTAAAGGCCTCTTTAATGTTAAGTATAAGCATAAAGGTAATAAGACCTCTTTACTAAGCATACTTAATATTGTAAATAGCTGCAGTAATAAGGTTGCTATATAAGTAGAAAAGAAAGGTTCTAAACTGTTAGTTATATAGTATCTAGAACTTAATAGTAATTTAGGTAAGTCTTCTTATAATAAGTCTCTCTAAGCTTTTTCTAAGTATAAATAACAGTATAATTAATTTATATAAGTACAAAAGTACTTTATCTCTCTTATTTAGCTTAAGCAGAATAACTAGAATAGCTTCTTTAAAATAGGTAGAATGCTAGCTCTTATATATACATCTGTTATAAAGCTAGAAAATAATATTCTTAATAATAAGCTATACTATTTTAAGAACAGCTATTATAATTCTATTAAACCTAAAGATAGTACTTTCTATAGAGAAAATTAACATTTATACTTTATCTTTTGTAACATGCAGAAAAGAAAGATTAGTCTCTAGATAAGATTCTAAGCTCTCTACTAGTATATCTATAGAAATAGTAGCATTTCTAAAAAGAATGTAGGTAAATAGATTCTGCTTCTTCTTTAGTTATAAGATAAGTACAGTTAGATTGCTCTTATTCTAGAGTAAAAAGGTCTAAAAGAATCTCTTAGCCTTCTGCTACCTAACTATTTTAAACATATTTTTACTAGTAGAAGCTGCAGTAATCTTTTCTCTCTAGTATGTATCTTTAGAGTGCTGTAGCTAATAAAAAAAGTTCTGTTTTAAAGCGTTCTCCTTATTTTGCTCTTATTAACAATTTATTTCTAAGGTATACAGTCTTACTATAGTTACTCTTTTAGTTATATAAGCTTAGTATTTCTATTTACAGTTCTTATCTTAGTATGGTCTCTTAAGTTCTCTGCTAAGCATACGCTTTATAAAAGCTATTAGTACTTTTATAAGGCAATCTGTAAGCTGTTATACTAGTATATCTAGAGCCTGTAGGTCTCTTGTATTACTTTTAGTATAGTATATAGAATGTATATTTTACTAGAGAATGTTAAGAAAGAGCTTCTTATCTATTATGTTAAGCTAGAACCTCTCTAGAGTTAAGTTAACTAGATTAGTTAGAGCTAAGAGGACCTAGGTTAGCAGGCTTTTGTAGTCTAACGTTATATATAAGGATATTTTAATACTTATAAATACTCTGTAGAGGCTGCTAGATACCTAGCATAAGTTTAACATATTACTACTCTTATATATAGCTTTACTTATTAGTAACAGAAGAATAAGGCTAACAGTTTCTATCTATTTTACTAGATTATTAGTATTAGAAAAGCTAGTTACCTTAGGTTGCTAGAGCTAATAATAGAGGTTAAAATCCTCTATAACTAATATACATTCTTAGTATTTAGATTACTAAGCTGTTATAATATCTCTAATTACTTAGCCTAGTTATAGTAAGCTATAAGAGGTATTATACATATTAATAACTATAAGAACTTTCTGTATTTTTACTAGAAGTTATAAAAAGAGTAGGTCTATAGATAGGCTAGGTAGTAAGCGTATTTATACACTCTGTAGCTTTATTCCTCTGTAGAGGTAGGTAAGTACTTTAGATCTATCTTTAACCTAGTTATCTACTAAGGTAAAGATCTTAAAATCTAAGTAGTATCTTGTAAGCCTTCTCTCTTCTAAGCAGATAGCAGGCTCTTATAGTAGCAGTATGTTAATATAGGCTGTATAAGCTAGGTTTAGTACTATTTTATATATAAGTAGTTATCTAGCTATATTTATCTGCATAATCTATAGAACTCTAGAGAGCTACATTCTCCTAATGTCTTTTATTAGCTTAGTTACAGTTTATCTCTTTTTCTTCTTTTTAAGATTGTTAATATAACTGCTAAGTTGTAAATCTTTATAATCTCTCTTTCTTAGCTTAAATAGCCTGTAGCTATACCTTATTTCTTCTCTAAACTACACTTTTTACTACTTTTAGTTTAATAAAGTAAGTTACATTAAAGGCAGTATAAGGCCTGTTATATAACAGATACTTAAAGAGGCAGTTATAGCTATTATAGCCTTTAGTATCTTTATAGAGTGCCTAGTATTAATTAGCTGTATAGAAAGGCAAGCTGTATTTAAGGTATCTCTTTTTTCTAGTATACGTTTGTTTATTATAAAAGCTACTGCAGTAGTAGCATTAGGGAGATCTCTTTTTCTTTAGAAACTGCAGGTTAATAAAAACGCTAGCCTCTATTAAACAGAGGCACCTTAGTAGTTACCTTATAGCTTCTGCCTTAAACTAGGCTGTTACTATACCTAGCCTTTTAGCTTTATCTTTTCTAGAAAAGTATGCTTTTTTAAGCTTAAGTTTTATTATAGTCTAAATCTCTTTAAGAAGCTTCTTAGTTGTAATTTCTAGCTTAGTATTAGTAAGTAGGTAGTATTTAGTATAAGAGATATTTATAATATAAGCTTAAATCTAAGTATTATACTGCTTAACTACTTATACTTAGAGAAGAGTAGTAATCTGTTCTTTATTCTTTAGTAGAACTTTTGCTCTATCTACTAATAATAGTAAGAGTACTAATTCTGTTTTAATATAGTTAATTCTCTTAAGAGCTTCTTAAGCTTAAGGACTTAGCTTTTCTTAAATAGAGATATATATATTATAAGCTCTTTTATTATAAAGCAGGCTTTTAGATAGTAAATGTATAAAGATATAAAGGTCTTTTAAAGCTGCATAGTTTATAGCTTGTTTTACTAGTGTTAGTTTATGTAGTTATCTAGTAAGCAGCTAGCTTACTACTATTGTATAGAACTAAACTTAAGGTAGCTAGTTCTAAGCTGTATATAAGAAATGCTCTTAAAAACTTAGAGCAGACTTACTAGGTTCTGTACTAACAGTATACATAAACCTTACTAAACTACATTAGTACCAGTCTAAATGCTGCTTCTCTTTCTAAAGCTCTTTCTCTAAGGATTTAATCTTTATTAAATAGTCTTTTAGGAACTGTTCTCTTTTAGTATTCTGTTGTAAGAGATTTTAGATAAGGTTTAAGAGCTTACTAATCTTATCTTTAAGCTCTGCATTATCTTAGTAGCTAACTTACTTAACTACTCTAACCTTTATAGTTAGTTTCTAAATATAGTTAAACTATTAAAATGTACTAGTATTCTTATAAACAGTAATTAATAGCTTTATATCTAGAGAGATAGCTATAATAGTAAAAATTAGCTTACAGAAGCTAATAATAAGAAATAATAGTATAGTAAGCTAAAGCTCTTTATAATCTTAATAGCTACTAACAGTAAATACTCTATACTACATTATAAAAAAAGTGTATAGTTAAGAGGATATCTATAGGCTAAATAATCTGTATACTCTTATTAGCTACCCTTAAGATACATTATGTAGATACTATATAATATCTCTTATTCTTAATACCTTATTCTCTTTATATTACTTTAACAGTAAGAAGTACTATAGTAAACTTTCTCTTTATAAGGTATCTACTGTTAGTAGCTATTAAGATTATAAAGAGCTCTAGCTTACTATACTATTATTTTTTATTATTAGTCTTATAAGCTAATTTTTACTATTATAGCTATCTCTCTAAATATAAGGCTATTAATTACTGTTTATAAGGATACTAGTACATTTTAATAGTTTAACTATATTTAGAAACTAACTATAAAGGTTAGAGTAGTTAAGTAAGTTAGCTACTAAGATAATGCAGAGCTTAAAGATAAGATTAGTAAGCTCTTAAACCTTATCTAAAATCTCTTATAACAGAATACTAAAAGAGAATAGTTCCTAAAAGACTGTTTAATAAAGATTAAATCCTTAGAGAAAGAGCTTTAGAAAGAGAAGCAGTATTTAGACTGGTACTAATGTAGTTTAGTAAGGTTTATGTATACTGTTAGTACAAAACCTAGTAAGTCTGCCTTAAGTTTTTAAGAGCATTTCTTATATACAGCTTAGAACTAGCTACCTTAAGTTTAATCTTACGCAATAGTAGTAAGCTAGCTGCTTACTAGATAACTACATAAACTAACACTAGTAAAATAAGCTATAAACTAGGCAGCTTTAAAAGATCTTTACATCTTTATATATCTGCTACCTAAAAGCCTGCTTTATAATAAGAAAGCTTATAATATATATATCTCTATTTAAGAAAAGCTAAGTTCTTAAGCTTAAGAAGCTCTTAAGAGAATTAACTATATTAAGACAGAATTAGTACTCTTATTATTATTAGTAGATAGAGTAAAAGTCTTACTAGAGAATAGAGAACAGATTGCTACTCTTCTCTAGGTATAAGTAGTTAAGTAGTATAATACCTAAATCTAGACCTATATTATAAATATCTCTTATACTAAATACTACCTGCTTACTAATACTAAGCTAAAAATTATAACTAAGAAGCTTCTTAAAGAGATCTAAGCTATAATAAAACTTAAGCTTAAAAAAGCATACTTTTCTAAAAAAGATAAAGCTAAAAGGCTAAGTATAGTAACAGTCTGGTTTAAGGTAAAAGCTATAAGGTAACTACTAAGATGCCTCTGTTTAATAAGAGCTAGCGTTTTTATTAACCTATAGTTTCTAAAGAAGAAAAGATCTCCTTAATGCTACTACTGCAGTAGCTTTTATAATAAATAAATGTATACTAAAAGAAAGAAATACCTTAAATACAGCTTACCTTTCTATACAGCTAATTAATACTAGGCACCCTATAGAGGTACTAAAGGCTATAATAACTATAACTGCCTCTTTAAGTATCTGTTATATAACAGACCTTATACTGCCTTTAATATAACTTACCTTATTAAACTAAAAGTAGTAAAGAGCGTAATCTAGAGAAGAAATAAGGTATAGCTATAGGCTATTTAAGCTAAAAGAGAGAGATTATAGAGATTTATAACTTAGTAGTTATATTAACAATCTTAAGAAAAAGAAGAAGAGATAGACTGTAACTAAGCTAATAAGAGACATTAGGAGAATGTAGCTCTCTAGAGTTCTACAGATTATGTAGGCAAATGTAGCTAGATAACTACTTATATATAAAACAGTACTAAACCTAGCCTATGCAGCCTATATTAACATACTGCTACTATAAGAGCCTGCTATTTGCTTAGAAGAGAGAAGGCTTATAAGGTGCTACTTAGGTTTTAAGATTTTTACCTTAGTAGATAACTAGGTTAAAGATAGACTTAGGGTGCTTACCTACCTCTGCAGAGAAACAGAGCTATAGAGTGTATAAATACACTTACTACCTAGCCTATCTACAGACCTGCTCTTTTTATAACTTCTAGTAGAAACACAAAAAGTTCTTACAGTTATTAATATATATAATACCTCTTATAGCTTACTATAACTAGGCTAAGTAATTAGAGATATTATAACAGCCTAGTAACCTAAATACTAAAAACATATGTTAGTTATAAGGGATTTTAATCTCTATTATTAGATTTAGTAACCTAAGGTAACTAGCTTCTTAGATGCTAATAACCTAGTAAAATAGATAGAAACTGTTAGCCTTATCCTCTTGTTACTAATAAGTAAAGCTATACATAAGAGTAGTAATATATTAAACCTATGCTAGGCATCTAGTAGTCTCTACAGAGTATCTATAAGCATTAAAACGTTCTTATACATAACGTTAGACTATAAAAGCTTACTAACTTAGGTTCTCTTAGCTCTAACTAATCTAGTTAACCTAACTCTAGAGAGGTTCTAGCTTAATATAATAAATAAGAAGCTCTTTCTTAATATTCTCTAGTAAAATATACATTCTGTATACTATACTAAAAGTAACATAAGAGACCTATAGGCTTTAGACATACTAGTATAACAGCTTACAGATTACCTTATAGAAGTACTAACAGCTTTTATAAAGCGTATGCTTAGTAGAGAACTTAGGAGACTATACTAAAATAAGAACTATAGGTAGAAATACTAAGCTTATATAACTAAGAGAGTAACTGTAGTAAGACTGTACACCTTAAGAATAGATTATTAATAAAAGTAAAACAAAAAGAACACTCTAAAATAGAACTTTCTTTATTAGCTGTAGCACTCTAAGGATACATACTAAAGAGAAAAGATTACTGCAGCCTCTACTAGTAAAGATGTATTAAAAATAGTTAGGTAGCAGAAGGCTAAGAGATCCTTTTAGACCTCTTTACTCTAGAATAAAAGCAATCTAACTGCACTTATCTTATAACTAAAGAAGAAGCAGAATCTGTTTACCTACATTCTCCTTAGAAATGCTACTATCTCTATAGATATACTAGTAGAGAGCTTAAGATCTTACCTAGAGACTAATCTTTCTTTCTTACATATTATAAAAGATAAAATATAAACGTTAATTTTCTTTATAAGAAGTACTACCTTTAGGTCTAACAGAATTATAATAGCTATTCTTAAGATAGTATAGCCTGTTATTAAGAATATTATCTTTTAGCTTTATAATAGATGTATATATAAGAGCTAGCATTCTATCTGTTTTAAAAAAGCTATTCTAGTTATTCTACTTAAGCTAGATAAGAGAGATAGAGTGCTCCTGCGCTTATATAAACTAATTATACTGTTATTTATACTTAAAAAAAGCTTAAAGAGACTTATTATAAGAAGACTTACCTAAATTACTGTTAAGTTCTAAGTACTGTATAACTAATAGTTTAAAGCTCTCTCTCTCTACTTATATAGCAACCTTATTACTGTAGCTATTTATAATATTAAGTATACCTAGTAAAGAGGTCTTATTACCTTTATGCTTATACTTAACATTAAAGAGGCCTTTAACGCTATACTACTAAAGAGACTAATCTAACACCTCTAATGCTAAAGATAGCTAGAGAACCTTATGCAGTAGGTCTTAAGTTTTATCCTTAGGAGAAGAGTAAGAATAAGGCTAGATAGAGAGATAGAAGACATCTTTAACCTTAAGTGTAAGCTACTATAGAGCTTACCTATATTTTCTATTCTCTTTATACTTTATATTAAACTCTTATTTAAGCTAAGTACTGTTTATTTAGATAGAAAGAGATCTTAATTTAGCTATACTAACAACATTACCATTATAGTAAGTTTAACCTTACTATTACAGTTAGATATCTAACAGTAGGGTTTTCTGCTAACAGGTAGCTGAGGCTGGATACTAATAACAGTACTACTAGGTCTTGTTGGCTTGCTGGCTTGTTGGCGTCTTGCTGGGGAGTATGCGGTGATCAGTTGTATACTAGGCAGGCGTAGGTAGCTTGTGTAGCTTTACAACAGAAGGGTAATTGAGAGTCACCTATGGGAGGGTGAATCACAAAGGCTGTTAAGATCTGAAAGGTATTCAGAGAAAGTATCATAAGTTGATTGCTGAAGAGCTATGGAAGGAAATCTATCTACTGGGAATGAATGTCCTTATATCTTATGATCTTGTTTCTGGGACTGACTCGCTTGGAGTCGCTCCTCGCGATGGACCGATCCTTGGCACGTCGGTCCTTAGCGTGGGACCGCTTATCGAATGTCGGTCCCTTCTTATCTTCACGTGACCTTCCGTAGTTCTTCCGTTCCTAAGGAGTCATCCGTCTGACCCTGCTTCTTGTCTGTACTAGTGCCTTGTCTTCTTCCCGCTTGTCTAGTGGGGCTGTTATCACCTGTAACTTGTTGGGTTGTAATACTTACTAGAGAACAATTGCACCCTACTAGTAAGAGAATAAGAAGAAGCTTAAGAATAAGGAGTACTAGAGAGAATTACTTTTAATACTAATAAATCTAAGCTTATCTACTTTACTAAGAGACTAAAAGATAAAAACCTACTAATAACTATTAGACTGTTAGACAGAAGATAGTATATAGTTTAGGCTGTTAACTAAGAGGCCTCTCTACAGTAGCTTAAGGTCTACTTTAACTAGAGACTTATATTTAAGAACTATATAAGAGACCTCTGCACTAAAGCCTGCTAAGTAATTAGCAGACTATAGAGACTAGAAAATACTATCTAAAGTGCACTAGCCTACCTACTTTACTAAGCTATAACCTTCTGCATACTACCTATCTAGTACTATACATTAGAGGTATAGTAGTTAAACAGAAATTAGATTAAGAATAAGCATATTACCTTAAATAGGGTTAACAGTCTACTTAACTAACTTAATATTATGCAGGCTAAGGCTATTTAAGCTGTACTCCCTATATATAAAATAACACCTATACTAATTTTATAGTGTAAAGCTGCTCTACCTCTAGTAAAGGTAATACTAGATGTAAAGCTTTATAAAGCCTCTATAAGGATTTATTACCTTAATAATTAACACCCCTTCTAAATAAGGCTTAGAGATTTCTTTAGACTAAACTTTAGACTATAGTAAATAGCAAGCCTTATTAAGAGAAATGCTAAATACATTAACCTACTAAAACTACTACCTTAAGAGTGCTTAGCTAATTAGCATATAGCTCTAAGTATAGTTAGCTATAAACTAAGAAAGACTAAAAACAAACTAGCTACTACCTTTACAGATAGATTAAGAACATTCTTAAAGCAGGATATTATTATTTATACTAACAGTTTCTAAATAGTAAATAGTAGTAAAACCTTTACTAGAGCAGGCTAGATTAAGTACTAGGCTATACAGTAGATCTTTTAAGAATTAGAGCTGCTTAGCTACTAAACAGAGGTCTTTAATACAGAAGCGCAAGCTGCTTTTTAAAGCTTACTAAAAGCTATAAGGTCTTTTATAGTATAGATAGTAAATAATGTTTATATCTATCTTAATAACCTTATAGTTATAGCTAGACTTATTATCTAAAGCTTAAAAAGTAGTTAGACTAGGTTTAAGGCCTTTAGTAAGCTCTCTACCTCTTAAGTATAAAGAGAATAGATAAGCTAGATAATGCCTAGCAGAGTATATATTTAGTAGTACTCTAGATATATAGAAATAGCTAGAAATAAGAAAGCAGACGCTCTTACTAAGAAGGCCTATAGATAAACCTTAGAATTATAGCTACAGCTTACATTAGTACACCTAAAGCAGAAGTTTAGAGCAGCTAATCTACAGGCTTTTGCTAAAAGATAGCTATTAATCTGCTCTTAGTAGTATGCTAACCTTAAGATAAGTCTTTATCTTAAGCCCTCTAAACTTTACCTTCTTTAGTATTTACTAAGAAGGCTTTATACAGCAAGATTGCATTACAGAGACTTTACAGCATACTATAAGAGATTTACCTACTAAGACGCACTACTTTACTACAGTTACAAAAGATGTAAAACCCTAGTATACTTCTACTTCTGCAAGTGTAGCTATAAGACTACTCTGCAGCATCTCTACTAATGTATAGCAAAAGCAAGCATAAATTTTCTGCTAGGTACTACATAAGGAGCCTCTCTTCTGTACAAATAGATAAAGGTAACTAATTTCTTTTCTAAAATCTGCCTAAGTTATTAAACAGGAACGTTAGGTAAAGACAGCAGCCTGTAAAATAGTTTAGATTAGGATAGACCATGTCAGCATCACCCGGCACATCCCTTTTTACTCAGGACGTTAAATACATCATCATCATCATCATCATCAGCAAGAAGTACCAGCTGTAGCCAACCATAGTGGCCGCCACCGTAAAAATGACACTGCAGCTCAATTCGACCTTCCCAAGGAGGCAGCCCTAAATGGATGCACCTCCGTCGGATCTCGCCGGCCCATTACTGCTAATGGAGAAATATTTTCATACGTACCATCGACCCCAAGAGAGTCAACAAATGGGCCAGTCTCCACAAGAAGCTCTGTGAGACACCAAATTGACACAGCTCATTGTTATGCACATCAATAATGGAAAACAGCTCTTGACACAAAGCCAATAGATACAGAGCTATAGAGCAAGATGCTGGAGCGACAAGCCAGACTTATCAAACGAGTGCTGGCCCTATAGAGAGACGTTTTGCACAAGATAAAGACTTGGAGCAGCAACTGCTCATGGTTCAGATCGCCACCGCAATCAAGCCCAGTCTTTTGAACAGCAGCAGTCATCCTGTAAAGAGTGAAAGTTTTGTTGAATCCTCACTCAGTCTTTCTAGTCTCTCCTTTCTTCATTCAGGGGTCTAGTCTTCGGTAAGAAACCTTTAGAAGTAGCGGTATATGACCGTCAAGGATTAAGCAGAATCAAAACAGACATTCAAAACTGCAAGTTGAGAATTAGAACAACTAAATACCGCAATAAGACCAGTAGTACTCAACCGTTCTCTTCACTCTTGACTTTACAAAGCGGGGGTGGGGGGGAATGTTTGCGTATTATGCCTCGAACTTGGTCTAGGGCCGGATGAAGCTCTTTGAATCTTATTGAAGGATTCTTCCAGATCCGCTCCCGGGGGCGTTGAAATTGAATAATCCTGTCTTCGTCACACCGTCGGATACGCCCTTAGACACATGTTGCTCAGTATGGGCACACCCTTGGATACATGTGGCGCAGCGTGGACACACTAGACCTTCGCCCAGAGACGATGCTCCCCCTTCCTCCGCAAGAGAGACGATCACTCCTTGATCAAGTCGCCTGCACCTGGGCAGTCATTCTGTTCCGCCTTGGCCGATGCTGCATCATACTAAACTACCGCAACAGCAAAACCAACACCTCCATCATCAGCAAGTATCTCATGTAACCCTCACATCGACACCGTCGTTCCCTCCCCGCGGTCCACCTGGCTCTTGGTCAAGAGGTTGTGCTCCGAGGCTGCGCAGAGAAGAAGATTAGACACGGGCGTTAGGAATACTACATCGAGAGAATACTAAACACATAGGCCGTTGGCAAAACTTCAGGTTCACACCATAAGAGATTCGCAAACCAGAAAAACAACTAGACGGTCGCTAACTAGCTCATTAATAAAGAGCGATGCCACGCGACTAGCCCAACAGAAGGGTCTTATTTTCAAATGGCATCATGCTAACAAGTTGCTATTCCACGCAGCCTCTACAGATATCCACATCTGCAAATAGTATGAACATTAATGTTGCTGCAATCTAGGACGTTGTTCAGGCTCTCAACCTGCCTCGTCAGTGCATCCATGTCGAGCAGCAATCGATACTCTTTCGACGATTTCAGAACATCCGGATCCCAAAGGGGAACAGTCACAATCATCAGCATCATCAAGTTCTCAATGCCGGCGATATTGCATCGCCAACCGGACAAAGTGGTTTTCAAGACGATTTCTTCTGAAACAGTGAGCTAACTGAGAACGAATTGCGTCGCAGCATACATCGTTGTTCCTAAAGAGTACTATCCAGCGTGTCTCTCTGATTAGAGGCAGCAGTAGACGCCTTAGAGGAAGACACTTTCTTAGCCATCATTCAAGATGGCGTACAACGCAAGATCATGGTCCCAATCCAGAAACACAGCTTTTATTCTTTGCTAATACTGGGACGGGTGGAGAAGAAGACCAGTGTCTCGTCTCCAGCACCTGATAGCAAGTACACGCCCAAACCGTCATAGCCTGTATAGATGCCGCAGATGTAATGCATTGCGGCTCGTGGATGTACCATTCTTCTATCATGTTTGCTCCAGATTCCGATGTTCTGTTGCTCTATCATGCCTGTGTGGTGTGCAACAAGATTATTGGTTTACGCGGCATTCTGCTTCAAAGAGAACCTAATTAATAGCTTAGTACGTGTTCAGGGCTGCACCGTGAGTGTGGCATGATCAGGCCAAGCAATAACTATGTAGGCGCAGCTGCAAACAAACAAACCAGTGCTAATGCCCACCTCCACGTGCGCTCAGATGGCGCAAAAAAGGCAGCATGGTTCAATTAGGCTTGTGGCGTGAGGGATAGACGATGTGGATAGTTCGCATGGATAGGTCGCATGCAAGGGTCAAAAGAACGGGGACGCAGAGGCGGCCACCAACGATTATCGTGTGCAATCGGCACGCACGCACCTTCCGGGGTCCTCGCCTTGGTCAAAGCCTTTGGGCACCTGGCCAAACATTGAGTTGAATTAGGGGATGGCCGCGATGGTGGCGTCCAGGGGCTATCAGGGCGTTGGAAGGCAGTCCATCGACCTGGGTAGAGGGTGCGTTGCTCTCGAGACAGCGCATTGTACACGTCGTGGGTGAAATAAGCCTTTTTCTAAAGGGGCCTCAGCCGGTCTCTATTGCGCGTTTGTGGTCGTGTCGTGTCAAACCCCAATCCGGTGCCTCCACCCGACACTCGACACTCGACGCTCGCGCCAGTGCTGGCAGGTCAGCCTCCATGAACGAATGAAAAGGACCTGATATCATCGTTGTTTCCGGAGAAGACTTGAGCGGCATGCCAGAACGTGTGATGGTTGCCATACTTTTTGTCTTTCAATGCGTCGCCCACTTAGTCTATGTTGGGGCGAGGCGCGGCAAATGTGAAGCTCTGGCGTAAATTCCTTCCACCGGGCATCAGAATTGAATTGAATTTCTCCCTTGGCAAGCTGGTTCACATGCAGCCTCTTGGCTGCCTTGACTCTGCTCTTGCTCTAGGCTGTGACAACACGTTTGAATAAGTCCTTTGATGCGCTCAGTAATCTGTTGCTGTATTCAGTGGAGGGTATTGGCTTTATGGCCACACCTTGCCCCTTGCCGTCAGCCAATTCTTGCCGTCCATGTTCCCATCTGCGACAATGCCCTCAGCAAACCGAGTTTCAGATGGATTGCAGACAGCTGCAGTAAGCACTCGAGCCTGGTTGACTTGTAATGACCCAGCCTTTCCTCCTTTATCAATTTATGCGCCCTAGGCGTCCCGCCGTGTCTTGGCTGCTATTGTCTCATTCTTCAATTGGGTTGCCGTTGGGCCTTCTTCCACTTGGGCATTTGGTTGCGCGGCTGCCTTCACACCATACAGAAGTTGGACCTCCGTGAATCTTTGCCTGGGCCGTCTCGACGTTCAACGGCCACATTCCAGAGAATCCATCTCCCGAAAGGATCCCAAATAGCAGCGGGGACGCTTTTCGATGCAAGCCAAAACCACACTCCCGACTGATGCAGTGTCTGTGAAGAGAAAAAACAGCCGCCATTGTTGTTTGACAAAAATGACGAGTCCAGTTCTGCCCAGAGCAAGAACTCTTGGTAGGAGGAGTATCTGAACTGTTTATGTTCTAGGTCGTAGGGCTTTAGGAGTACCGCCTCACAATAGGTACCCAGATGTGGCCGCTGAGGTTGCCCAGGTGGCGTCAGGGCCATAGTGCTGCCGCTTGTAGCCGGGGTGGAACTGGGAAGGAAATATCATAATAGGGCCATGTGGTTATTGGCGGTGACGGCGCTCTCTGAAAGGAAGCGGGAATTGCTTGCTGCAGAATCAACAACAGACGACGAGATAACGATGATATCCCTGCGGAAGACCGTGTCTTCTGGCTGAGTGGCAGGTGGACGTCTGCGGTTGGGAAGATGAACAAGGCGGAAAAATCGAGAACCGGGAATGAAGTCCTCTCCGGCCGGTGCAGACCGACAATACCTTTAGATATGGAAGGAAAAATACAGAAGAGTCTGGGTCATCAAGCAGATAAGGAGGCAGGTTGAGCATTGCTGCTTCTGCCCCTCAAGCTGCGTCAAGCCACACTCCGACGAGGACAGGACACCTCGGCTTGGAGACAACAGGAAGCACACACATCATTAGAGGCATCCGGGAGGAGTAGCTGGTACTAGCAGCGATAGCCCACTCCAAAACTGAAATCTCAAAGAACGGGTTAGTCCGGGAGCACCTGCACATTCACTTTAAACAACGAGGTGGGTGCTAGGCAGCTCTCTGTCGAAAATCAGCAACAACTGGTCCGCCAACTCGATAACGTTGGAAAAACGTCTTATCCACAGACCTGTAAATGGGAGTTCATGAGATGCGTCACTGACAACTGGCCCTCACCATCAGTTCATAATTCAGTAACAGCTGCTGACGACACCCCCACGTAGCTGTGAACATGACAGATGGCGACTTGTCATAACACTGAGGGCTGAAGGGGCCACGCTGAGGACTTCTATCGAGCTTCAGGCTGGCAAAATCGCAGCGGAAGCCTGGGTATGTGATCATAAACAGAAAATGGCCGAGACTTCGGATGACCGTGCACTCATTACAGGGAGGAAGAAATGGATATCGAAGCTCGCACCCTTGAGCGCCTTACATCGTAGGATTTCACTGTGTTAGGTTAAACGACGATAGGAATCAAGTGACGATGGCTGCTATGCATCTAAATGACCTAGCCAAATCAAATAACTTTGGTCGTCAAAAGTTCGCATAGTGTCAGCAACGACCTGGCTGGTCACCGTTCTTGGTGGCTCACTTGAACGGTGTAACGTAACGGACGGCGGATCCGATCAAATGAGGGGACGAATTTACTGCTAACGGTAAGCATGTAAACACTTCTTGCTGGTTCAATCCTTGAGAGGTCAGCAGTCAAGGCTTTGCTTTAATTAATTCTGTTATCCACAAATGCTAAGACAAGGATTGAGCCGACCAGGGTCAAGGCGACGCGGTTGAAGAGGATGAGGTTGAACGATTGATAAGGACCATGTTGCCAACAATTCGTTGACCAGGAAGCAAAATTACCGTGAAAGCTCGCCATCGCTCACCTTGGTCGTAAGGCCGCTCGCGAGACGTATGGAATAGGTCGCTGGGAAGGTGGCGGTGATGCAGCATCGACAACCGCAACGGAAAGCAAGAATGGGACGAATGGGGCGAATTGTTCCCAAATACCAGCGCCCCAGTTTTGATGGTTTTGACAACCTTGCTTTCCGCTCTTTTGCGAAGAGACTTAGGCTGTGGTGAAGCCATAGGGCATGTTGCGTCGAGGGGAGCCACAAGTCTTTCTGTTGTTTTGCGAGAGTTGCCCATAAAGTCGTCTGCGCGACAGAGTCAACGTGCCCTCATGTACCACGGCGCTGGAATCAGTCAGGTCGGTTGGAGCAGGAGGCAACGTCGGACTGAGTCATTGCACCTAAACAGGCAGACTCCTGCTGCGGAGCAGTAGTCGCTGGAGATGGTGCCGCTATACGACGCCACCGGCTGGGTCTTTGAAGGGACCAAGGGGGCACTGATATTACCGCCATTCCATTGCCAGCATGAGGTGATGTTTGTCTGCCCATTGGCCCTCGTTCGGCTGGTCAACAGCTTTGAATCACTTGAGCGAGACAGAGACAGAACCAGCCTTGTCATTTTCCAGTGTGTTGGAAAGGTAGGACCGACGAAATGCGGGAGTGCCAAGGCTTGCCGAAAAATTCTCGTCGAGTTCGCTGGGGGCCTTGCTCGTTGGTGGGATGCTCAGTGACACTTTGGTCCATGCTTGGTTGGACGTGAATGGGCTGGCTTGTCGTTGGAGTGCTCGATATCGTGTTGCCCGATATTGAGCTGATCAAGTCGAGGTTTCTTAGTGGCTTGGCCGTCCGATGGCACATTCTGCTGGGGAGCAGCGATACCTTTTGCCTCGGAGCTTGGGTGTCACTGGAAATAGAAAGTTACTGTTAGCCTTAATTGCCGTGAAAGACTGTCGTGGAAAGACAAGTGAGTCTGGGACTTGCAGACGGAGTGGATGGATTTCCATCTCCTGCTGACACGCCTGTCGCCAGCAGATGTGTGGAAGTGTCGGTCAAGGGGAAAGAAAAGCGCCACATGGTAAGTGGAGGTGGTAGTTGGCGGTTCAGAGGACGTGTTGGTGGATGTGTTGATGGTGACGTAAGGTGCGTGCGTACAGTACTTGGAAAGCGTGTCGTGCTTAGTCATCTAGTCATCGAGCAGGCCGAAGGTATCCGCCGCTGCATCACCTTAGACTGTGAAAGGTGGGGGTTCAAACCACGAACCACTCCACTTGGAACCAGACTTCTTCTTCGGGACCACGCCTCCCGCACAGCGAAGGGTGTGGTCTGCGCCAGTTTCGGCGCAATGGGACTTCCTCCCCCACTTGCGTTTGCCTTTAGCCGGGCAGCGCATGTCAGGCTCACTGAACCACCAGTCCAAGTACACCTGTTCCACGGTGCAAAAGGTTGGTGCGGCAGGGGGCCCGGGCAGGGATATAGGCGGGTCACAGTTTGGACGGGTTGCGATCTGGGTGGGGCAGGCGGAATCTGGTGTTGAGATTCAGGGTGGGGCAAGGTTAGGCAAGATTCTAGGCGGGGTAAGATTGGCGGCTGGGTGCTGAGATCAGGTGGGGCGAGATTGAGGGCGGGCGAGATTGAGGGCGGGCGAGATGTCAGGTGGGGCGAGATTAAGAGCGGGCAAGATTGAGGAGGGGCGAGATTGAGGGCGGGCACAAATCTGGGACCTAGGCTGGTCATGGGCCGGGTGGGCCCCTGTCGCACTAACATTTTGCACCACGGGACAGGTGTACTTGTAAATCGTATATCAGACAGGGAGGAGGCGTCAAGCACCAGGTGCTGGACTGCTTTGCTCAGTCCCGAATCGCAAGAACGCTGAACGGCGATCTTGGCCGCCCCAAAGGGGTGGGTCGAGTACTTGTGCAGGCGGCGGCCGGGCATTTGTGGGCCTGGCCTCCGGGATGGCTCCGAGCCACCATTCAGAGGCCGCAGTATGCATGGATGCGCCTCAGCACAGCTCTCAGCTTCTCGTCTCTCGACTTCAACTCAACAACCTCTTTTCGTTGCTTCGTTTGCGTCCTTTTCGCCAGCGCCTTGCGATTCTTGCGAGCCACGAACAAAAATACGGCCGGAAACGCATCGACCGCCCTGGCGGCCGCCATCTGGTCTCAGCTCATGATGATCCCCCGTTGAGGTCGTCTTGGTCTAAAGTGATGGTCGGCCCAAAAGCGCACACAGGCGGGGGGCGGCGTGGCTGAACCCAAGGAGAGGGGATGCAGATGGTAGATTGTGGATTGCCGACGGCGGGGCGGTTGTGCTGGAGGAAAAGCGTGAGCCATCCGCCACGTGATATCTGACGTAATCAGCACCACCTCTTGTCCACTGAGAGGACTGTGGGGCTGGCGCACTTCGGGGCGTTGCTGGGAAAAATCCCAGTAGTGGCCTGTGTTGCAGCAGGCCCAAGGTGTGTGCCCCGGGCATGTACCCACGTCAAGGCACCTAGGTCGCCCTTGGTCATGGCCTCGCCTCGCCTCGGAATCTCCTTCCTCCCTCTCCCACGACCTCCCGTCGACCCCGACACGCCAAATTCACTCTTGGGCCGAGTCGAAACTTTCACAACGTCGACTAAATCGTACACGAGACACGGACTCGACCCGACAAGAGGCCGGGGAAGCAGCGACATCTCGGTCAAGCCTAACCAACCCTGGAGACAGTGAGAGTTGCGTCCGTCTTGTTCCTTCGTTCGAGAAGAGACATTGGAACAATCGTCCACGGCAGCCCGTACGTTCTCCATCATTCGACCACTCTCGACACTGCGCGACCTTCATACCGCGACGGCACCGGTGCACTGCACACACGTCAATTGTCTTGGACGCGGACACCCTTTGCCTCCAATGCTCCCTTGCCCAGCATGCTACTGCATCGTCGCAGGGTCTGTTTCCAACATGATGGGCAGTCCATCCGTCGTCGGCGAGTGGCGATGAGTCCCCTTGGTTGCGACTCTGAAGTAAGTGCATGCATACCCTCCCACATTGGAACAGACCCGGTCGTCCCCTTTATAACCCAATACTGACCTAAACCCATTCCAGGTCTCTGTTGCTTCTTCTGCAGAGGATCCCCTTCACCGCCTGATGATGCCCGTCGCCACGGCCAGAAAGAAGGGTGTCCCCGGCCCGTACCTCAGGCTCATGGAAGACCGCGACAACACAGGCAAGGACCTTATTGCACCCCTTGCCGCTTTCATCGATTGTGTCATGGACTGCTTCTCCCTGGCCCTCGCGCGAAATCAAGTGTTTGTGTCATCCGCTCAACGATCTGCCATTCGACACCGTCTCACACAGGGTTTACAACAAGAGTTTGGAACATTGGACTAATAGCGGGGACTGGCTACCTCGTGGTTTCGGTGTCATGTCTGGGACTTGAATCGTGATGGACGTCTATCATGTAAACTGCAGAGCGGTGTAGTGCGAGAGGGGATTAATACCGGATACGAATTTGCGGTTTTAGTATTGCTACCAGGAGGACTGTATCGTAGTTTCTCCTCTAGAAACCACAGAGAGGTATTCATTCAGCTAGATGTCTCTTTTGACAATGTGTCACAAAACGAGCTCGCTCCTTGCTATCGCCGCCACCCCCCTTAGGGCGCCAGACACTAATCAGATTGTGCTGATGCCCCAGGAGGGGCTAAGGTTTCCATATGGCTACACACACTGAAGAGCCCTTTGGCTCTGTGGAAGTGACGGAAGCAGTCAAGTTGAATTTCCTGGCATGGCGGTGGATGCGGACGGATATACAGAAGGACATGGGACTCTCTCTCTCTCTCTCTTCCTTGTACTGTAGAAGCTAGCTGTCCCAAGCGCCCTTTGCCCTTTCCAGAGACGTCACAGGCGTTAAATAGAACAACAAAAACAACAACAAGCTGGTGGTAGGTTCAGTGGAGCCATCGTTGGCCGCTCGAGCTTCATGGTTTTCGCGACCTTGATGGTTGCTTCAACGAAGCCATTGTTGGCTGTGGCTGAAGCTGTCCACGGTGTGTCCACCTATTTGCCACCCCATTTTCCTTCGCACGCATGTGGCCATGGTCAATGTGGAGTCTGAACCAGCAGTTAATCCACACTATTGGGTACTTTGTACTACATTAAGACATTGAGATCTAGCACAGGCCAGAGGTGCTGCATTATTGGGTTATACGTACTGTGATTTTCTTCTCTGCAGGGTGAGCTGTACTAGACTGCTTATAGGGGGCTAGAACAATTACTTATGCTAAATATTAATAAAATAGTAATACTAACTATTAAAAGACCTAGAAACTTTCTTTTTAAATAATTTTCTTATTAGTAAATCTAAGTAAACTTAAAGACTTTTGTTAGCCTAGTCTGCTTTTGAAATAAAGCTAATCTGTTACAAGTAGGTTAGAAGAACTAACTACATAATAAAGCAAAAGCTTTAGTTACAAGAAGCTTATCTTATTATCTTCTGCTCTGCATTATATAGTTACACTAGATAGTACCCTACTGGTTAGGTTGTAACACAATCTTAGGCAAATTCAGTTATTTCTCTTTGCATTTACTATGTATTACTTACGCACCCTGTATATCTGATAAGTAATTTACGCAACAATCCTGCCACTTTTAAACCCCTTCTTTAAACACCAAACGCTGTGGCTATCTGCCGGCGCATCTTGCGCACGGCTGCGCCGCGCTGCCCAGGCGAGGCATTGGGGGTGCGGAGGGCTAGGGACCGCGAGAATCTGGCCGTCAAGCTGTGGAGTTCCATCTCGACGACGAGGCGGATCTCCTCACGGCCCTTGGCAGCCTTGGTGCTGGCGGCGGCGTCAGACAGCTTCTTCTCCTTCTTTCCCTTCTTCTTCTTCTCCTCTTCCTCCGCGTCCAGGTCCTCCCAACCATCAGCCTCGGCGGCGGCCTCCTTCTTCTCCTTAGACTCCTTGATGCGGGAGGAGCGGCGGAGGGCCACAGCATCAGATGGGTGGGCGATGGTGGTGGTGGTGGTGGTGGTCTTGCCCTTGCCCTTGCCCTTGCCCTTGGGACTGGCGGCGGCGGCAGGGGAGGGCGAGGGAGAGAGAGGGACCTCTGGGGGCCAGTTCTCTAGGGGCGGGAGAGGCAGAGAGAGAGAGGCATGGAGGGGGGGGAGAGGACTGGGGCCACCAAAAGGAGAGTCGGCGGGGGCAGGGCCAGGGGTAGCGGGGGCGGGAGAGGCGGCGCGGCGGGTGACCTCGGGTTGCTGCTGCTGCTGCTGCTTGGCTGGATGCGAGGGCGCAGATGATGACGGGTCAGCGGCCTCCTTCTCCTTGCCCTTGATCTCTGCAACGGCGGGGGTGGCG
This sequence comes from Colletotrichum tofieldiae, assembly GCA_022836555.1. NCBI lineage: Eukaryota > Fungi > Ascomycota > Sordariomycetes > Glomerellales > Glomerellaceae > Colletotrichum > Colletotrichum tofieldiae. The sequence goes on from BQXV01000013.1 coordinate 72,514, forward strand.
GCACCGGGCGCGTTCCTGGCCTTATAAAGGCGCAAGGCCTCAGCGGCGACGGCGTCGTTGAGGTGGCGAGCACGGCAGCGGCGCATGGCCTGTATAATTAGACCGCATTTGTCGGCCTCGTCCTCCTCGTGCCACAGAATGGCCAGGGCGGTGTGGCGGTTGGCAGCGGGGGTGTCGGCGACCACCCGCTTGGTCAGAGACCACATGGCGCCCGCAACGCGCTCAGAGGGCGGGAGTGGCGGGGCTAGGGCTGCCGGGTACTAGCCGGCGGCGGGCCAGGCCTCGCGCAGCCGCTCCAGGTGTTGGAGGCGGACCAGGTGGCGGCCTGTGGCCCCTTTGCCTTGGGCGCGGAGGGTGTCGCCGAGGACGCGGGCGTGGGTGGCGGCATGGTGCTGGAGGGCGGCAGCACCGAGGGAGGGGCCCGCTGGGAGGGCAGCGCCGGCCCAGGCACCGATGGCGGTGGTGGTCGGAAAGGAGCGGAAGGGGTAGTTGTTGATGTGGTCCTGTATCACTACGTATTAGCCATCTGTCCCAGGGCATCAGGCCATTGTTGGGGCCATTATCTGGGTTGGGAGATGGGTCATTCATAGAGAGACTTGCATTCAAACCGCCCTCGGAGGGGAGGCTGAGGCCGATAGGGACACTGGGAGCTGTGGGCATGGTCGTGGTCGTGGTGGAGGGCAAATAACAACAGGTCGATGGTCAAATGGTGGTGGTGTAGCTAACGGGAACGAATGTTGTAGTCAACTTGAAGCTGCCAGGCGGATGTAAACAGGATGAATACATGAATTCACCTTGTTTACATGTACCTTACCTAGCCAAGGTAGGTTATATATAAGACCTAGCTAAGTTCTAGCTGCTGTTAATAATTAGGTTAAGGGTCTATTGCCTGCTTAATTAAGCAAGCTCTAGGTCTCTCTTATAATAATTAACACCTACTCTAGCCTTATAAACTAACTGTATACCTTTAAGCCTTTTGTTCTCTATAGAGTACACAACTTATAAAGCTAGCTTAAGACTTTTCTTAGTAACACTTTATGGAAATACTAAACTATAGCGCTCTTAGTACTTAGTACTAAGCTACTGTTTTAGAATAACGTAATAAATAGTACACAGTTATAGATTTTAATATATATTAGAACAGTACTGTTATAAAACAACCTAATCCTCAGGAAAAGAGACTGTATATAAACTATATACCTAGTACTTAGGTGTTCTAAGAAGGAATTAATATAAACTTAGTTTAAGCTAACTTAATACTATATAAGATAAGTATAACTATTTATAAAAAAGATCTGTTTATAGTTAAAAAGTTAGTTATAAAGAAACTATCTTTAATTTACTTTGTATTTAGTTATATTATAAATTCTTTTAATTATAAAAGAACTCATTTAGTAGTATGGCTAGTAAAGACGCTTTAGAATTTACTTAGCTGTTTTAAAAACCCTTTACAGTTAAAATCCTTCTTACTAAATAATGCTATAATAACAAAGTAGACTTTATACAGGGGTATTTGAAGTAATCAGCACTGGACCCTACTACATCTTCTTTACCACCTCTACAGAGAAACGCCGGGCATTACCAATTGGTACACTTCCAGGACAGCTACAAGTTTATACGAGGCACCATCTTCCGCGCGGAGTCCAAGGCTCTGTACAGACATCAGATCTTTGACACCTGTCCTTCGCTATGCGCTGACTTTTAGGCAATCTACGACGTCTTCCCTGCAATATTGCGTCAGTTGGTGAGGTTTCTCTCTCGTTCTCAGTACGGAATATGGGACAAAATGATAGATAATCCCATCGTCTGGCCAGGTGCCCAAGGCTTGCGTGCGCTGTCTAACTCCAGCAAAACACAGAACACATTCTACCAGATAGTACGCCATTCGTACTGGAGATAGTCAGACGCCACGAGACATTAGGGTTGTCTGAGGCTAGAGTAGCAAGCGCCATACTCAGCTATTCATTCATGTAATCTTCTCTTTTTACCGACCCGTTAGACAATTAGCTGATCTTATGCACTCTACAGTGGTACTGATAACACGGTGACGGTGGTCATCTAGATAATCTTGCACATTCTCCTCGAATCCAACCTCACCAGCTGCATCCGTCGTGAGCTGTCCAATATGCCTAACAAACAGCTGCAGCTTGATCTAGCTCTGCTCAGGAGGGGCCCGCTTCTCAACTCAGTGTACCGTGAAATATTCTGGCTGCACATTACCGCAACCATCCGCGGGCCGCAAGTCGCCTTCCACGCGATGCAGCTCTAAGATGGACAGGTGCTTCTTCCGGGGCGCCTGTCATATCGTTACGCTGGCTTGCGGGCTTAGAAAAGTCTTTCTGGAACACTTAGCGATGATTAACGGGGTGCTAGAACGTCCTGTCGACGCTTGAGGCGTTGTCTACTGATCCAATGCCCAGGACCCTGCCCTTTAGTAGTCATATCTTCGGGAAAGAGATATTAGTTCGCATGCATCGTCGCTTATCTGCGCGATTCAATCAATAAGCCAGTGGCTGCAGCTTCCTAAGCATTTACAGCAGCTGGTTCTACCTCATGTGTTGGGTTGGCCAGTGGAGCTGTTATGTTACCAGGAAAAAAACATAATAGACACAGTATATTGATGTCAGATTTGTGGCGCATTCGTTCTGCAGCTACGACTGTTATACCAGTCTCGTCAACTTTGGTAAAGAATGCCTTGATTACCCACTCTATTGCATAATAATACACATAACAATGAAATGTACCGCTTTTCTCCCGGATGATTTGCGAATTTGCTGAGGGCAAACGAAAGTGAATCATTGCTGCTGTAGGTGCGCGCGCCAGAGGTCGTTTGATCTGACGCAGCCATAGCCTTTCCCCGCTTTCGTCAAGTCTGGGCGTCTGTACGACATGAACTATATTGGAGAACTTTTCTGTGTCAAAAGAAAGATGTGAAATGCATATCTGAATTTGTATTCATGAATATCCTCCTTGGCTCCTGGCGGCACCCGAACTCGTCTCTGCCATCCATCGGAGAGTGGTACATTCACCACCAGCGTTGACACATCACCGACCTGACTCGATAACATCGTATGCAGCCAGCGACTTTGATAGTTATCCGTACTGCGTGTCAAGTGCTAGAGAAGCAAAGCATGCTGCGCACCTTGCATGTTTAGTTTTCATTAGCTTCAGGTGCAACTATGGATACGTTTCCCACGCGTGCTCCTTGGTTAACTCTATTGACTCAGGCTGTTTGGTCAGTACTTATTGAATCTGTGGGCTGTCGGTGGAATCAGACAACAGTGGGGACGCTTTCCCAGCACTACAACCAGCTACAGCTGCATTTCCACAGCTACAACTACAGCCACAGCACCCCCACCCGCACCACATGGCCTGCTTCGACCCAACTGGGATTTGGAGTGTCCCGGTGGGTATGTATGGTCGTCTGGGTTCTCATTAGGGAAGGGAGGGCAGCAGGCCAGCAGGCCAATTTCCTTCTGCCGTACCCACCAGCTGTTGGCTTCCCAGCATCCAGAGGCTCGTTAGAAAGCGTCATCTGACTGTGTTGTGGAGTGTGCAATTTCTCGGGACATAGGACATAGTACGGCGGCTTGCACACTAACAGAATCCGTGCATGCTTCTATGCAAGTCATGGATATAACCCATCTAGAATGGTCTGACTGTACTTAAATAGGCCAGCCTGTTATTTCTATCTGGCCCTAGCTCTATAACAGTTATTAGGATAGCATTAGGCTTACAAGCCTGTAGTAATTTTATCTACTCTTTAGTATAAATAAATACTTTTTTCTGCTTACTTATATATACATATTTTACTAGCTACTCTAACTAACTGTTAGTTATAAGCTTAGTTAACTTTAGTAACTATTATCTTAATTAATCTCTTTAGCTAAAAGGTAAGGATTTATTACTTAGATAATGTTAATTAATTAAGTGCATTATAACTTTTAGAACTATTTAGTCTCTTTTAGCTAGTACTAATTCTGTAGCTATAAAGGCTAAAATCTTTAGCTTTAACAGAAGTAATAACTCTACCTCTTTATAGGTAATTAATTAATTCTAATAATATTAATATAAACTTATAAAGCTATAATTACTTTCTTTTTAACTATAGAGTTATCTAAGGTTACTTAGAAGCTAACTTTTAATGCAGACTAAACTAAATAGTATAGAAACCTTAAGCTAGTAGCTAGAATTTATAAAGTCTAGAACTATATAGATCTAGACTAATAATTAGTAAACACTAAGCTCTATCTTACTAAACTAAGCTCTAAAGCTAAAAACTTTACTAACAAACTTACTTTAGCTAAGGCTAAGTATACTAATTAAATAGAAGACTACAAAAGAGCTAATAAAGGTATTATTACTATTCTCTCTTAAGTTACTTCTATAGTTAAGGCTTAGTATATTAACTATATTAGTAGTAAAGAAAGTTTTAGAGAAATAATTATTACTCTTAAAGATAAGCTTATCTTAAATAACTATATAAAGTAATAACTTATTTTATATTACTACTAAGGTTACATAAGCTTAATTAAGCAATTTAAGCTATTTAATTAGCTTAGTAAATATATTAACATTATAAATAAGATTGTTAACATTAAACTTCTAGTGCTTCTTAATTTAACTACTTAAGTTACTAATTTTCTTAAGGTAGTTAAGCTACTAGCTTCTAGTTACTATATAACTACTACCTTCTTCTTTAACTAGAACAGTATAAAGAAGCTTCTTAAAGTAAAAGAGAAATGTACTAGAATTTAATAAGCTAACTTCTTTTATTAATAGATTAGATCTTTTTATTCTAACTAGCTCTTTAGAGATACTAAGCATCTAGCTTTACTACTTAGTAAGAAGAAGATAAAAAAAGTAATCTAATAAAGTTACAAGAGAAAAGAAACAAGATAATAGTTCTTAAGTATTCTATCTACTTTAGTTTTATAAAACACTAGGTTATTAACTATTCTTACTTTAACTTAGAGAAGAGAAAGCTTAATTATAACTTAAATTATCTTTAGAATAAGAAGGCTATTAAATAGAGTTAGGTCTAGCTTAAGAAAAACTTAAGAGTACAGAAGTAACTTAATAACACTAGAGTCTTCTTATTAGCTTTATTAAATAAGCAGGCTACTTAATTATTCTCTTTATTAAATAAGAAGAACTTAAGTTAATATTCTTCTTACTTTAACTAAGACTAGTTAGACTTTAATAGAGATACTAATTATAGCTCTAATTTTTTATTCTTTTATGCTACTCTAAATAGTACTTTACTAGTAAGTCTTTATACTAGTTTTCTACTCTAAAACAGTATTATTATTAACTTTAAGACTAAATTTTATATCTGTAATAATTACTTTAGAATAAAAGATTTAGACTTTAGCTAGTTAACAGAGTTTACTACTAAGAGAGAAAGAATAATAGCTATTACTTATAAAACTATAAAAATCTGCTCTAACTAAGGTAGTCTTAAAAAGAAAGAGTTTGTTATATAGAATACCTAGTATTACCTAGACTACTTAGTAACTCTTATTAGAGCTAAGCCTCTAAAGAAGAAAGGCTTAATCTTTATAGTTTACTATCTAGAGCTTAAGACTAAAACAGAAGAGGTTCTATACTATACACTTTAGAAATATAGTTAATATCTTCTAAAGTACTATAATTATAATTTAACTATTACTTAAGCTTTATTTTTTAATAATAATAATACCTTAATATTAATTCTAACAAATCTAATCTCTAACAAACATATTAGCTTTATTCTTTTAGATAGCTAGCCTGCTGTAAAGTAAGGTTAACCTAATTCTAAGAATTCTCTTACAGCCTCTAAAACAGAAGCTGTAATTTAGTATAAACAGCTTAGCTATTTAAGTACTAACACTCTTAAGTATCTTCTTAAGACTAACTAAGGAATTAAGATTTAGAAGGTAATAACTATTAAATATAAGGCTTATAGTATAAGTAAGATAATTTAAAAAATATTAAGAAGAAAGTCTAACTACAACCTAACTGCTTTAAAAGATTACATCTTTATAAACTTCTTTATACTAAGAAGAACTTATAATAAAAAGAAGATTATCTTACTTATATAAGATAAATAAAGTAGATTTACATAAGTTTAATTTTTTAAGTTTTATAAGAAGAGACTTTAGGTAATTATTTAGATAGCTACATTTCTTAAGTAATAATACTACTTTAAACTCTTAATTCTTTATCTTAATTAGAAAATAGCTCTTTAAAATGCTTTTAACTTATAAGTAATAAATAATAGTAAGCTTACTAAGAGATCTGCAGCTTATACTAAGGCTTAAAATCTAGTAGAAAAGGCTAGTAAAATTCTCTTTAAGATTACTAGAGCTCTATAATATTAATTATAATTCCTAAAGAAACTAGCTTCTAAACTTATAAGAGCTACAAATTATCTTAGTAACAGAATGCCTTATAAGAGGTATACTTAGTAAACCCTAAAGAGATTAATTAATACTTAGCTTAACTTTAAGCTTTAGACTACTTATTAGAAAGCTAAACTCTCTTAACTAGCCTATTTATAATAATACAGCTGTAAGGCTTACCTTTTTACTATAATATACCTTAGAGAAAAAGAGAAGGTAAATAAGACTAAGCCTAGAGCTTACGTTAGGTATCTCTGTAGTTATAACAGTACTAACATTTATTATATTTAGGTTCTAGTAATTAATAAAGTTATAAGAACTAGAGATGTTACATTTAATAAAATAAAGCTATACAACCTTAGATAGAAGAATACCAGTCTTCTTTATTAAATAGAGCTAAAGAGAATCTTCTTTATTCTAGAGCTTCTATTTCTTAATTCTTAAAGTAAAGATCTCTCTATAGATTTACAACTGTAGAATAAAGAAGACCTCTAGCATTATTTAGCTACTGTAGTTAGACTAAGAGATGCTAGAGAACAGTACTTTAACTAACAGTAAGAGCTTTAACTGCTTACTCTTACTAGCTCTCTAGAAGTACAACTTTAAGAGTTACATACTTCTTTAGTTAAGAAGGTAGAAGAGCAGACTTTAACTTATATAGATCTAGAAGAAGAGATAGTTACTTAACAGCTGTTACTATAAACAACTTTAGACTTAGATTAACCTCTTATTTAGGACCCTTCTGCTACTAATTTAACAACCTATAAAGAGTTACCTACTCTAGAGGCCGGACGTGGGAGAGGAGGCCAGACTTTTCAATACGCCCTACTGCGTCACAGTAGTGTAGATATGGTGGAGGTGGTAGAGGTGGAGGAGGCTGTGGCACTTTTAGCCCTGAAAAGTGCCACATCCTCTCTGAACTGTGGCAGAAGGTGGCACTGAAAAGTGTGACCTCTGCTCTCTTGCCCACTGTAGCGTAACGCCATGCCTCACGCGCCAGCCTGCACACCATCACCATTGTGCCCCCGGGTCCCGAAAAGACGTGCGGTCCATTGTGGGGCCCGCATCTTCCCACACAAGGTAGACACGTACCTCGAGGATCGTTCTGCTTCAAGCCCACCGCGAGTCCTCCTCCTCCCTCTCGCGTTCCCCTCTCAGTGGTTATCCGTCGTCCACTTCAAGGTGTATCGTCGTCCCTTCGTTACATGCTTCCGCCAAGGTTATCCAATCTCGATGCCGCCAGACCCCACCCTTCGACCTCGGCCTGAGCAGTTCTACAACCAAATCAATTCCTTTTCTTCATCAGTCCTGGCCGCCGTCAGCGACAACCGTCTGGTCTATCTACGCCTCCTCGATCTGGAGAAGCAGCTTGCTCGACGCCCGTTCACTGCCGACCCCTGCGACGTCCGCCGTCATTTGCCTCTCGAGCTTGTCCCCAACTTGATTCAAGCCCTGCCCGAAAACGTCTTCTCTGTCACCAAGAACCTACATCAGATCCGGCCCAAATTGAACAAGATCTCCCGGATTTAGGGCATCAGCGGGACACACGTTCTTTTCTCCGTCGGATACGACCACTCGGCCCAAGGGCAAAAGTTCTGTCATGGCCTGTGCGACTTTGCCCATCTCTACACCAGCTATTGCGACGCCATCTCTCTCCTGTGCGACAGAGCCAGCGCTAGGCGATCAAAAGACAACAGACGCAAGCAACCAGGCGTCAACAAAACTGCCCAGTGCCCCATTCTCAACGACGTCGTCTCTGCTTCGGCACCTCCCCCCTCCGTATCCAACACACCTGCCCTGCACCTCGCCAAGACCCCGTCAGCCGAGCACTCACCACCATTGAGTCCGCAAGCTAGCCCATCAGAGTTTGCCAGAGGCCAACGAACCAGCCCATTCGACCCCCAAGAGCCGAGCGTTGTAGCAGATGACCTCCTCTCCCCGGGCAGGTATCCTCTTACACCGGTGAGAGACCCGACTCTGTCCGACTTTCCCGCCCCCATCTCGGGCGGATTCTCTCCTAGCTACGTCGGTTGCCACTCGAGCGACCACGGAGACGCGTTCGACGACGGCGAGGACGACGGCAATCAACCAATCAACCAAGCCAGCAGCCTCTTTGATGGAGACAACGGCGACCAACTAAGCGACCAGGGCAGTGTACCTCATGAGGACGACAGCGACCAACCAAGTTACCAAGACGTGATTCTCGACACTCGCAACCAGCACTCCAGTTTTGTAGGCGAGGAATCCCCAACTTCCCAACCGTCGGGATCCCCGGTTTCACACAGGGGACATCACGAGAGCTTGGCCATGGAGTCCTCAAACTCTAAGAAGCGGCCGCTCGAGGAACCAGACGGAGCCATCGCCGACCTTGTGCAGAAGGACACATGGGTAAAGGGTCAGTGGCTTAACGACGTTTTAGAAGCGTTGTGCGACGCCAAATCGCTGAAGGTGTCCCTTGTGGACTCGGCTCAGCTCAGCCGCATGGCTCAAGACAAGTGCAAGCCTTCTGAGCGCCTTATCCAGCACGTCTTGAGCACCAACGTCGTACTGTTGCCCTTGCATCTAAACAGCAGCCACTGGGCACTTGCAGTTGTTCGACATGATGTTGGTGCGGCCACTGCAATCCACTACTATGATTCGTTGCCGTGTAGCAAAGGTATTATGGAGGCACAACGCCTCGTTGACTCGTTTATTACAGGCTTTCTGCCCAACACAATACGCTCCCGGCGCAGAATCGAAAAATCCTCATGCCCGGCTCAAGACGACCACGACGATTGCGGCGTATTCACTTTCGCTTTCGCCATGCACGCGATTACAGCCCAACCACTTCGGTCGTCACTCCACACCGGGTTATGGAGGAGGCTCATGGCCTCGCTTCTTGGCGTTGAAGTAACCGACTAGCAGTCTTTGATACCTCAGCAGCAAGACCGAGTTACTCTCAGCCCACCAATAATAGACGGTACAGCCTTACTGGGTGATATTGGGGCGCAGTATAAACGGTTTACACAGACGAACAAGTTAGTGGCCGATTGGCACCGCAAGAGCGAGGAACTGCTATTAAAACAACTCTGCGACTTCAACGTAAGCCTCAGGAACCTCCAGTTATCAGTTACGGGGGCAATTCGTATCCTTGAAGCCATTGACGCAGCTATCACACAATATGTGACAGCCCTCCAAGCCGATCTGAATCATGCCAGACTGGTTGAATCCTTGAGCGCCAAGTCGAAAGCCAATTCCGACGCGAACCAATCCATCAATCCGATCCGATGTTGCCCAGAATCACGCATGCACTGGCTGGAGCCGAAAGGACGGGAATTATATGGAAAGACATCAGTGATTGCTTGCGTGTACAATGTCTTTGTGCCTCGTCTCTTTGCAAACGGGCGGGTTCCTACACCCCGATCTCATCATCGCATAAAAGGCCACTGCGTCAGGGGACATGCGCATGCGTCGTTGCTGCGACTTCCGGAGGCCGTGAGGCGGCCAGGCCAGGCCAGGCGCTCTCGGTTGACCGTCTATGATAGATGCCATGGACGACATGGTGTCCTTGCGAGGGGCGGCCTTTTCCAGCAGCCGTGACGGAGGCCTTGCACCTATGCTATGGTACGAAAGGTTGGTGTGGTAGGGGCCCGGCTTGAGATGCGCAGACAGGACAGGATTCGAGGAGCAGACAGGAGGATGGTGGGTGTAATGGGTCAGGAATATTGCCTTTTTCCGGGCAGTATCCATCATCCGGTCTACTCTGCACGGTTGTAGGTAGACTCTCCCACGAGTCCTACCGCCAAACTTGTCATCGTCTGACGGCTCGGCCCGGCCCGGCCCGGCTGCCCCCTCATCCCATCTGGGCCAGCTCCATAGTTACGGTGGTACATTAGTGCCAACCCGCCAACTTGCGGCCTAAAGTTGGGCTAACTGGCCAGCCCCCTAATTAATTGAGGATTTCTATGTGATCGCTATTTCCCCCCTTGCCTTAACTACAACAATACAACCTTATACCTCCTAAAGCAGCTTTAAATTTCTCTTAGACGTTAATAACTGTATAAAGATGCCTTAGGGGCAGTTTAATGACCTTATTCCTCATTATTAATTAATTAAGGCTGCTTATTGTAAGGGTGCTAGTTATGCTACTTGTGAAGGGCTGGGCCTAGAGTTTGGTTCAACAGATAGGTAGCTCAATTAAGTTTATCTAAAGCTAAGGAGAGGAAGGAAAAGGAAGAGAACTATTAAGTGGGGCGCTACGTAGATAGTTAAGCTATCGGGCGGTCACGCCGGGCAGAATGCCGGGGTGATCGCCGGGGGGTCGCCGGACGTTCGGCCAAGGCAAAGCCTGGCCACGTTCAGGGCTCAGCCTGTTACAATACCCCCCCCTCCTTAACGCACTTTCGCCGTATCCTCTACTGGAAATCGGGATCCCCGTTAGACGCAAGAATACTCCCCCAATGGGCCTTAAAGGCGTCTAGGGCCTCTGTGTCTTATACCGCGTCGACTGGTTCCCAAGTGGGTTGCACATAGCCTACCTACTTAACTAACGCCTCCCTATGACGTCCCCTACCTATTTGTTACTAACAGGCCGCTAATATCTTTTTAACAGCCTATTTTACACCCTTAGCATTGTCTAGTATAGGTGCTAGTTAGGCGTTGTCTTAATCCTGTCCTAGCAGTAGATTGCCAGCTGCTTAGCAGAGGATATCTATATAGAACCTTAGGTGAATTCTGCCTAAGACGTCTAATTCTACTACTAGCGGGAAGACTACCTTAGTTACAGTATACTTCTGATGTAACTAGTCTAGCTTCTTAGATAGTCTTAGCAAGCGGTAGTTAGCTATAGATAGTTAGACACGGTCTCTAACTTTAAACCTCTTAGCAGCCGTTTGCCACTAGTTTACTAAGTCTTTCTGCCTCTGTTGCGCAGCAGCCATAGCAGCTTGCATAAAGTCTGTAGCGTCCTTAAGCCTTTATACTAGATTTTCTGCGGCAACCTCTTAGTCATTAGTCACTAGTGTTTTATCTTCCTTAACTAGTATAGGATCTATGTTTTATCTATGCTTTAAGAAGAATAAAGAGACTTTAATTATTAAGTTAAATTGGTTATTTAAGGCTAGCTGCGTAGCAGGTAGCTATTTTCCTTAATCTCCTTATGAATAGCATACGTAGGCCTAGAGAAAGGCTTAGATCTCCTGGTTAAATCTTTTGGTCCTGCCGTCTGTCTAGAGGTAGTAGGCAGTACTTAAGCGGCGTTTGATACTTAATAGCTAGTAAAACGCTGCCTAGAAGCGGCTTGTCTAGTTACTTCCCCTATTACTAACAATAGAGCAGGGGATGCTATAGAACCTTATGTAGCACTATAAGAAGCACTCTGCATATGCCTCTGCCTCTATAGATTCTATCTCTTTAAGGGTAACAGACTTACTAAGTCTGTCTATAATTACCTATAAGTAGCGTGCTCCTTAGGGGCCGCTTAGCGGTAGATTAGTAATAAAGTCTATAGACAGGTTAGTTTATAATTGCTAGGGAATAGGTAGTAGTTTTAAGAACCCCTTCTTAGATTGTCGCTATATATGCCCCCTCCTACAGACGTCACAATTTTGTATAAAACGCCTAACAGCTTATAATAGCCTAGGCTAGAAGAACCGTTAGCTAATAATACTAAGAGTACTATTACGGCCAGAATGGCCTATAGTAAGGGAGTCATAGGATTATTAAATTATCTTTGTGTAAAGTGTGTTTACCTTATTACTAGGGTCTCGCCTGCCTGGCACCTATATATAGTTACAGAATAAGAGTTAGTTTGTAGTATCTATAGAGCATTCCTTAATCTGTACTTTTAGACCTAGTAAGGGAAGGAAAGCTTTCTCCTGGTAGGCAACAGCTTAGAAGGCTTGTAAATAAGTGTTATCTTACGCTAGCATCTTATCCTAGAGCTCCTAGAGCTTAGGGTGTTCTTTAAAGACGACTATATGCAGTAGAGGGTCCTAGGTAGCCTAAGCTACTTAGGGCTGGTTTGCTATGCCCTTGCTGCTCCTAAGGGCAGAGGTCAGGATAACTTAGACTACCTAACCTAGCTCCCTCTTATCCTCCTATCCCTTTGGCGTATTCTGTTCTTAGCAGGATAACGTATCTAGAACTACAGCTTCTTACCTAGGTTAGTATTCTAAGTAGAACTTATATTAGGTAAGTTCTTTAGCCTATCTACTTTGTTATTCTGTTAACTTCTGCTTCTTTATAAAGTACTCTAAACTCTTATGGTCTGTTAAGACCTTAAACAAGCTTACACTTTGTAGTTTAGCCCTCTAGGCATGTAAGTAGCTAAGTATAGCTAGTAGCTCCTTGTTATAGATAGGGTAATTATACTTAGCAGGGGTTAACTTCTGTAAGTAGTAGGCAACAGCTTAGCGTCTCCCTAATAAATCCTCTTAGGTTAGTACGCCCCTTAGGGCATACCTAAAGCAGTTAGCCTTAACAGAAGTCTTTTCTTTAGGGTTAAACTACCGTAGTATTAGGGCTTTGCTAAACATTAACTTTAGTTACTAGAAGGCCTCCTTCTGTAGCTTCCCCTAGTAGAATACAGCAGCTTTCTTTGTAAGTTTAGTAAGTAGGTAGACAATCTTAGTAAAGTTTAGTATAAATACTTAGTAGTAGTTAGTAAATCCTAGGAAACTTCTTACCTTTTTTACAGTCTCTAGGGCCTACTATTCCGCAATAGCTCTTAACTTCTTAGGATTACATAAGATTCTCTGCCTAGCAGTAACCATAAAGCTAACGTACTTAACTGTCTTAACAGAGAATTTGCACTTAGTAGGGTTAAGGTTTAGACTGGCTGCTAAGAGGGCGGTAAGTATGCAGTAAACCTTCTCTTTATGTTCCTTCTTTAAGCTACTAGTATATACTAAGATGTTGTTAATATAAGTAGTAACAAAATCGTTAAGAAACTTTTGTAAGGTATTATTAACGTAGCATTAGAAGGTTGTAGGTACGCCTGTAAGGCTGAAGGGGCAGACTAGCTACTTAAACAGCCTGTACTAGGTGTAGAACGCTGTCTTAGGCTTATCTCCTTTCTTTATTTATAGCTTGTAGAAGGCAGCCACTACGTTAAGTTTAGTATACTATTTAGCAGCGCTAACTTAGTAAAGAGTCTCTGAGATTAAGGGGAGAGGGTAGTAATCCTTCTTCGTAATAGCGTTTAAAGCCCGGTAGTTTACACAGAACCGTATTCCCCTACCTGGCTTTCGTATAAACAAGACTGGCGCTAAGGCAGAGAAGCTGCTTGCTTTAATAAATCCCTTATCTAGGAGGTCCTAGAGCGTCTTTTTTAGCACCAGGAGCTCCTCTTGTAACATACTGTATAACGGCCCCTAAGGTAGTGGCGATTTACAACCGTCTGGTCCCTGTTCAATAGGGATCTTGTGGTCTATGCCTGGCCGATGGGGTGGTAACGGGTACGCCTTCTGGAGGTCAAAGAGTGCTCCAAATTCCTCTAAGACGTCCTTTAGGACCCAGTCGGCAGGGTCTACCTTCTTCTTAGGCTAGAGCGCCTAGTCGATATTGGCAATGCTAATGGCTTAGATATGCTTAATTACCTAGTGTCCCCAGGCTATTTACCAGCAGACCGCCCTAAATCCGGCGGCCTCTAGGAATCTCCTGGACTGAATTTCCCTAATTCTCTTAGGTTCCTTCTGTCTAGCTATATAGATAGTTACCCCTTCTTTCCTATAGAATAGTTGTTCCTTTGCTAGGTTATAGACAATATAGTTTGCCTTAAACTAGGGGTTACCTAGAAAGATATCCTAGTCTAGGCCCTTAACCACGTAGGCATAAATCTTCTGTACGTAGCCACTTAACTTTAGAGTAAATACTACTACGCTAAAGGCTAGAACTCCCCCTACTTAGCTAGTAAATCTACTAAATATCCTTAGCAAACGGTTAACGTACGGTAGGTAAAGACGTTAGGCAAAGTTAGCATCTACTATTGCATAAGTATTACATCTAGAGTTAACAAGTGCTTAGGTAACAAATTCTTTATTTACCTAGACGTTTATAACTACTAATAGGCTGCTTTAGTGTTTCTTAGCCTTTTGCCACCCTTCTATTTCTTCCCTAGTTACCTCTAATGCCTGCTTTTACACTAGAGCTAGTCTTTTCCTAACGCGTCGTTAGTATAGTACTTAGTAGACAAGCTTTTGCTAGAGCTTTGCTTAACCGTTACTCTATCTTTTCTAACTTTAGCAACAGACACTTTAGTCTTTGTAGTCTTCTTTCTACCCTTTAGATAGTTCCTCCTAATATATCCCTTCTTATTACACCTATAGTATCGTTAAGTATCCTTATTACTTAAGCTACTACTAGCTTTAGTTATTAGCCTAGTAGTCGCTTTAACCTTAACAGCTTTAGTTATCTTAATATTGCTATTAGTGTCTCAGCAGGGAGTTGGCGCCTTCTTATGGCATAATTAGGGGCTAGTCTAGGTTTGTTTAAGCTTCCAGGCTACCTTTTGTACGCAAGATAGCTACTTAGGGTAGGTGTCTGGTAGTAACACGGTAATAAGGTAGTCCTAAAGACGGGGCAAAAGAGACTGTTTAAGTAGGTTGATCTATACAGTGTTAGGCTAGGCAGCGCCGCCTGTGTTAGCAAGGGTTCGTTTGAACTTCAGAAGAAAGGTTATTAGGGACTTATTATCTTTCTGTCGCATTGTATAGATTGTAGAGACAGCCTAGGACTAAATGTTAGGGTCCTTATAGGTTTGGTTAAGGTACGCCATAAAGTCGCTAGGGTCTTGCTAACCTCCCGCCCCTCCTAGGGCGTAGAACGTTGCTACAACCTGTTGTAAATTAACGTCTAGGCACAAATTAATAAGATACTAGACTTCTGCGTCACTTTAGTAGAATGCATAATTGTATTTAATCTTGTCCCTTATCTGCTGTGCCTAAGCAGGGTACTTACGCCTCTTACCTAAGAACTTCGGTGGGTTTATAAGTGGCTTCTGCCTCAGCAGCTCCCTGCCTACTGTTTAGTGGGCGGTTGCTGTGGCCTCCGGGGCATTTCCTTGCAGAGATAACGGCCCCGTTCTAGATCTCCTGGCGAAGCTGCTAGGTGGCGTTTCGCCACCGCTTTGCCGCTTGAGCTCTGCTGTAAGCTTAGCGATCCGCGCGTGAAGTGGTGCTATAGCTTCCTGTATAAGCGTCTCTAGAGACGCCCGCTGGCCACTACTACCACTTTAGTCCTCTATCGCTAATTCGCCAGTAAAGACTAACCAGGTCATAGGACGGAGCTTTAGATATGTAAAGGGCTGGGCCTAGAGTTTGGTTTAACAGATAGGTAGCTTAATTAAGTTTATCTAAAGCTAAGGAGAGGAAGGAAAAGGAAGAGAACTATTAAGTAGGGCGCCACGTAGATAGTTAAGCTATCGGGTGGTTACACCGGGCAGAATGCCGGGGTAATCACCGGGGGGTCGCCAGACGTTTAGCTAAGGCAAAGCCTGGCTACGTTTAGGGCTTAGCCTGTTACACTACTATTATCTACATTATTCTACAGAAGACTGGACTTTAGGTTGGTCTTTATACTCTAGAGAGATAGCTAAAGGCCTAAAATCTATTAAGGAATATCTAGATAAGGCTGTATTAACCTAATTAGGCTAGCCTTATATAAAAGATCTCTTTTTACTTTTATAACTATAGGTATAGTAACTAGTCTATTTAATGTAATTTTTAACAAGATAGTTATTTTAATATATCTAATAGAACTATCTAAAGAATATAACTAAGTAATAATATAAAGAGGTAATATAGGGATAATAATAAGTAAGATGCTGCTATTAAGGTAGTAAAATTCTTTATAGAGAAAGACCTTAAATTCTTAAGTACTATTAGAGGATTTAGTAGAGAATACCTTTACTAGAATATCTGTTATAAGGCTAGTATTATGGTTAGAAAATACTGCATATATACTTATTATAAAGAGAGATTTCCTAATCTTATGTATTAATAGTAAATTAGTTACTAGTAGTATTAAACTAACTTTAAAGTACTAAGCTCTAACTTTCTCTAGTTACTTAATAGTTATAAGAAGCTAAAGAAATTTAGCTTTTAGATATATACCTATATTAATGCTTATTTACATAAGATTATTTAGATCTATGTAGAAAGGTTAGTAACTATAGTAATTAGTATACTAAAGTAGTTCCTCTGTATAGTACTAACAGTAGAGATAAGGCTATATCTAATAAGGTTAAACTATAGAGTAGAAACTTCTTTATAAGTAGAAGCTTAAGAAGTAATAGTAAAGAATGCTTAGATAATAGTTAGCTATACTAACTTAGAGAGTATTATAACTACTTTTTACTAAGAGGATAATATCTAGTTATACTATATATAGGCCCTATTTACTAGTAATATAAAGATTAAGAGCTAGTAAAAGCTTCTTTATATAAGCTAAAGTGATTACTAAATTGTAAGTATATCTTTTATATTAATATTATATTAGTATTTCTAGTGTATCTAGTCTTATGCTAATAAGCTAATTATAATAAAGTACTTTATACTAAAGGATACTATATGCCTTATTACTGTATATATAGTATATAGTAATATAATTTAAGAAGAGATTACTAACTTTGTAAATCTTTAGAATAGTTATAAGATTTACCTACAGAAGAATTACTTTTATGTAGTCTTTAGTATACTAGCTAATCTTTATAAGTATAAACCTAACTAGGGGATTTCTTTAGAGTTGTTAACTATTAAGCTAGTTAAAGATATGCTTATGCTACTTAAGAAGGTTAAAATTAATAAATTTATAATAAGGGAGATAGACTAGTAGTATATAAAGTAATTAGCAGATATAAGTATTATTCTTAAGAATCTAAAGCTTTATATAGAAGAGAATTATAGGTAACCTTATCTAAAGGTATACTTACTATTAAAGGTAAGAATAGTAGCGTACTTTAAGGCTAGTAACTAGTAACCTACTCTTATACTTATCTTATAGCTAAAAAGAGGTTAATAGAGATATATAAGTAATCTAGATGTAATAGTAATAATAACTAATAAACTAAGTAAATAATGTATAGCTAGATCTCTTTATAAAGAACTACCCTGTTAACTTATAATATAATAAGCTTATTAGAGAGTAGATACCTAAGGATAAGTTAGCTAGAATAAATACTGTATATACTAAGATAGTATTACCTAATTAAGCTAAGACTAATAAGTCTAGCTAAGAGGCAGTTTAGTAAGTAGCCTTATAAGTATAAAAAGCAGGGCTAAACTTACTGCTGCTCTAAATATCTTTACTTTGTTACTATTAGTCTTTAAGTGTATCTAAGTCTTTATTTATATTACTATTCTTATTACTAATAACAATCTCTTTATTAACCTCTTCCTTCTTTTGTATAGTTATCTTTATAATTATACTAAGGTGCTTACACTTTTATAAGCACTAGTTCTTATTATTAGAAAAGTTAAATAGACTTAACTATACCTTAACCTCTTACTCTTTCTTAATAGGTATATATAAAGATACTAATAATAATCTTTTAATGTATAATAAGGTAGATTTATGTTAGCTGTAAACAGAGCTTTCCTCTTTATTAATATCTAGAGAAAAAAAGCAGAGGTGTATAGTAATGTCTTTCTTACTCTTTTTTACTCTCTATATCCTAAGATCTTAGAAGAGGTCCTTTATAGTTCTACCTTTATAAGGTAAAGGTAAACTAAAGCTACTATTATAAGTAGTATAGTTAGAGTATAATTTAAAGTTCTATTATTAATTAAATAAGAGCTGTATAGCTAGTGTAATAATTAGGTAGATGTATTAATTAACTTAGTCTAACTTAGTAGTGTTAGTAATATTAGTTTAGATAAATAGAGTAATACCTAGCTTCTCTATTATATATAAGTAATAAGAAATAAAATCTAATAGTATAAGAGACTTATAAAGTAACTTAGCAGTCTTATAGATATAAAGGCTTTTATATAATTTATAGCTAACTATTTATATATTTATAGATGTATTAATAATACTTATATTATTAGAATTATTAACCTGCTTCTTCTTTTTACTTAGTACTTCTTGTAATATCTTTAACTATCTCTTAATCTTATTCTTATTGCTACTACTGTTCTTAAGATTAATTATCTTATTCTGAACCTAAGCATAAGAAATAGCTTAGGTAGAAGTTATATAGCTTGTATTACTAAAAGCCTTATTATATAAGTAAGATAGTTAATAAGCTAAGATATTAACTAGTTAGGCTAATGCTCTGTAAGGTAAATTATTACTAGAGAAGTTATTAAAAGTAATTAATATTAGCTATAACTTATTATAAAGGAGATAGTAAGTCTCTTTAAATTTACCCTTAAGCTACTTATGTCTGCAGCTCTTAGTGTTTTTTACTAATAAGTAAATTAGCTTGTTTGTAAAGTAAGTTATAATAGTAATAAGAAGAATAAAAAAGTTAAAAAGAAAGGTAACGTACTTGCATAGCGAGTGGGCTAACATAGCGAGTGGGCCACTTTTCTAACTTTTTACCTCTTTGACCTTTACACTAACTTTCCTCTACGTATGAACATGCCATCCTTCTTAATTAAAAGTCGTATCATCCTTGCCATCCGGGCTATCGAAAAAGACCTAAAGATGTCTGTATGAAAAGCAGCCTAAACCTTTGAGGTCCCTTGAACGTTAATCTAAAACCGACGCGCCGGACGCGTCGCACGACCTGAAAGATGACTAAATTTAATGAAGATGACTATAACAGAAGAGGAGGTGATTCTTGAATGAGTTATTGACCTAATTAATTGAGGGTTCTCTCTGTAATAAGAAGACGTATAAGAAATGGCTAACTAACTCTTAAACGCGCGCGATGGGATGCATATGGGACCCTGATGGGCAGAGAACTTCGTATGACGCATCCCTAAATTAAAAATGCGATTTTAACGCTAAATTAACTATTAAAGGGCCTTAGCTAAGGATCCTATGATTATATAAGGCTGGTTTACACTTATGTAAAACACAATTGCGAAGTATAGAATACTTAATAATAATATCTATAATTTTAATAAGACTGGGTTTCTAATAGGAATGCTGTTGTATGTAAAGGTTGTTATAACGTCTGACCGTAAGGGAAGGCCTTGTATGAAGCAGCCTGGTAATTAGGAATAGGTTTCTGTTATTTAGGGTGTGTGTGCAGATGGCTAGGCGATGCCTCTGTACGTTATTGTGAAAGGCAAATATTACCTCCTCTCCTGGTATGCTAACGGCTAATTCCTATCTACATAGCGTATCTATCTAAGCAAAAATGGATAGATAATAAATAATATTAGCCTAGATTAGCTAAAGCACTTTAATTAGTGCACACAGACTTATACGAAGGGCTCTTATTGCCTCTTAATTCTTAATAGTTACAACAGTCATAAATTAACTAACTTTAACGAATACTGTAAGAAACAAAGCATTATTACTCTTTGCATACCTCCTTATTTATTGCACAAGCTCCAGCCTCTTGATGTTAGGTGCTTTAGCCTGTTAAAGTACTTATACGGTAAGGAAATTGAGAAGATGATGCAGATGCAGATTTCGCATATTACTAAGGATGACTTCTTTCCTGCCTTTAAAGCAGCATTCTTTGCCTTAATAGGGGAAGATAACGTATAAGCTGGTTTTAGACAGGCAGGCCTTGTACCTTTTAACCCTAAAGTAGTTATTTCTCAGTTAGATTTTAAGCCAAAGACGCCAACACCCTTAACCTTACGGCTAAGCAGCCAAGGCTCCTAGGACGCAAAGACACCAACCACAGCACTAGAGGGCGTACAAAGTGCTTCCTCTCTTAAAAAGAAGACCTAGGCACATTAAGGTAGCTTACTAACACTAATGTATAAAGTAATTAACTTTTAGGCTAGAGGTATTAGTAAGTTAGCCTATAGGCTTGCTATTATTAAGGCTGAGAACCGTAAGCTTCGTATGGGGATAGAGATACTAAGTAAGCGCCAGAGAGCAAAAAAGACTAGACTACGTCTTAGAGGGTCACTTAATACTACTGAAGCAGAGGCACTATAAGTAGAAAAGGGTAGTGTTGATGCTAGAGGACAGAATAACCCTCAGAAGGAGGGTCGTACGGAAGGTGCTGAACCACGCGCGCGACGATGTGGTAATTGCGGAAAGCCTGGACATAACGCACGAACCTGTGAAGTAGTTTAGGACAGTAATAAGGAAGAGGATAAGGAGTAGTTTTAATTAATTTCGTACGTTGTAGTTTAATTAACTTATATAAAAGGTAGAAGGGTAGAGGAAGGTGGCTTACTTGCTATGTTGGCCTACTTGCTATGTGAGTACGTTAATAATAAAGAGGTATTAAGAGGGATATTATCCCCTTTTCTAGATATCTAAGTGCATGCACTCTTAGATCTTTACTTTAGCCTGCTTAGCTATTATACATTTAATCTTCTGTAAAGTAAAGGCCTAACTACCTATTCTAAAAATATAAAAAGCAAAATACACTTAGAGATAGAGCTTAATAAGCTAAATTTAATAAAGTAAAAAGTTTTTAAGAAACTAGTATAGATTATATTGTAGTAGGTAGTAACAGAAAATAATAAATATAGTAATAGTTTTTAGAAATAATTAGTACTACTGTAAATTTTGTATTACTACCTAGTATAAAATATGCTAATAGCTAGCAAATACTAGATTTCCTTTCTCTAGCTACACGTGTTTATACTAAGTCCTTTAGAACTAAGATTTAAGATACTCTGGTTTCTAGTAATAGAGGTATAGGTTAGCCTTATGAGGGTATTTACAACCCTATTAACCTAGATGTATATTTATTACTACTGCAACTGTCCTTCTCTACCCTGTGTATACAGATATCTTTAGATAAAAGCCTAGAGATGAGGGACGCTAGCGACCAGGGCAAATCCTACTTCTCCCCCCAGGATAAATCATAAGCTATATCCAGGCCATTATCATCATTATCATCTTAAATTAACAAAGTAGATAATGCAATGATCCTATCTATGGTAGTAGGAAAAGAAGAAACCTATGATATCTGTACGTAAGTAGCGTTTATATAGAGGCTAAAGCATGGGCCAGTCGGCCCAACTTTAGGCTGCAAGTTGGCGGGTTGGCACTTATGGAGCACCGTAATAGTGGCACTTCACCAAGCCTAACGCTAACACAAAAGCCAAACCAAACCACCTCTCAAGTTATCCATCCAGGTGTACCTGACAACGCGCACTGGGGCAGGCGGCATTTATGGCAGCGATTCCGGAGGGAGGGGGAGGGGGGCGAGGAAGAACGATGGCAGGCAAATGCAGGAGGGCATCCGGATGGTGACTTGCTTGACAACGAGGCCGCTGGCCAACCTTTTTTTCTTGCAGTCTTGCCATCGATGTGTCACGCCCCCTTCCACTTCGCACCTCCCGTTGCGTCGACACGATTCATGCGTGACGTCGACTGCCAGAATCATCCATCACCCGCCAGCCCAGATTTGCTGCTGCATTCCGATCCAATGTGGAAACACGAGCCGACGGCCACGGCCTGGAATCAACACTTTCCCTCCGATACATCAAGGAGTGCCTGTGAAGCCCTCCTCCCACCTCTGCGACGTCTCAATCCGCCCATAAACGACATTGTCTCTTGTGGCTCGACACGGCTCCTATGGTACAGGCACGTGTCACACAGAGACCAACCCGACGCAACCGTCGGTGAGGATGACAGCGTCCACCTTGGCCAGGAAGTTCTAGTGCATGGCCTCTATAGTCGTCTTGTCGCTGCAAGCCGTTACCGAGCGTTGTTCTCGTGCACGGCGGAGCGCTTGGTGGGGTGCTGCCGAAGTGCTGGCCTTTTGGGACCTTTGGCGTCGCTTAGCTTGAATCTTTTGGGCCAACGCGTGGCGATTAGGGAGCACTGGTCTTCACACCCCCTGGTCTGCGCATTCGGGAAACGGCGGCCACGTCTGCGTGGGGAACTGCCACTTGGCCTGGGAGAGGAGGTCGCACTTTTGACCTGTGTGGCCTCCTCGCCAGGATAGGATGGTGGACGTGGTGGGGGGGGCGTCGCACTTTCCAGGGCTAAATGTATGACCTCCTCTCCCGATAAGATAATTGAGGCGTGTTTGGTAGCAAAACCACCTTGGTTATCGATAAGAAAGGGTGTGTTCCTGTCACTTTGGCCGACGTTCCGTCTTGCCGCCGTCCGTACATCTTCGTCCACGGCCATCAACCCCTTGCGACAGAGCAAAATGTCGTTCTCTGCACCATCAAGCCGGCAGAGGCTCCGGCCAGAGCAAGGTAGGATGCCACCACCTCCACTGCGAACACAAATCTCGCTGACTTGGCCTGCAGCGCTAAAGAACAGGCCTGAGACAACAGGCCTGAGACGCCAGAGGCCGCATCAAGTGCAGGCTATTATCATCACCGTACACGCACAACCAACAACCTATCGCTACTCCCCGCAAGTTGTTGTCCATAATCATCAGCCGCAACACTTCGCGGCCGCTTCGCCCTGGCTTCTTTTCCCACGAGTACAACGCCAACGCCCCATCCTTTAACCAATCGCCCGCCACATGTCGCACAGCCGCCAATGTTGACGTGCGAGATAATCGTCCCATCCTCTGCGGCTTCGGACTGATCATTTGCATTGTCTCCGCCGCCAGCGTCGAGTCCAGGCCTAAGCGGGTCCATCCCGTCATGTACCTGGAGATCAAGACTTGTCATCTTCTGGCACTTTTTCAGCCGATACAATGACCTTGGGACCGCGCTCACATCATCCCCGAGCCCACCAACTATACAGAGCGTGCGTTCCTAGTCCTGTTGCCTAGCTATAGCTGACCCCAATATAGGACCCCATATGTCCGCAACGTCGACTTTCCAAGCCGTTACAAAGGAACGGTACGCCGACAGTCTCATGTTATCCCCAGCGCCGGCTGCCCAGACCCCGAGACGCCAGCCAGGCAATTCGCAAGAAGGGCAAGCCCTGAGCCCCACTGCTCGAACAGCCGGCCCGCGTACCGATCAATATCCTCGTTCGTTCCGTCCCATGAGTGCGGGCAAATCGACGGGTACTTCTGGTATTTCGACGCATCTAACCACTTTTTTCGGCTTCGCAACGTAGCTAAACCAAAGGCCTAACCTTGAAAGTGCCACCTTTTGTAGGTATAATAGCAAAGCCCACGATGGCGGGACACCCAGCCATCATGTAGTTCCTCACGGGGTCGTGGATGGGCATCGTGTCGCGCAAGCCGACAGGGGAGGGGCTCGGGGGTGGCTCAAAGGCCCAGGCGGCAGCGGCACGCAGTACATCCGAGGCAAGACCATCAGGGGAGGCTCGAGAAGTGCAAGGCGGCGGCGCTGCTTATGCGGCGTTGCTCCTGAACATCGGCGAGCATGAGCGCCAGGAGTCGCCGAGGGTCCTCAGGGGCGACTTGAGCAGAGTTTGCGAGATATCCTGGGACGTCGTTGGACTTCCTACAGTATACAAATTCCACTCTTATCTGTGTTCCGTCCACCATGTCCAGGATTTCAACTCAACTGGTCCTGCTGTCAAGCGCCCGGCCGACCGAACTGTGCTTTCCTGCCATTAACAACACCATCCCTTGTCCCCCACGAACCCATCTCGATCCGTCTTTGTTGGCGTTGATGACTACTGTGCCAGTTTCTTCTCCTTATCGTTGCGCCAGCCGGCAGCCTTGGGGGGCAGTCATGCTGCTTGCTGCTCCTGCAGATTAAATTTGATGTGGCCTGTCTGCATTATTGTGTTAGTAGTAAGCCCTGGGGCTCACTGCTGACATAATCACCTTGCTGGATCATGTCTGCTCCATGGTGCCGCGAGGACTTTGGGATTAATAGCAGCTTCTTAGCTTATATCAACCAGCACCACCTACAGGACACTCTGGGCCGAGGTGATATGACCGTAAGGACGAAGGGAATCCTCTGACCCAGCCAAGGTCAGACCGTCGTTTCTCCCCAACCCAGTGCGCGCTCAACTAACCTCTCCACTTCATCGCTGCAGTCCCTGGAGAACAAGCCGCGAGCCTTGCCTTCCCAAATACACTGCAAACGCCCCTAAGAAGCCGAAGCTTCAGACAACACTAATGCGGCATCCCGGTAGCAGCCTGGACGCGCTTCTCTAACTCTCTAGAGGCCGTGGTGGGCTATCGCTTTGGGGCTTGGTTCTCCCTCTCCCCTCTTTCACAAGACCCCAGCTTTTTCGTCTACACCTTTTCGATGCTGACTTCATCTATAGCAAGGCTAGTCTTGTGAGCCCGGGATGCTTCGGAAAGTGTACTTCGTCGAAAAGGATTTCCCAGGTGATTCGGCAAGTTTACGACATGAGTCCTTCCTCATTCTCCTCCGCATGATTCGCCAACTGGCGCTCTTAACCTTGGTATTCCCTAACGTCCGCTCTCCGCTCTCTTCTGCAGCCCATCGAAGGCGTGGCGGCATTGTGGTCCGGAATAACGAGGGTACTTGTGGCAGGTGCCAGTGGGTCACGTGGGCTAGCTCCTCCACCTATCAGAGCTGCCCCACCCACTGGGTCACCTAGCTCAGATATTCAGCCCAGCCAGCTGCTAGCTTAGAGCTTTCTCATTATCATTATCAGCTTTAGTAATACAGTTGTATTACCTCTACAGGTTATAAGCCTAGTGTTAACTCTTTTTCTCTTTCTTTACTCTTTTTTTAAGAACTATTAGATTAATTACCTTACTTAACGTTAAGCCTGATTTTCTGCCTCTTTTATTACTTTTTGTTAAGAAGATTACTAATTAGTTAACTAGTATTACAGCATTATAATAAGGTAATAGCTAAGATAAAGATCTTATATAATAACAAGATGTAACTACCTGAACAGCTGTCTTTTACCTATATCCTCTATTACAACTTTTCCTTTTACTCTTTTTCCTCTTTATTACCTTTAATTAAACTATTAACTAGTAGTAAATTGTTTTACATATGTATACACCTTCTAGATTGCTTAAAAGAAATGCATGTATTTAGGATGTTATTAAGCTACTTATAGTTCTAATTATAGCACCTTCCTTATTATAAATAATAACTGTACTAGATAAGAGGTACCTAACCTTAAAGGTAAAGAAAATTAGGATTAGTAGTACGTAATACTTTATTTTACTCTTAAGACCCTTAACTATAAAAAGTATGTTAATAATAATATTTCTGCTTCTTACTGTAATAATCTAGTTATACTAGTACAGGCTGTTACTTTTACTTAGTAGAAGAGCTAGCACATTAAGATGTATAGTATTATTATTACCTTAATTAGTAAAGTTATAAACTAACTTTTTATAAATAGTTATAATATTAAGATAGCTAACTGTAACCCCTTCCTTCTTATAAACAAGCTAAAGGTTATTATTTTTAAGATTTTAGAGAATACTATTACTAAGCTTATCTAAAAGCTTTACAACCTTAAGCATAAGAACTTTTTAAATACTTATAAGTATCTCTAGTATAGTTAGTATCTTATCTATTATATTAATAAGCTAGTTCTATCTTAGTATAAAAAAGCTATATTTATCTTACTTAACAGATACTAACAAGAGTATTTAGTACTTTATAATAAGTATGTTAAGAATAACACTAAGACCCTTAAAGATCTTATATATAATCTTACTTTTAAGGTAAATGCTAAAAGAACTACTTTACTTAACACTATAAAAGAATATACTACTGTTAATAATAATAATAATAGTAATAAGTTCTCTAGTAATAACACTTCTAGTAATAATAACTAGCAAGCTAATAACTATACTAGTTCTAACTGCTCTTATTACAGTAGAAAGCATACAGCTTTCTCCTGCTAGGTTACTTATCTAGATCTCATTCTATCTACTTATAAGTATTATAAGAACCTTCTAAAAAAGGCTGCTACTTATACTTATACCTCTAAATACTAAGAGGGTAAGGTAGTTATAGTTAAGACTATACTAAACGTTCTCTAGTAGAACACTATAGGATATGCAGTCCTACTGTTTTTAACCTTACTAGTAATAACTAGCATTAACTAGAACAATATTATTATTAATTCTAAATACTTCTAGATTACTTTTAACAATCTTAAATAGTTTACTTTATTTACTAAGATAATAATACCTCCTATAAAAGTTACTAATAGTTAATTTGTATTACCTACTAGTTATAGTACTATCTACTTTACTACTATTAACCTAAATAATAATAATAATGTAGTTAACTAGTTAATTAAAAATATATAATACTGCTCTAACTGCTTTATTAACCTTCTAAGTTAGAGTACTCTTTAATAATAAGGCTATAAGGTTAATAATAATACTATTTATATTAGAGATAATGTTATAATTACTAAGCTTAACTAGTATAATAACATTACTATTATTATTACTAATAATAATAAAGATCTAAAGATTAATAAGACTTTTAACCTTACTACTGTTAGTAAGAATAATAATAAGGTTACCTTTAACTTTATATATAAGTAACTTTATTATATAGGTAAGAGCTAGGTAATTAAAGCCTACTGTTACATAAATATTATCTTTTTATAATGTAAGATTAACTCTTTTTATTATAAGGCTTATTACTTAGGTAAATCTTACTAGCTTATTAGCTAAGATATCTCTATTTAAGAGGCTTAGTCTAGCTATCTTATTTATATAAACTTAGTTTAATTTAAGCTCTTATTTTATATAAAGTTATATTATCTTCTTTATATAGTAGATATACATACTAGCTTTTAGTAGTAATATTTACTTAAGAGTAAGTGTACTAATAAAGTGCTTAATTATATTAAAGAGTTTATTACTTTCTTTAAAAACTAGACCGGACTTTCTATTAAAGCGTTTCTAATAAATAACAGTACTAAGCTTTTTAATACTCTTTTACAGAAAGTTTATACTAAATAAGGCATTAAGATTAAGCTAACTATTACTAATACCTTAAGTATAAACAGAAAAGGTAAGCAAGCTAGCTAGACTTTTGTAGAGATAGCCTGCACTTTACTAATTAATACTAACCTTTCTGCTTATTTCTAGAACTATACTGTTACTATAGTTATTATAATTACTAACTTACTACTTAAAGTAACTAATTCTAGCTATCTTAGCTCTTATAAGATACTTACTAAAGATCTTAACCTTAATAAGGCTTATTATATACCCTATATTTACTATCTTTAAACTTTTAGCTATATTACTTATCTCTATTAAAAGAGATCTCTATAACTAGCCTGTACTTATAAGATAGAGGCAAAAGCTATTAAGAGTTATCTTATAAGTTATAACTTTCTTTATAAACATCTCTTTTATATCTATATACCTTAAAGTTATAAGGTATACTGCTATTATAATGTTTGTTTTTATAAATAAGGTAAGTACTAAAATAAGGATAATAATCTATCTATAGACTATAATGCTATCTTTACTAACCTAAATACTAATACTTTATCTATAAAGTATAAGAAAATACAAAAGGTATCTATTATACCTTCTAATTAAGAGAAAGATGCTATTAGCAGTAAGTCTAATAATAAGGTAACTATACAGAAGTTACATAATAACAGAAACCCTCTGCTAACTTCTAAACTAAATATCTTTACCTTTTAACAGATAACTACTAATATATCTAATTAACAGTATAATACTATAATTCTTATAAATAATAAGAATTTAAATACTTTATTTAATAATGCTCTTAAAGACCTCCTTTAGTAGGATACTAATAAAGCAGCAGTAGTAGTTACTACAGAGAATTATAATCTTTAGCTTATAACTTAGCTAACTAAATAATTATGTTAACTACATTAACTAACTTAACTAACTAGAGCTTTAGTACATAAGTACATTAGAAACTTATAAGGTACTTAGGTTAAAAAGAGAGGTAGTTTTAGTAGCTACTTTTTATAAGGTAACATGTATACTAAGTCTAACAGTTATTAAAGAGCTTATGTTAGTCTTAATACTGTTATATAAGAAGATAACTAGCCTTTAGTCTTATCTACTATTACTACTGCAGTATTTACTAGTCTAACTATACCTTATACCTTTAAGTAAGCTAAGAAAGATCCTAAGTAAGATAAGTAGCAGTCTACTTTTAATAAATAGTTTAATACACTTTAACAAGCTAAAGTATAGAAGCTTGTTAACCTGCTACCTAGAGAAAAGATTCTTTTAGGCTAATAGATATGCAATATTAAGGTTAACAGCAGATATTAAGCTTAATAAGTTATCTATAGTAACTACACAGTATCTAACTAGTCTGCAGAACAATTGTATGCAGCTGTTACTAATGCAACCTCTATCTGTATCTTCTTTACTATTATTACAACTAAAGGCTATATTACTAAGTTATTTAACTATAATACTACTTTTCTTTATGCTAACATTCTAGATAGTACTAAGGTATATATCTAACAACCTTATAGCTATTATAAAGAAGATAAAGTCTATCTTCTTAAGTATACTCTTTACAGTTATTCTATAGTATCTATATAGTAGTTTAATAAGATTAAAAGCTATATAGATAAGCTTAGCTTTTAAGCTATTAAAGGTAAAGTTTGCTTTTTTATTTATAATAAGTATAATTATATTATTTTAATATATATTAATAATAACATTATTACTGCTTCTAACTATAATACTATTTATAAGGTTAAGAATCTCCTAAAGTTATTTATTAGTATAAAAGAGCTAGAAGATGTTAAGAGATTTCTAGAATATAAAGTCTACTGTAACAGTAGAACTAACACTTTATACCTTTCTTAAGCTAAATTCTGTTGTAAGATACTTTAGAAATTTAGATATATTAATCTCTATCCTGCTTGCATACTAATAAATTATAATGTAGTTACTAAGTAGCTAGTTAAGTATAAGATAGTTAATACTAACTACTATAAGCTATATTTACAGATTATAAGCTTTATTAACTTTCTATTAACTAGAATACAACCTAATATAACTTATATAACTAGCAGGCTTTATAAAGCTAATAGCTATCTAAATAAGTACTACTTTATAGCTATTAAGTACCTTATAAGATATCTTATAGGTACTATTAATCTTAGTATTACATTTAATATCTCTATACTCTTTAACAACCTTAGACTTTATGCTACTAGTAATGCAGCTTATAGTAACTGCTACTTTACTTAAGTAAGTACTAGAGAATATATTATTATTCTTACTAACAGTTTAGTAATATAAAAGTTAAAGAAACAGACTTATGTTATAACTAGCTCTATAGAAGCTAAATTTATTAACCTTATACTAATAGGACTTTTAGTTTAATAGGTTTATAAGCTACTAGAACTTCTTAGCTATAATTAACTTTACCTAACAGTTCTTTTTACTAATTTCTATAACATACTAATTAACATAATAAATCTACTAAACTAAATATAAACCTAGAATATTAATTTACAGTATAAATAGATTATTAATTAAGTTAAGAATAGCTTATTTAGCTTTAAACTTATCTAAACTTATAATATGCTTACTAACAGCCTTATAAAGCTATTAAATTACAAAAAGCATGCTAACTTTATTAAAATGCTTAATCTTATAAGAATTACTCTAAAGTAAGCATACAAATACTCTTATACCTAATCTAACAAACACATAACTAAATAAACAAGAGATAAAGAATTATATAGCTTAAGGGTAGTAGAGAATATTACAAAAACACAAAGCAAAGGATATAATAGTATACAGAATACAGCAGAGGATTAATTAGGATTATTAGCTCTAGATTAATTAGACTAACTAACTAGATAAAAGGATTATCTACTAAAGTTATGCAACTTTTTGTTAAAATAAAAAGACTGCAGTTTTAGGCTTTTCTTATCAAAAGGCAATTTGGGCCTTATTTTTACTTATACAATAGTTATCATTACTGCGTGGCTAGCCTGAGGGGCGGTGTGGCAGGTGCCAGTGGGTCACGTGGGCCAGCTCCTCCACCTATCAGAGCTGCCCCACCCACTGGGTCACCTAGCTCAGATATCCAGCCCAGCCAGCTGCCAGCTTAGAGCTTTCTCATCATCATCATCAGCTTCAGCAATACAGTCGTATTGCCTCCACAGTACTCACGCCCACCAAGCCCCGATAGTTCAATAGCAGCGGGAGGATGGCCAGAATGGAAACTGCACGTGTGGGGGGTGGTCATGGATTATGGGTTGTAGTTAGAAGCAGCGGTGGGGAGGGACAAGTGCAACGGGAAAAAGAAAACCCAGCAGGCACACCACACCGTACCAAGCCATGTCAAGATTGGGCCGTTCCACTTAATAAGCAGGGAGTGGGTATTGCACTGCCTGTCGAGCACGTGGCAGACGCCGCAGGCAGCCATTTCTCCACTCTTTTGCTATGAAGCGACCGCCAGCACCAAGCGGATGTGGCTGACTGGCAAGAGCCGTATGATGCCATTGGTCGACAAGATCCGACATGTCCACCTCTCCACGGCACGTCGCTCCGCCCATCGCGTGTGACGAGCCACAGCTGACTCGATGCTTGGAACGTATGCCACTTGATGGCGGACCGTCTTTTCCGCCGCCTCTTGCTCCCAAGCCTGCCGAGGCTGCCGAGTGTTCGGCGGCATCGTCATCGGCATCGTCATCGGCGAGCCGCCGTTGAATCGTAAACCACCTCAGATCTGCTTAGAGCTCTACTGCTGCTGCATCGACCGAAAGGCGCCGCACGTCTCGGCATTCAATTCGCTCCCTGCAGGTTGAAGGCATTGGCCAAACTTGTTTCAAAGCCGTCAACACTACAACAAAGTGGACATCGGACAAGCAACGAGATCAACTCACCAGATGCAAAGCCCCTAGTACCATCGACAGCACCGCTGCTGGACGACGATAAAACCTTACCGCCGCCATTGGCACCCCTACTGGTGCTGCCACAAACGACCAAGCCCGCGTCCGCACCCGCGTACGGGCTGCTGCTCGGCTCGACGGTCCCCTGGACGCCTGGGCCAGGGCGTCGCGACAAGCCGGCGGCCCTGAGTATGTCCAACGCTGTCGGGCTTCTCCGGTCACTCAGGGTCGGTCCGAAGGGGGGTGTTGCCGCGCCCCAGGTCCTGGCCTGACGCTCGCGAAGAGATTCCTGCGGCAACCATCCCGGGTCCAACGGCCAGGTGGACATGCCACTGATGTCGGCGACCACAGAGGGAGCAGAGGCAGAGGCTTAATCTAAAGACAACGCTTACAATCTTTGTGTGGGATAAGGATATACGGACTGAGTTCACAAGCTTCTAATATCGACCGCTCTCCTCCTCCCCCCCCCTAACAATCGCCTAGACCCGGTTGACAACAGGCTTGTGCCGCAGGAACAATAGAATATACAAGGCCGACAGAGACACGTGCCGGGTCCTCGGGAAGGCGGCCAGCGTGAAAGGCAGCCGCAAGAGGGGGATGGCTAGCGGCCACCACGAGAGAACGAGCGACGGCCGCGTGGGGAGGACGGTAATCAGCCACCGCAAGAGGAGGATCACCATCAGCAACCGCAGCCACCTCGTCAGCTTTACCTCTTCCCGCCTGCGCGTCGGCTTCCCCTTTTGCTACCATTTGACCGTCACAGCCAGCTGCTTGTGGTCCCCGGACAGGACCAGAACACGGCCCCCCGCAATCCAAGAGCCGATACACCGATTCGGCCGCGAGCAGACTCAGACTCGGCCGAGAGTGTGGCTGCCGCAGTCGAGCTCAATGACAGGCGCAACGCCGCCGCTGATGCCTCGGCTCGGAGTCGTCCGCTTCCGTCGCCGGCTCCTCGACCTCGCCTTCGAGGAGCGGCAGCTGGCCTTTTCCTGAGCCCCTTGAAAGATGCGACAACGCCATGCCCACCCCGCCGCGCCGCGGGCCCTGCCGACCGCGACGCCACCCGGGCCGCCGAGCTTCGGCGGAAGCGCATCCGCGCTGGGACAGCTCTGGGGGAAGCCCACGATGACCTCAACGCCGGCGGTGGTGCAAGTCGTACATGCCATCGGGGCGCGTGCATGTTTGGGTCCATGATGGATTTATTTGGGCGACGGTTTGGCAACTAGAGCCAGAGTGACGGTTCCTGTCCTGTTTGCTACTCTTGCTTGGGTAATTCCTGGACCATACCGGCGTCATGGGCTCTTGTTGACCTGGTCCACCTCAGAAAGCACACGTGTAGGCCCGAACACCGGCCAATTCGCCGTCGTTTCGCCCTGGGACCTTGTAACATTGGACTGTGAAATATTTCTCCAGGCAGCCAGCCGCAAGCTGGTGTGGGATATCCCCCCTTGCCGTGGCCGAGGAGGCATGATGACTCCCTTCCGCTGCCTCGTATCCACCACTCTACTCCCGGCAAGCTCGGTCCAAGTGATTCCTCACTCGTGGTGATTCATAGTTGGCGCATTTGATTCCGTACACGTTGCTATCATCCTGGCTGTTGACCATGAGAGGGTTGATTCTTGTCTAATTCTCGACTGCTGCGCTGTCTTGCCTAGGCCAGGTTCACTGCTTCAAGGGGTTGAGAATAGAAGACAGTATGCAACAGGCCAAAGCATGAACCAAACCAATCCTGCCGCCGTCAAAGTCTCCCTGTACTAGGCCTCACTGTCGTCAAGCACTCCCATACACATACCCGCTGTCTCCAAAGCGGCCGCTCTCACACAAGCCAGGTCTTGAGCAACACACCCCACCACCGTTCAAGTTGCCCTTGGCAAAGGCCTCGCTCTGGAGAGGATAGCAGTCCTTGCGTGCCCTAGAATGACACCGTAACAGCCGTTTCATCCATCATTAGGGGGAAGGGCATCAAACATCAAGCATGAGAAAACGGCGGATCAAGTACGCAAAACCCATGGGCCACATGGAAAACACTCACTATGCGCAGACACCGTCATCTCCAGTCCAACCCCCTCACCCTCTCGCCCTCCTGTTCTCGGGAATTCCCACCCATCTACAGGCTCTATGATCGGCGCATCTCCTTCCTGGTCTAGCCAAAAAACGACGCCATCGCCATCGCCACGGCCAAACACTTCGTTCGTCCCACCCGAAGCCACCTCCGGGACCGCCAGGACTATTCTCTCTTTCCGTTTACTATATCTCTCCAACGTCGACTCTCTCTGAACCCGTGGGCGCGCGATGGGATCCTGTAGAGTGACCGAGGGGGTTATGTGGGTTTGGTCCTTTGGCTGGTCGAGAGTTCTTGGTCGGGATGGAGGCGCGGTCTCCCGCCCCGTGGTGGGCGCGTTTGTGCGACTGTTGGCTGCCGTTTGCGGGTTGATGGCCAAGTGACACGTTGCGCTAGAGAGGAGGGTAACACACTTCCAAGACCGTTCTAAACGGGGAGAAGCGGTGTGCGCGCGCGCGTGTGTACCGCCAGGCATATAAGGGGTAAAAGAGAGTCTATACATGTCTTGTGTATCGTTTGCGATGCGGTGCGTGGTGGTTCCTATTACGGGTTCGGCATAGCCTCTGGGCCGGGTCTGTCTGGCCAACCCAGCCCCGACCCTGATTCAAGCTCTGACAATAGACCCTCATCGTTCACAAGCCAATAATCCTTAGCAACAAGTTGGAGCGAGGGGATGCCGTGTACGACAGCGGCATACCGCACGAGAACGCCACATGCTCTCATTGTCTCCGCCCCCCCAAGGCTCCCAGAGTAGGCGGCCGACGAGCTGTAGCAGTCACCTTGTCGGCCGAGGTCTGCGGGGTAATGTCCTCTAGGAGTGCGCCGGCCAACCCCTTTGTATTCGCGCGCTACTTTTGGCTCATCAGATTCTCTCGCAGCACATCCTGAACCACACCGTCACAATAAACACCTACTCCAGCGTCGTCGTCACCATCTCGTAGAGGGTAGGCATGCGGCGGCGGCGGCACTGGCTGAAAGCCCCCGCCTCGGCCTGCTAGGGAACCTTGACTTGAGCATCCGGCACCCTGTCCCAAAACCCGCATCTCCCCCGAAGGATCTGGCGTGCAGCTGACGCAGGTCACCTCGAGCACGACGGCGACCTGTGTTGCGGCCAAACCCGTTCTCTCGGTCCCTCGACCGCGCCGCAACACCCATCGTCGTCCATGCCCTCTAGATGGTGCCAGAACCCACTCGCCAGGTTGTAAGCCGCCATCAACCCCTCTGAGACCCTGGCCAGCTCCTGGCTGAGGATTTATATAGGTGACGGCCCTCTCTCGCCCCGTCTTCGTGGGCATCCCATCACCAAAGCTCCTGCTGCCGTTGCTGTCTCAGAACAACAAGGATCACCAGGCCTTTGGCCTCCTTCCGCCACAAGATCCGGCTGCATTGGCGTCCTGAGGAGGCTGAAGAGGCTAAAGAGGCTGAGGCGGGGAGAGAGGAGCAGCCCGTATCTCGTCAGGACTTTCGTTAGATGGTCCAAAGTCGCCCAGAACCCAAAGACATGCCGCGTAAGCACAAGTCGCTCGTCATTGTCTTGGAGGGCGTCGTAGCTCACCTCGGGCGAGCTCTGAATTAGGTGCGGGCAGTACGGATCTCCGGTATCGTCGTCGGCCTCGTCATCAAGGTCCCTAGCGTGATCCCTCAGGCTTGGAGGGTCTCCATCATCGCATTGACGAGAATTTTGGGGACGCCACTGCATTCACCTTGTCCCTGGCTGCTCGACAGCAGGGCGAGTACTGCAGGCTCGCACGCAAAGTGCTACCCTTTAGTGAGACATTGAAGTGGTCTGAGGCCGCGGGCTCCGGTGAGAATGCGGTCGCGGTCGCCGCCGATGTTGACCGCGGGGTCTTGTCCTCGCACAGACAGCAGGAGGCAATACAGCTTGGATGCTCAGCATCAAAGAGGCTCCTCTGGTACTCCTGAGAGGGGTGCGAGGGGCCTTCATCGTCACGGATGTCGCTAATGGCTCACGGCGACGGCGTCGTGCGGCCAGGTACACAACATCACGAGACCCAGGTCGCCCCAATATGGACAGGGCGGCGAAGACGTAGCTCTCCAGCACGGCGCAGGCCATGTTGAGTTCTTTAGGCTTTAGACCACGGGGGCGGGAGCGGGAGCGGAAGACGAGGGGCCGAGCCGATGTGGCAGATGGACGATGTGAGCCTGCTCAGCTCGGACAGAGGGGGATCGTCGTGGCGGGCGGTAAAGTCAAGGAGCGGCTGGACTGACAGCACAGACACGAACAGGATCTGCAGGACGTGCCGATGGAGAAATAGCGAGGTGGTAGTGTTTGTAAAAGGAACGGTAAAGGCTGTGTCGCCTGGAGAAGTGAAGACGGGTGAGGGTGGCGGTGGTGATGGGGATGGCGGTTATAGCACTAGCAAGGCAGTGGCAGTGAGGGCGGGTGCGAGGAATACGAGAGTTCGGATGAAAACGAGGACGAATCGGGAGGCGTCAGATGGTCCGAGGAGGCGCCACGCGGGCGTGGACTGGGATTCGCATGTCGTGGCGGGATCTTGTCAAAGTCGCCCTGACCCGGGTCCCTCACCGCATCAGCGGGCTCACTTGTCGACGTAGATGACGGCAAGTCGGGCTCCAGCAGCGAGTCAACGTCCCTACCTCCCGAAGGAGCCATCAACACAGGCACAGTCAGGTCCATGATGGTGCGCATGTCGTGGAAGTGGCAAGGCGGCGACATCTAGCCCCGGCTACACGGCGGTTGTTCTTTGGAAGTAGCCGAGGTAGTTCTAGAAGTCGGTCAGCTGCGGGACAAGCACGAGCGCCGATGTGTAAGTCGCTGCAAGAGCCTCTGGTTGGCGATGGTGCGGCGGGTGGTGTGTGTGCACGCAACGACGCCCAGCAGACCAACGCCACCAGGGAACCCAGGAGAGCGGGCGACAAGGGCAACAATGAATTGTAGATAAAAACCAGGCCGCAGGGGAGGACCAGCCAGTCTCGTCTCCACGATGTGTGATTAGAAAAGCCATCATGGCCTCGCGCTATAACAGCCAGTCTGTTGTAGCAGCTGGTGGCAGCTTGGCGAAAACGTGGACAGTGTGAGAAAAGACGGCGACTCCGCAATCGCTACCATTGGTCTGTCTGGGACTGTGTGGTTTGCGGCTTGACACCGAGTTGACGCTACTGAGCTTCTGGGGGGCGTCTAAGAGCTTCTAGGCTGTATGAGCCCGCTGCTCTGGCAAGCTTTCTTAGCCGATTGCGGACCTCTCTGACGACGGCTTCCTGCTTCTAGATGTCATTGGGAAGAGAGTCGTAGACTCCAATCACGGCACGCTAAGCCAAAATGATGGCGAGGGAGACGCTACAGTGGTCGTTGGATTCGATTGGGAGCACGACAACTGCCTCCTTGCCCGCGCGCTTGGGTGATGGAAAGGGCAAACCTGCCTCTGAATGCCTTGGGAGTTCGATCAAAGACGTACCACCTGACTGCAAGAAATGGGGGGTGTTGGTCCTGTGGGAAACTGTTCTGGTTTGACAAGATGTTAAGGCTGTTCTTGTGATGGTAGTCTGGGGTGGATCGTCACTTTTGAACGGCGCTCGCGAGCCTGGGCGTTAGGGACGTCAGGAATGTGGGGGATGTAAAGGATTCGGACGCGGTTATGCCGTCTTGGGCTCTGGCAGTGTCGTTGATGTTGAGCTCGGAGGCGACGTCGTCACCGCCTTGGGCATTGGTCTCGTTTTTGTTGTTCGGGTTGCAGGCAACCCGGCTGCCTGAGACGCTCCCATTCGCATTTTTGGACTTGTTCTGCACGGCTTCTGCTCCAGCCTTGGGGCTTATAGATGGTGGGGAATTCTGGTACAGAGTCTTCTGGAGAGTCGGACTTCTGAATGCTCCTGATGGCAGCAGTTACATTGTAGAAGATGATGCCGGCGGCGCTGTAGGGGATGCCACGGGGGTGGAGACCAGACTCGCGACGGCGGCAGGCACAGGCGTGTGACAGCCGGCAGACGTTATCCCACTCGGGACAGCGCTTGGAAAAGACAAAGAGAGAGGCAAAGATGCAGACGGCGGGGTCGATGCGCCCCATGGCGCAGGCCTTGTTGAGCTTGGCGGGACTTTGAGTGTCGGTGAGAGTCGGGTTGGCCGGAGTACACCGGGCGATGAGGGTCTTGACGAGACGTAACGGCAGCGAGCCTCGCAGTTCGAATTGGTTGACGTGTAGGAACAACTGGCGCTTGAGGTCGAAACAATCGGCGAGGGGCGTCTGATGGACAAGGACAACCCTTGGAGCCTTTTGATGAAGTCGGCTACAGAGAGGCGCCAAACCACTGCAGGACGTGCACATTGGCTTCTTGTGTGGCGCGGATGGGGTGGAGGGACCATTAGATTGACGGCGTTGTGTGTAGTTGTAATGTTGAAACTTGTGGATGAGCGAATGGATGAGGTTAGCAGTGGGGGGTTCTGTGTGCTCTCAGAGGGGCTGCCAGGCAGACACCTACAATTACCCTACATTCACTACCTATGAAGGCAAAGCGCTTGGGCATTTGCATGCCACTTGAAACCTATACCATGGTAAGTCAAGGCTAAACAAAAGAGCTTGGTCTGGTTATTTCTAGTTTGGTCCGAGTTCAATGCAAAGCCAAAGTATAGTAATTACGAAGTAGAAGGAGAAATGGTAGCAGTGGTTGTTGTGGCGCAAGGTGGCTTGGGCGTGTAGATTACATAAGCCAGCTGGCTGTTCGCTTATTACATAAGCGACCAACGAAGTGTGGTCGACCCAAGCACAGGCGGTACACGTAACATTGGAGAAATACAAATCCGTCTTGCTGGCATTGTAGGCCAAATGCTCTACATTCCCCGCCTGCAGAACGCCCGACGCGTCGTTTACGAACTTGCTGCTCCCATTGCGATTTTGAATAGTCAAAAACTTGAAGGCTTCAAAGTCGAAAGCCGCGCGCGCTGCGCAACCCCGCAACACTCGATCAGTGCGCCACCTTGGGAACTCTTGGCGAGAAGTGCTGGAGTATTGGGCCCTGAACGGACGAAGCCTCAGATCGCGCCTCCTTTCGCTTAACCCTGTTACAGGCCTACCCACCGCACATAGCATCTTGGGCGAGAGGAAGACACGAGATGCGCACAAGAGGGGGGCCACGGTAACCAAGTACCTTGTTGACTACTTCGGTTACGCGAGACCGGAGTGGCAACTGGCGAGCTGCATTCCAGCCGCGATGGGACATCAGGGAGTAGGCTACTCCTTACTGCAGTCCAAGGTAGCGTAGCCTCATTGCCAACCTTACCTCGACTCTGCTCTCGCGACGCTATTTACCACAATTTGTATCTGCTGCCCCACCAACATCAATCGGCCAAGGAAGGTCCTTACAGACACCCGGCACAGGCTCCGGGCTCTCCGGCCACAAGGCAATGGCACTACTGACTAATCAAACTCCTAGGTACACCATGGCACTCGGCTTGCAGTCTTCATCATGCGTTGCGTTAATACCACCGCAGCTTCGTGCCAGACCTCGCACTCCCCGTTGCCCTTCTCGTCCGCCGCGATGGGGCCGTCAACGACCTCTGCGGGCCTGCCGATTCCGAAACCTTCTGTACCCTCGAGGACGTTGTTGACCTCTGCACGACCCCATACAAGGTCTCTTCCCGGGGCCGGCACTAGAGCGCAAGCTCGCCCTTGCTCCTCCTTGTCCTGTCAAGATTGCCTGTCGTCGCCTATGTCATGGGTGTCTTGCTGCTCGGGAGCCTGCGCAAGCCCATCGCCGAGAAGCCTCTGCCCCTCTGACCCTTCCCACCCGCGTCCCCCGTCATCGCCAACTACTATACGCCTCTGCCTGCGCCCAACGGCATGATTCGCCTTCAAATGCCCCGTTCTCTAGACCGGGACCGCCGCCAAAACGACCTTTTCCTAAACCACCAGCACCGACGTCACTATCTCCGCCTTGTGAGACGCCCTCTGAGACCAGCTGCCTTGCGACGGTGCTCCTCCCCAGGACAGTGCAGTAGCCACCTGAAGAATTGTGGTAGGTAGTGGAAGACAACACAACCGCAACCGCAGTATTCTCCAACGAGAACTTCATTCAACGTCCGCAGAGGCCTCCGTACCCTCTTCTCTACAAGCACCCTACAACCGAGCGGCATCCCGATCTTTGCCAAGATCATGTACGACGCGGTCTGAGAGGTGCAGGCTTTGGAGCACGCGGCCGCGGCGCTCGCCGACAACCTGGGCATGGTGGTGGCCACTATCCTGCGAGATGGCGGCACCGCCGCTTCGGCCTGAGCTCAGCTGGTGCTCCGAACCAGGCCGACCACAGCCCGACACGTCCGCGGCGACGGCAAGGAGTGGTTGCGTGGCCATGGGTCGCGCCTCAAGGGTCGATGGCCTAACGACGATATCACCATTACAGCTCCTGCTATTGACTTGAGCACCAGTGTCAACCAGCTCGTTCCTCTTGCTTTTGGACCACCTGTTGATAGAGCCGAGCTGGGTGCGGAACAGCCTGTCCTCAACTGCCCAGTTCCTCTCAAAGGCGAGCTCGCCGGACTTCACGACGGTCTAATCGTCGCCGTCGACGAGCAAGTCGATGTCATGGAGCACGTCGTCGGTAAAGAGGAGGAGGAGGTCCTTCTTGTACGGCTTCTTGGTGGGGAGTTTCCGGTGGAGGCGGCGAAGCTAACGGGCTCGAGGGGCCTGGACGATCCCGTTTGTGCTTTGGCTGCAGCTGTGATGCATTATGCATATGGCTTCTGGAAAGCATCAGCCGACAAGGGTGCCTAACCATGCTGCGGAAGGCAAGGGAGAGGGAGGGACCGGCGGTTTGCACTCACGACAGGGCAAGCCGTGTATGTCAAAGCTGCGATGGAGCAGTAGTACTGTAGCCAGGTAAGGCGTGCCGCCTGCGTTCTTGACCGGTTGTGCTTGTTTATGACCAACTATTCAAGTTAAGCGGGAGCTCAAGCCGAGTATGGACACCGAAAGGTCAAGCTCATGATGTACACTAGTAGCAGGCCAGGCGGAACGACATGGTGTCGTGCTGTCAACACTGGCATGTGGGTTTCTCCTCCATGAGGGTTTTTCCTCCTTCTTTCCTCCAAGAGGTCTCTTGTTCCGAAACACGCCCGCCTATTGTCCCGCCATTGCCCCCTTTCCTTCTGTCTCGCTCACCCAGGTCACAACAGTCACCGGACTGTCAATCTAGACACCGTTCGCGGCCCCCTTCCGTCATCCGTGCTTCTCCTTGACCCCATCTACGCCAGACCCTCGACCTGCAGCCCCCTCCGCAACCCCGCACTTGGTCCATCAGCTCGGAGTGCTGCGGCCGGGCAGACAGGACCCTTTGGGTGGGATGTGCACTGGGGATGCAGATAGGCAATCTGAAAGGCCGAGTGACGCAAGGCCAGCCTCACGGGGCACCAAAGAGGTACAAGATGCCCTTAACTAGACGCCGGAGGAGTACAACACCCATAGCAAGAAGACGGTCGATCTAGATGCCAACACGAGGCAGATACGGAATGCAATTCTTAAAGCGCGGCATTCGGACCAGTTGGTGTCTGGAGAGACGCGACACGCGGACAGAGGAGGACGAGGAGAGGGGCATCTACAAACGAGACGAGTAGGGACCGTCTAGACAGGAGAGAGGAAGGGGGTTGCTGGCACTGTGTAGGTTGTAGGCAGGACAATCTTGGCCATGGTCAGATTCGCAACGCATGAGTGAGTCTTGAAGCTGGACGGGGAGGTGGGCGTTGAGAGGCGGCAGGCCAATGCCGAATCCCAACCATGAAATGTGACCAATGTCCTTTTCTGGCCGTCACCTCATTCCTCCCGTGTTCGATGACAAACTTGGTCTGCCTCTGACGCCAGATGTGCCACGGCTCCTTCGCGTCATCGCCCTACCTTGCAGCCAGCCCTGGCCCCTCTCGTTTCTCTCATGATCCAGCCACTCTCACGTCGTCTTTATGAACCGAGGCCGTTCCGTTCATATCAGCTCTCCAACGCGCCCAATGCCCTTTTGTCAATATGTCTGATAGTAACTTCGCTGTCCACCCTACAGAGAAGGTAAACAGTTCCCCTCACCCCACGGGTGACCCTCACAGAGAATCTCAAGGTATCTGGATCTTCCGCGGCGCCCAGATACATGCCAGCATGCACGTTGGGTTGTCCTCGTCCGAAGACTCCATCTTCTTTGCCCAGAACGTGCGGCACCAGCTCAAGTCCTCGGCCATCAAATACCCGCTCGAGGGGTTGCACCGCCGACTTCGTATCGACGACCTATGGCGCCAGTAGATCGATTATAATCTGCCCCTACATTACCAACACCATCAAAGAGCGCAGTAAATGCCTCTAGAGCAATCAAAATCATCTTCTGTCGGAATGTCGGTTCTAGGACGGCTCCTGGATGCGATTGCATGGCCTTTGATTCCCCCTGAATCCCTTTTTCCAAGGAGCCATCGTCAACTTCGGTCGCCTCTTGCAGTTGTCCAAGGTTCATGGACGCTTGGGCGTTGCTCGCCTGAGTCGGCGGTTTGGAGAAACAGCTGTCTTCACCTGCGCATGACGAAACCCCGAGCCCGCCAGTCGAGGCCGAGAACTTCCACGGTACACCAACGTGTCGGGCGGCGACAGGCGCCATCCGTCACGGCATCCAGCCCCCATGGCTCTAGCCCTTCACCAGGCTTGTTCTCTGAACGGGGTGGTTTCAAGACTATCTCCGCAGCGTCAACAACAACAGCGAGATGTACAGATGAATTCCACGAGCGCCGGCCTACAAGACGGCCGAAGCCAGCGCTCCTCCCGCAGACCGACGCCATCAACGTTGCCAAAGTCGCCATATCGGCCGGGCTTGCCCTCGCTGATGACGCCAACGGGCAATGATTGAGACGGCCAAAAGCGTCGTAATTCATGGCGGTGCCTGCCACCACTCATCTGTTTTGCTTCCCCGGGGCTGCCCTATTGGCAACGTCTACTTTTCTTGGACCGCCAGGACTGAAATGAATGCAGCTGGTTTGTTGTTTTATGTTCGGCGTGGCGAGATCGTTTTCGTTGGGATGGGTGGACTGGCCGTTCTCCACGTGGGTGCCCTCTGTCATGCGGGGCATGTGTAGTATCATGGAACACAAGATTCATCCAAGAGGCGACGGATAGTGAATGGGCGGTGAACGGGGGCTGGCGACGGTGGTGATGGCGATGGTGGTGGAGACAGACGTGGGATAAGCCCTTCTTTTGGTGTATGCAATGAGAAAACCCAGGATTGCATGAGAATGCTGATGGCTAGTGACAAATAAGTGAAGAGAGGGGAGCTGGGGGCTTGGCGAGGTTTGGTCACCGGTGTCAAATGCGCGCTGCGTGCCTGCAAACCTCGCTTTGGAAAACAACTCCAATCAGAACGGGACCACCCACGAGGAAACGTCAGGGTAGTTGTACAGCGCGGACATGGAGTGGGTTTAGCTAGAATGCAGCGCTGATGCTGAATCGGTCTTGCTGGCTAAAAGTGCAAACAGAAGTACCGACAGATAGAGAGTTAGTCCGTTGCAGCGCAAAAAGACAACATTTTGACCGACAGCCAAGGTGTGCCTGTTAGACTCAATACTTTACAAGAGCCGATGAAAGCCAAGGGTTTTCCACTTGAAGTAAAACAGCTTTCGGGCAGAGACGGACGTCTTCAGGCTCCATGTCGTCAACCAAAGGGCATACGCAGCGAGCCTAGTTGCAAAGCGCATCACACCCCCCTTCTCGGCCAAGGACCTTGAATGCTGGCATGAAACGACGGGGTTCGTCACTTGTTGTTGGTATTGCCATGATTCGTGCGGTGATGTTGCGACGTCCGGCGGCTGGAGTTGAGAGCGGAGAAAGCCTCGGTCGGTCCGCGTCAAACGGGCGAGGCTAGCCAGTGTTGGTTTGAGGACGGCACCCAGTCGAGCAGGGCAGCAACCAGCTGTTCAGCGCGCTCTGGGCTCCAATTCATCAGTGTCATAGAGTGAGAGCCCCTACATGGTATGCAGATTCGCCGCTGGCTGAAGTTCGAGTTCGGCAAATGAGACGGCGATATCATCCGCGCCGTGCAGACAGCCAGGGCCACAAGCAGCTGCGGCATAATGGAGGGCATGGAGACCTTGGTCATCGGGCCAGTCGTGGTTCCGGCGTGGGCAACGTTGGGGGGGCCTGCGAAGGAGGTGGTCAGCGGGAAAGTAGACGAGGAGGCGTCTGAGGCGCGGCAAGTTCCCAGTGGAGGCAGCCGACACAAAGACAGCGCCGCGAGACGAACAGGCGGTCCATGTTGGTGGCGTTGATGCTGATGAAGATGCTGATGAAGTTGCTGATGAAGCCGGTGGTGGGGGTGGTTGAGAAGGTGGCGAAGATGGTTGGGTCGGGGGGATGGTCAAAAGAAAACGCTTCGTGTCAACAGGTGGCGGGTTGTTGTGGGTGAGGCGTGCGGGTAAGACGAGGAAGCGGGCGAGGTCGCGAACGATGGCCATGTCGTAAAGTATAGGCTTGGAGACGGCTGCCAAGCAGAGAGAGAGAGAGAGAGAGAGAGAGAAGGATGGTTATGGGAGAAAGGAGTCCGAGGAAAATCGAGACAGGTCACGAGGTAGAGGGAGGAAATGGCGGGAAGAAGATGCCAAGCATGCACTGTGTCGGTAGGAAGGAGGAAGGTGCCTTGAGGGTGGGCATTCAACGGTACGTACCTCAGCGGCACGTGGTTCAGCCGCACCAAGTGCGCAGGCTCGCAGCTTCCTCCGTCCCCTCCTCTCAGCAGGCATGGCATGGACGCCTCAGGCCGACCAGGCTTATACCGACGCGGCGCGAGCTATGCTGGCGTGGAGTCCGCCGAGGAGGACGGAGCTGCAGTCGGGATCGGGACTCGGGACTCGGGAAATGGATTCGGACAAGGCTGCCGTTCGTTCTCGACCAAAAGACACGGGTCAGTGCTGGCTGACCCACTAGGAAGACCCCGAAAACTGTCTCTAACTGTCTGATGTGTCTGTGCAGTGCTGTGCTGGCTGTGCTGTGTGTGTGTAGGGGTCGATCGGGCGTCGGAGTGGCGGTGGCGTCGACCGTTCCGAGGCATGATGCTCGGGTCGGCCCGCCTGCAGC
Source organism: Colletotrichum tofieldiae (assembly GCA_022836555.1). NCBI lineage: Eukaryota > Fungi > Ascomycota > Sordariomycetes > Glomerellales > Glomerellaceae > Colletotrichum > Colletotrichum tofieldiae. The sequence continues at coordinate 116,802 of BQXV01000013.1, forward strand.
TGCGGACTGTTTTGCTCCGTTAGCAACCCGTGCGCGACAGCGGGTGGGCAAGACAAAGATTGCCATCTCGTCGTTGCAACGTCGTGGCAGGAGGTGGTGACGGGCTGACAGCTCGAGGTGGTGGTGGGGCAGCAACACAGAGGTGGTGACGGCGGGGTGGCAGGGCAGTGACATGGAGGAGGTGGTGGTGCCAGCTAGGACTGATGACGGCTGGAAGTGGTTGCAGTTGAAGGTTACGGCTGGGGTTGTTCACGCTGGAGGTGGCGACAACTAGGAATGACGATCGCTAGAGGTAATAACAGCCAGAGGTACCTCTTGCATGACTTCCTCCTGCATAGGAGGTGGTGGCACCTCTACGGTAGAAAAAGTGTGTCCACCTCCCCTGTGAAACCCACCTTGATAGCGAGAAAAGTGTCATCACCTTCTCTCTGCCCTGCCCCTGCTGCCAAGCCGGCCCCATCTTGTCTTTCCCGCAGGGGATGCCTCCTAGTGTGCCCCGCCAGACATGGTACACTCCTGCCACTCAGGTCCAAGTAGAGATGCAACGCGAAAGGCAGGGCCGCAAAGGCCACAGCACCTTTCCTACCTTCCCAGCGCACCCAGAAACTCTGGACGCTCCTTACGTCAGATGGCCCTTGTGAAAGATGCACATCCGGGCCTCTGGCGGCCCGGCCTGGCTCTCACCGTCTCAGTCAAGGTAGAGGTTCCCGCGACCACTGTCGCCCTCACGGCCACAACCCACAGCCACAACGCCCTCCTACTATCTCTCCTCTTTTGTGTCAGCTCTTTGCTCTTGCGTTGGTCCATTCGGTCTACTCTTTGTTTTTATCTTGTCCGCCGCGCAGTGAGCAATCTCGACTACCAAGTCATCTTCACCTCACGCATTCGAACTACTACGAAACGGCTACTGACTTGGCTCCAGATCGTCCCCATGGCGAACCCGGCCTATTTTGACGTTCCCGACGACTCTCTCGCCCGTAGCATCTTCTCCCTGCTCTTCACTGCCTCTCGGCCCACCAATGCCGCTGAGGCTGGTGCGGATTCCAAAGCTGTTCCCCTAGCACACGTGACGGGTACTCTCAACTCGAGCCCTGTCCACTGACTTGCTTCGAGCCGCCTCTGTTCCGCGCCCAAGTCATCACCGCAAACCGCCAAAAGTCCTTTCGGCAACTCCTGGGGCCGAAATCAAGGAAACCGAGGCCCTCTTCACATGGCCACGAGCCTCTAAGTGACTGTAGAAGGATCGCTTCTCGCATGCAGATGTGAGAATGCTGGCGCCGGTGCAAACTGTAATGATGGCGCGCAGACCACGACTGGCGGGGATGCGTTTGATTTTTTAGAAGCAAAGGTCGGGCCCTTTACCGGGCTTCGTTGGTTGACCATGGCTGTTTAACGGAGCCGCGACCGGTCCTCGCAGGTGTTTCCGCCGAACTGTTGTGGCTGTTTGCGCGATACCTTGAGACATTTCGAATGCTCGCCAGGCAATACCGTGTTTGGGGGGCTAGGGGCGAAGTTGGCGCCTAGTTTTCTGTTGTTTCAGGGAGGAGGGGTCAGATGTTGACCTTCGTTGGAGGGGGCATTTAGAAAAAAACAAGCGAATATGGGCCTTACAGGCATCGTTTCTGCGGGGGCCTAATACGGCGTTTGACGGAACGATGAAAAGGCACCTCATCAAGTCGGGAAACGGAATCTAAGCGCCGGCGCTCGAACGCAAAAGAGGTGACCGCGACGGTGCTGATCACGGCGCCGGGACCAGAAGACTGTCTGTCCATAGCCAGCGGTAAGCGAACATTCGGGCTCCGTCTACGGTTCGCACTCATTATTGCTTGTTCTGCGGACGTGAATGGGTTTGAGCAATATGGCTGGCCCAAATACAGGCATACCTAGGCAACTGACTATCAATGCAAATATGGCCCATGTCTCATGGGCCCGGGTATCTATGCCTAACACCGTGCCTCCCTTGGGACCCAAATACCCCAAACAAGCAAAACTCATTTTTCCTCCGTCATGGCATCATTGAATGTATAATTATCGTGATGGGAAAACAATGTTGGCTCAACCCTATGACGTCCACCTCTATCTCTCAATTCTCGAGCTTGTCTCCGGGTTTCACCCGTCGATACTTCGCACAGGCATAGCAAAGGACCAGAAGCAGGGCGGATGAGGCAGTGTAGCCGTCGCTGGCTTGCCGGCGCGTCTCTTCCGCTGCGTCGTTTTGCGCATAGGCTTGTTCGACCAGCGGCAGTCCCTGTTGAATGCTGTGGCCCGTGGCTTCCATGATCTTGTACTGGGACTGGAGCCAGACACTAACAGGGTCTTGGTCTGCTGGCAGAGCCGACAGTTGGCTGTGTGCCTCAAGAAACGACGCAACGCTGTCCTGGACTTTTTGTTCCACGGCTCGTCTTTCACGAGCACGACTTATTTGGCCATCAGCCTTGATGGCCTTGCCTAGCGTCTCAATGTGTCTGGTGTGGAAGTCGTTAATGATGCTGCCAAGGATGCATACGTGTGCCTGGCACGCCTCCTGTCGGACAAGTTGACGCAGACTGGTTTCTAGGGACAGCGGGAGATCGTAGGCCTGAGAAGACTTGCTGAGTCCATCAAGGTGCGTTCTTCGGCGGCGTATCTCTTTAAGTTGGCGAACCCTGGTCCTAGGGTCTGAGGTCATAAGCATGAACGACTCTGACACCTCGGCCGGCTGCAGCGCAGCCTTCCACGAGGTTAGCATGGCCTGTCTCAGCTGGGCGCGCTCGACGTGGCTTGCGGCCAGAGACGTCAAGGGTTGACCAGCTGCAAGGTGCTCAGCGGCTCGGATAGCAAACAAGCCGCAATCCCAGGTGTTAGGTTGCTGCGGACACTAGAGGTTATCCCATCACCAGTTACCAACAGCACTTAACGGGGCGTGGGTATGGTGTGCTTACATACCTCTACGTCCAGGAAATTGATGGTAAGATCCGGTCCACATACGTGGTCAAGAAACTCAACAACGCTTGCAGCCGGTGGCCTGTTACCATCGGCATCGCTAAGAGAGTCATAGCGCCGCAGGGTGCCAGAGGCTTTCTGCCACGTGTACAAGACCCAATGATGTCCTGGGTTAAAAGGAATGATTGTCGTGCCCTTGGACAATGCTTGCGCGTGTCGCCTGCGAAGTGCATCAGTCTTGGACGATACGATGGCGAGGGGGTCGACGACGGCGACATCTGCGCTCTCGAGCCTCCGAGTAAAGGTGTGCATGATGATATCATCAAGCCAAGACGTTGGGTCCAGTCTGCTGAATCTCGTCATCAAATCCAGGAGGTCTGAACGAACTTTGCGTTGCACCGATTGCTGAGTGCTAGGATGGGCGGGGATCTTGGGTTCGGGTCCGGCCGTCACCTGCGTGGCCGCTTGTGCTTCAGGCTCGGTGGTGTCTCCCTTGGATGCGCTAGAGTGGCCTGCCGTTTGCACCGGTGCCATGGGCGTGTTGGGCTGTGGGCGGCTCCAGAAATCCACAGAGGGCATTGGTGGAGGGGTTGGGTCGGGGGCCGTCCACGCATCCATGTCCGCCGGAGTGTAGCTGTTGCTTTCATCGTCCGAGGACACGGAAAGCTCGGCGCGGTCAAATTTCCGCTTGCGATCCACGCTCACGTTACGACTTAGGCGTCGAAAAGGGGATGACTCCAGAAGGAAACCACCAGGATTTTCCAAGGCGATGGGTGAAAAACTGCCATATTGGTCGTCTCTGGCGCGTCTCGAAGCTTCAACGTCATCTTGACCAGTCCTCCCGGAGCCATCAGGAGTCGAGGGGGGCGGGGATGGGGTATCAGTGCGTTCGCCTTGCCCGGCCTGGAGGTCCTGGCCATTCGTGTCGCTGTTGCTGCTGTCCTGGTCGTTGTCTTCCCCACCATTGTCTTGCTCGCCGTTGAGGTTTTGGGCGTCGCTAGAGATGTTGGAGACTGATTCTGGTGTGTGTCCCGTGCGAGGTCTTTTTGATCTCGGCGGCTTCACGCCAATGACTACAGGGGGCAACAAACAGGTCAACACCGTTAAAAAGGTGCAGACAGAGAGAGGAGCGAAACTCACACGTGGCTACAGCATCGTTCAGCCTTTTGATGGGAATCCGGGCGGCCAGAACGTTCTTGCCGACCTTTCGCATTGATGCCGTTTCTGTGTAGCGCTTGTGTATGTCGGCAATATGGGTTCCGGGGCATGCTTTGATCAGGTGATTGAAGGCGTCAATGGCACTGCGCAAAGCAACAAGCTTTGGACCGAACAAAAGACATAGGACGCCGGTCGAGACATTGAAGGTGCTGGCAATGGCGCGGATTCGCCTGCGCGGGTCGGGTTTCATAGCCATGATCTCGGCGCTGAACTGGGCATCGGTACAGATGGCGAGGATGGCGGTGTGGACGTTGGCGAGTGCCCAGCCCGCGAAGCCGCCGTTGCCAGTGACGTTGACGTTGACATTGATGTCGTCGTCCACGTCGGCGGCTACTGCACCGCCCTCTAGCAACCGATGCTGAGGGTGACGATTGAACTCCTGCCGGAGTTGGTCCCAGACACGAAGGAGGCTTTCGTTGGTGGCGTCGTGGGAATTGAGCTGGTGCAGAAGCTCGTAGAGAGCCATCTGGACATTGGATGATGACGGCCTGCAGAGGCAGTTGCGGATGCAAATACAAACGCGCACGAATGTAATATAGCGACCGCGAGTGCGGGTATGGTGAAGTGCGGGAGTGGTGAAGGTATGGTGTGGATATGGCGTGGGAAGATGTGGATACGCCCTAGAGTGGTGATGATAACGCGTTGGGGGCGGCGCGGCGGACCGCGAAAACCATGCCAGATCAGGTGACAGAAGAGGTGGGTGGGGGTGTGGTTCTGGGTAGTTTTCAAGAAAAGCTTCCCAAATTTGGGCAGGTTAACAGACATTCTGCCCAAACGCGCACGTGCCCTGATTACAAATCTTCTCTCTTGCCTCCTCTCCTTCCTTCCATTTGAAACAACCACTTCGCGAGTGACAGAGTCTGCCTTGCTACCTTCCTTCCCTATCCGCTCCAGGGCGTCCGGGCCTGAACCACACCCATTATTTCCACACTTCCCCTTCCCGCACGTTCCAATGTCTCCCATTTTCGCAGCGTCGCGCGCTCCAAGCTGCCAGTCAATAACGGCAACACTGGCTGGCGTCCTGTGTCGACCTTTACAATGAAGCAGGCAGTGCCTTTCGCTAAGGACACCAAAGAACCAGTCGATCCTCCTTACGACCCAAGGCCTGGAACGTACGGGGCATTGGATCTTGCTACGCCCAGCGAGGTTGCAGCCGCCCAAGAGAGCCGAGCTGCCGCTCACTGCAAGCAAAGGGGTCGCCTCCTACAATGTGCGTCCTGAGACTTCCGTGCTGCCAAATGCAAGACAACACAAAGAAGCACCCTGAGTGATGGGGTAGTGGGGGAGGGCATGCGCTAATGGCGCATCGTTGCACACGCAGGTCGGGACGCGCACCCGCGATCCAGTCTCAAGCAACAATGAGCTCTCGGCCGATGTAGGCCTCGTCTAGATCACATATGGCGAGAAGCAGTCCAGATGGATGGCTCTGCTGTGTCGTTTGCGTCGCCCCTGCGGCTGTGGTGGCATGCCTGACCCTGACAAACTGTCTAACGACATCTGCACAACCGACGGCACGAGATAAATCGCGTTTGTTTTGGTCCCGGCAGACATCCCCAGGGCCTCGAGAGCACGCAACACTTGGCGACAAGCAACAAGGCAACCTCGGCGCTTAACACTTGCCGAGTCCCGATCACATGACACCGCACGCCTACAACCCGGCGCTGACGCAGATGGACGAGGATGGCTTCAACCTCGGCCGCCGCCCCGGCACCTCCTCGCGGCGTATCTGCCTCGACAGACTCTGTCGATCTCCAAGCCCGTCTCGTTTGTCTCGATGCCGCTCGTGTCGCCGAGCCGCCCTGCCACCCGTTCAAGATCTATGTCTGCTGCTGCGTCATCTTACAACTCCAAGCCCTCCTTCCAGAGACCGATGACGAGTCATGCTTCTGGTACGCCTACAAGACCAAGGCCCCTCCCCCCCGAACCACCACAAGCAAGCCGGCTAGACATTCACCAACAAACATTACGCCTTGAGTCCGCAAGCCATAAACCAAGCGCGGAGCCATGCCGAAACCCACGACTACCCCCTTCTCGCTGTTGCTATTCGCCTCGGCCGAAGCTGCCACCCCGGTGTCGCTAACATTGCAGTTCTCGACTTCTGGGCCAAGCAGAATGAACGATCTGAGCCCGCATTGTCCTCCGAACACGGGCTCTTCGCTGACGCCCACAGCCAGGGCGGTCCCCACTGGACCACTAAGCAAACACGAGCTACTCCATGTCGATGGGATAGACGAGAGCCCAAAGCCCACGGACAGCCAGCGGTTGTTCGGCCAGGCTTGGCGTATTTCCTGCCACCACGCCGTGATAGCTGGGTTCGAGAGATGTTGGTGCACCCCGCAGAAATTGCGATTGAACTTCATCGTCAAGAACTTTCAATCCCCGACGCCGCGTTCAAGTTTCCAAGGCCGGCGGCATGTCCATTATACTGCAATATTCCAGTGTATCGACACGGGCTACGTGGTGTCCCGCCGCCACACCAGAGTCCACCCAGTCTGCTTGTTTCGCCCACCCTCAGCAGCGCAAGGTCTTGTAGCCTTGCGCTTGCCTATGTCCATACATGATGCAATCAACAGATGTCGTCAGCCAACTCCCCTCTCGCTCGACCTGTTCACCAGTACATGCAAAGCATGTGGTTATGTCAATCTCAAAGGGACGTCGACTTCAGAGGCAATCAACTTCTCGCCCAAATCCCAACACACACCAGTGCAGGGCACGTCAACGGCAACACCAACAAACATCCTATCACGAGTTAGAGCACACAGCAGGGCATAGGAGAAGGAGGATGTGTGTGTACGGCCAGTATGTGGCTTGGCTGTGGTGGCGCAGTTGTATCCACCTTTGCAGGATTGTAGCAGCAAAATGTCCTGCCAGAGTGGGCCCTGTGGCTGGTGAGGACAAATCACTCGAAAGATACTTACTCCTAGGAAAATGACACAGACAGAGCCCTGGACAAGATACGATGTATTCGTATGTCGACAGGACAAGGATTGAGAGCAGGCGAATTAAAGGGCGGATGCCGACCTGGGCGGGCAAAACTCTTGGACGTTGACCAATTGAATGCCCCAACTGCGCTGAGTGGGAACATATGATTGGTATGAAGACCCAGGAGCGGAGACGTGGCCCGGACGCCGGACATAGCATAAAGGATAGCGGCTATAACCCTGGGCGTATCTTCCGTGTCGACCGACATGTTCATGTTACCACAAGGTGTGGCCTCGATGGCGGTCGAGGGCGTGCAGTCCCCCTGATGATTCTACAGATCTATGTTGCCGTCTGCTACGATCCTTGACATGTCATCGTCGTTATAGGTGTCCCCGGTATCTGATTCCAGAGAAATGCACACCACGTCAGCCTTATCACCCGGAGTCTTCCCGGACATCAATGCTAAGCCCTCCCCTAGCTGATAAGCCCAGCAACTTAACTAAGAAAAGTGACATTGCCTACTGTACGTTACAACAAAGATAGAAATCGCAATAAAGAAGTCTGGCATGTTGTTTTTATAACGGGAAAGTCAATGCCACTCCTAGGGTGCTCTATCATTGTGGCGGGTGAGCTCTGGATCCTGCAGAAACTGTCTCCGAAACTAAGGACCCTTTTCCCGAGCAGCTGGATGGCATCAACATGACAACCACATGCTGGCATCAAAAGGTCACCGCTTTTCAAAGCGCTTGTGTCTAAATATCGCATAAGAATTCTGGTGGATTTCTATAGAGTACCTACACTTAGGAACATAAGAAGCACATTCATTATCAGAAAACTCGGCAGCTCAACGATCCCGCACACCCACCCGTTCCATCCAGCACAACCCTGTTCGGGCTGGCGTTGAGTCCGTCCCTGTTCGGATCCCGCGAGCGGGTGCGTAATAGTCATCAGGCCACCGGGCGGGTACGGCGGTGATGGGACACGGTAGGATAGATGGGTGTTTGTTGTCGGGGGTGGGCGTTGGGGTCTGAGGTTGCGGCAGCATCAGCACTGGCGGCAGTCGTCGTAGCGTCAACGGTGGAAGCACAAGAACTGAATCATCTGCCTCGGCATCACGGGTGCCAGCCAACTTCGGCTGCTTCAGGCGGCGACATTGCCAAGGCGCCCACGAGAGCTGCAACAGTCTCTGCATGGGCAGGCACGCCTGGCCTGCTCGTAGCAATGCCCAGCATGTCCATCTTCAGGTCCTTAGTCGTCTTCTTCATCCACATCCCACGTGTAGAAATTGGTTGTAGGCCACGTCTTGAAATGGTTTGGTTCGCCCACGCGCCATGATTCGCATGGACTAGGGGTAGAAGCCAGCCGGCCATAACCCCCCCTCCTTCTACAGAGGGGCAAGAGGTCTGCGGGATGTTAAGCTGCTGGTATACGGGCGACACCAGGGGCCTTGCTGGTAACTATAGTGGAGGACAAGAAGAAAGTGATGACGATAAGCTTGAAGAATGGCGTCTCGCCAGTTTTGTGGTGTACGTAGTAGCTCTGGTTGATGGCAAGCAAGAGCTAAGAAACGGGAGATAAAGGTAGGGAGGGAACTAAGGGGCTCGCAGAATAGGGGAGAGAAGGAGGGAGCATGGTCGTGCGCATACTGCAGCGGTTGCATAATGTGACATGAGCCCATTTCTAAGATCACCAAGTATGCAGGAAAGGGCTCCATGGCTAAGTCAAGGAGTCCTCCTTACACTAGAAGGGCCCAAGAGCGTCAATTTCATTACCCTAACTCGAGATAGTGTTTGTGATCAGATGCAGAAACAAAAGGATCCCAGGGTCAGCAAGCTTTCCCACCAAGCGACGAGGAAGAAAGGCCCCGAGCCATTGAGATACTCACCCCAGCCACAAGAGGAGCCACCGCCCAGGCGAAGCCATATGATACCAGTAGAATAACGCAGAGCTATGCGCAATAATATTAAGGATTATAACTAATCGACAACGTATGCAGCTCTACCGCTGTAGTTAAAGAGAAACGCCTGTGACCAAGACGTCATTATACTGCGTAACGTGTGATCTATTGGGATAACGGAGGGCTATAGAGATGCGGGGCGTTGTTCTGGAGCACTATCTCCACGATACTCTGGGATTACGTGGAGCCACGGAAGCCGTTTGTTTGCAAGTAGACGAGCCAACGCCAACAAGGCCTGGGAACTAAGATATGGAGATGGGTGTGCGTCCCCTAACGGCACACGCGTTGGAACGCCCAGCCTGGTTACCCCCTCTCCCCAAAGCGACTTCCTGATGAGTCCCCAACTCACTCGCTTGCAGATGCTCTGTGGCGTTCCCGTTGAGACCTATCTTGTTGACGCAGATAAGCCTCCGCTGAAGGTTATCGTCTGCAGCAAGATCAAGAGCCGCATTCTCCAAACACTTACCAACACGACCAACATGGCTGCTGTCATTGTCTTGGAGCCGTCATCGTCGTCGTCGCCTGAAGACTCCCCTGCAAGTCTCTACGCTACCCTTGTGCATCTTTGGCGCGCGTGCCTTGTCTAGTCGAGGGCTGTAACGATTCATCCCGGCCTGGCCTCCGTATGGTTCTCGACTTAGCACGTGCGAGCCTCGACTTTGATATGGCTTCCATCCCGGTCAAGACGCGTTCGGCGTGGCATTCGGACCTCGTACTCGCATATCTGTGGTTGAAGGCCAGAATGAGGGGAGGGAACCACACGCGTGAGTGTATGGGCCAGCAAAGCGCCATCATAGCGCGGAACGAAGAAAGTAGTGCTTCTGGGGACCAGTCGGCGGAGCCAAAGGGAGAGTATAAAGGTTGGAGGGCGAGATCGACCGTCTGATCAAGATGTACAAGGAAAGCGGAGGGAAGAACGGCGGCCAGGAGATGTATCGTGTGTGTGTACTGGGGTATCTTTGACCTTGATATTGAATTACGGCGCGTTTCCTTGGCAGCGTCCAAGAACCTCTTTTTCGTCTATGCGTAGTTTGCATTAATGCAAAGTCATTAGTATGAATTAGACAGTACTATTACTTACGTCCATTGCTGTACCTATCTCCAACTGCGTACAAGGTGCTGTGCTATACGCGCAGCCTTTCAACTGTCACTTTGTATAGACGCCCAAGGCCGTACGCAACACGGCGGTCTGGCGTTCTCCGTAGCAGCGCCGCTGGCGGCCCTATTGTGGCTCGCGTCCAGCATTGTGCCCAATCCAATCTGACGCAACTCTCCCAACGCCTCTGTGGTCCTCTGTGGCTGCGTGATTCTCATAGGCTTGGACGGCAACTTCGGGGGCGACGCGAGGGCGGCTTGCAATTTGGCCGCCTGGACTGGGCGGCGGAGAGATCAGCGGTTGCCGGTTGGCGGCGTGGCCGCAGTGTAAAAGGACGTTTCCGGCCCCGAGCTCGCGAGGGGCGGCCACTCAGATTCGCTGAGTTGTCAGGGTGGACTGTGTCGTTTGTCTCGTCGTCTCCGTTAGCCAGAGGGCCGGGCGAGGGGAGTTAGTATGTCTCGGAGCTCCAGGAGGTGATCATGGCCGGATTGAACGAGGTTGCAGCGGACGAACAGTTGGGCATGGAAAGGCGAGGTGGCACGAGGGTAGGTAGGTGTTGAAGTCCGGGGGGACTGACGACACGATGCGACTTGCCTTTCGCAGTTGGCTTGGGTCGTCTTATGCTTGACCAAAAGGCGATGCATAGCGCAGAGAGCATGGCCGCATTTGCTCCAGCGCAAGCGAGTGTATGTGTGCAGGTTTCGGGATACGGCATTGGTAGGGGTAGGTGGACGTTGGAGGGGTTCCAAAGGATGAGAGGGCAGCGAGGACGGTGAAGACGGCGAAGACGGTGAAGACGGCGAAGACGGTGAAGACGGTGAAGACGGACGGTTTGGTGCAGAATGGCTTCATGGAGTGGCTGATGCAGCAAGATAATACATAACTGAGGTGTGCTTGATAGAAAAATCACCTCAGTTACCGATAAGAACGGGCATGGGCCCTACATCTCGAGCTTGGAGGGTTGGAACCTGCAGAGCGTGTGTGCCTTGGGCACGGTACATGCGCTGTCGGTGCGGCCACGAGTGCCGCGCCGTTTCTAAGCCACAGCTTGAGCTGTCGTTGTGGGATGCTTGACTGATTGAAATAAAAAGGCGGTTAGTGATGGCCTTGCAGGTGGATCAATCAGACATTTAAGTACATGAACCGGCCGGTTGATAATTAAGCTCCTGCAGCCAGACACTGGTATTGAGGTATTTGTAGATACCTTATCCTTTCTGAAATGATTCTAGCGCTGTGCAATTGAAGACGCGTGATGCTTTACTTCAAAAGCCTGTTTCAAAGCCCTGGTCTTCTAGCCGTCGTCGTTCGTTAGTCCTCCGTGGTGAAGTCGAAGTGTATGTACCCCTGGGATCCATTACCAAGTAGCGACCTGCTGTCCGAGTACGTGACGGACATGTACTAGTCCAGCTTCAGGTTCTCGAGCAAGTCTATCGGCACCGAGCCGCCCTTCATAATGTGGGCGATGTTGTATGAGACGGCTATCCTCTCGGCGGGCGAGAGGCCCAATGGGTCGATCCTGACCAAATTCACGACCCCGTAGGACCTCCCAACCCTTTGTAGTGAAGAAGACATGCTCAACATCGACGGCAGCTTCGTGTGCACCTGGATGTTCGGCTTCAACTCGTCTGTGGTGGGTGAGGTAATGGACGCGCCCATGATGGAGCAGATCGCGGGATCTTGGTTTTCTTTGAACCGCACTTGTGCCTGTCAATTCCCATCTGGTACGCGGCCTCCGTCAGCTCCGTCAGACTGGTCGAACAGCTGAGCCTGCTGATTCTCTTGGCCTTAACAGCCTGGACATCTTGGGTGTACACATTGGGTCGATCACGAGCTTCCCTTGGACCCGCGATGACATCTCTGGCATAGAGATCCTCGTGGCGGCGGACTTGTGCTCGTGCGTCATCTTTTGGCTGTACGTCGCTCTGATCGCGTAGGCTTTGTCGTAGCACACACCATGGGAGACCGTGTCCTACTTGACCGAGATACGGACAGGTTTCGTCTTTCCACTGGACGCGCGCGACCATCTCGGTCCACAGCTCGTCCCAGGCATCAAGCAGGACCCAGAGGTCGCACATCGCGTCGATCTACAACAACGTCACTGTCAGGTCTCTCGATAAAGGCAAGAGGCCGGAGCGATACCGGGGAACGGCACGGACATACCCGACGGGCGGCCTCTTATTTTACACCCCCTCTTGACACACCCGGGTGGAGCTTTCGCGTGCGGCGAGGCAGGCCCCACGTCTGGCTCTCGGTTTGTCCTACTTGGCGGGCGCGCATCGCAAACACACACCTTCTCGCTGATTAGATCCTGAACTTCCCATGTCTGCACTTTCAGTCCTGCTCACTCTGTAACGTTCGCAGCCAGTGCGCTGCCCGGTGCAGGAGACTCCCGAGGAATGCGATGGTTCTGCTGGGAGAGGGTCGGGGAGCCCGGCTTGCTTTTGGGCTTGTGTAGGTGGAATACTGCTGTGATGACGATGGATGATGAGAAAGCTAACAGCTCCTGGCTGGGCTGGATAAAGCCAAGGTGAGTGTGGGTGGGTTGCTCGGGGTCGATGTCGTGGCAAGTAATATGAGGCCGAGGTGGGACTCGGGGAATGTGGCCGAAAGAGACCCGACAATGGCGGCAGGTGGGGCCGGCCCGTCCGCAAGGAGGGAGGCGAAGGCGCGGCGGGAGATGAGTCAGCCGGGCTGTTTTTCGTCTAGTTTGTCTAAGAAACAGAACCGATTGCACAACGCCACCAACGCTAGAGCCTCAAATATATAGCGAAGAACTGGAGCAATCCAAGGAATGAAACATAAACCAGACAGTGGTTTTTTAGTAGTTATGTCTTCAGGTGGGAGCTATCCCGTTCGCTTTCCCAGTATTCCGGATGCACCACGCTGACACTGTGCGTCAGCCACAGAGTACATACCGCGCCGAGGCAGGTCGGGTGCACGCGCCACGCTTTAGTATCGTGCTCTCGCGTCTCGCCCGCATCTGCGACATCTCTCGCATTTCCCGTCAACACAGGTTGTGTGTCACGTTATATTGCGTCTCGTTTGCCGCCCTTCACCGCATCGCACCGGGAGAAAGGTGTCACACACTCGGTCGCTGCCCCAGGTGGCTAATCTCTCGGTGACGGCCGTAAAGTCATTTGCTAACCTCATCGCTCTTACGTTGGAAGACCACCATCCATGCCGTCTGCGCCCAGGTGCAGTCCGCGTTGCAGTCCGTGTGGCAGTCCACGGTGGAAACCTACATGGAGGACGTCCGCACGGGGCTGCTGCCCAACGTGCCCTTCGCCGTCTGGTCTTACGACCAGGCCTCATCGCCCTTAACGCTCGATGTTGTTCTCATGCCCGTCTTTGACGTCTTTCACCGCGACCACTCGTGCGGCAATCTTCATTGTGGACGGGTTCAGAGTCAGCTGCCTGTTGTTTTACCTCTTCTACGGCACCGGCATCACACAGTCGCCTGCAACCATGTATCTACTTCTGTCGCTGTTCAATAACCCTCCTAGCGGACAGAAAGTAGCGTTTAACGCCTTGCTCCGCGCCGTCAACGAGTACGGCCGCCAGCGGCTGGGTGACAAATACACCCTGTCTCTCGACCCGCCTTTCAAGCCCTGCGACACCGCAAACGCGATCCACGGCCGTGCGTTCTGCTCCCTCCCACATTGTTCTACAGCTTACTGACGAGTATGTCTCCTGCACACAGTTAGAGCCAACGGGTCCCAAGAAAAGGCCAAGCCAGTCGACAAGGCGCTGAAGCAAACGAAACACCACCCGAGGAACCGGCCAAGGAAGGAAGCCGCCCTAGAGACGCCATGGTAGACGAGCAACAAGGATCTGGAACCGGTGAGCCGAAAGACCACGGTATAGAGCCCGAGCACTTGGTAGGAGAGTAGGCCGAGGCTGCACGACAAGACACTGACCCCAAAGGAAGAGAGGGGGCCGACGATACACAAGCAGGCGAGCTAGAGCATGTGCGAGTAGATGAAGCGGGCGAACCAAACACAGAGGGAGATGAGAGCCACCTCAGCCATGACTTTGGCTTCCCACTCTCCCCGGACGGGCCACCAGACGTACCACTGGTCGAGCCCTTGGGCCGACTTCCCGCCTTGCCGTCGGTGCCGGCCCGCCGTCGGCAACGACTTCTAAGCACAGCACACCCATACTCTCGCCTGCTCAATCAGTCAAGGACCCTTTGCCCTCTGCATCATTGATTGCTGTGCAGAAACGAAAGATGTCTGAACTGGCCTTCTGTGTGCAGTCCATGAACAAGCGCCTCCACTGCGCCCAGGCCTTCGACACCATGCATCGTGTGTTTGGCGCCGACCTTGACGACGAGGACGGCTTCGCGCATGTGGACAAAAATGTGCACAATGCCAACATGTCGCCTCGCACGCCGCTATGGGCACTCGCCGACGTTTGAAACAGGCTTTTCTGGGCTGAGATGGTGGCCGACCAGGCGGTCAACGCCCTCGTATGAATGGCGTGTCGCGGAACTGCCTACGCCGTGCTCGAAGGCTTCTCGTTGTCCGAGTTCAAGCCAGACCGCCGCCCCAGACGTGCAGATGAGCACATCTACAAGGCCGACGGCTCGTTGATCGTTACTCATGAGAACCTACACTGGACCCTGGCATTCTAGGACCGAGCCTCGTCGAAAGCGTCGTATTTCGACTCGCTCGGTGACGCCGAACCCCCTTCACAGCCCATACAGGCCGGCATAACCGGCTATCTACAATGGGTCATGGGACGGGACAATTTGGATGTCAAATATGTTGGCAGAAAGGCAAGTCTCTGCTCCCGCGTCTTCTCCCCCTTCAACCTCTTCTGCCCCGCTGACCAGCCCCCTCCGAAGCAGTGTCCTCGACAAACCAATGGTGTCGATTGCGGTGTTAACCTTGCTGCAAACGCTTTCATGGTAGCACAATCACTAGCGCTGGATCAAGCAGACACGCCTACCCTGCACCGACTGTTTGCTGCCAGCTGATCTCGTCTCCGACTGCCATCACGAGAAACTACATCGCGCTATCGAAAAAGAGTCTTTCAACCGTCGCCCTTCGGGACTGGACGGTACAGCGGTGCAGCATCCTCTAAGTCCTCAGAGCCCTCGGCAGTGTATCATCATACGACTCTCTGTTGGCAGCCGTGTGCGCCCACCACATCCTCAAAACTTCACTCCACAGTCGGGCTACGCTGCTGGAGGTGTACTTGGACCGCCACGCCGCGAACCTTGCGGACGAACAGGCTGAACGATCGAACTGCACGCAAAACGACTTTTACTCCTTCATCTCGCCACACATTGACGGCGCCGTCGCATAGCAAGCACGACAGACAAACTAGCCAACGGAGGACACGATAGACCTCAAGCAGCGACAGCGACTTATGGATAACATCAGTCAGCTACAGGAGTCTATCTACGCCCTCTTTGCGGCAGAAGTGGTCCAAGCCGTTGTCCGGAAGAAAGTATGGGCCAAACAATCATAGACGAGCCTCCTCATGACATCTAGAGCAGTCGGCATCGTCTTCATAAACAAAAAGCGCAGATGCCACGTACTATGACACAGAAATACCAGCGCATGACCGGTGTCATCTCACAGCGGAGGAGATTGTGCACCAGGCCTTAGAGGATGGGTTTGATTGATAAAGATACAATGGTTGAGGGAATGGCTTGTCATGGTGTCATGCTGAACGACTCTCACGATGACGCGGGTTGGCATATCCAGGCAGGTCTTGTCATGCCCAGAGGCAAATTCATATACTTTATGTACGTTTTCTTCCTCCTGCTTGACCCGTCTTATGCTCATTCTGCCCCGTTGGTCACCGCCGCGTCTCGTATCGCTTGTGCGTCAGGATGCCCAAGCAGGCGCACGGTTCTGTAACGCACCAAGCGTGTTACTCGGGCTTGGTGCGCGGGGCCTGGTCTCGGTCTCTGTTGGACGCTCGATGCCGGTCCTAACGCTGAAGAACAGTTCCACGTTTGAGGCTGGCTCGGAGTCGTCGCTGTCACTGCTGTCGTAGCTCAATCTCAAGTTCGATTCAGAGCCAGAGGTGTTGTTGATATGTGGCAACAGCTCGGGCTTCAGCTGAGGAACAGGCTTGTAGGCGATGATTGCGTCGTTCGTGTGCCTGAGGAGGCGAACGACCAGCATCGCCACGTCGTAGACATTGGGTCTCTTCTCCCTCTCTCTTCCGGGGCGGTTGTTGTTGTTGTGGTTGGTGTTGCCTTTTTCTGGCAGCAGTGACATACAGTCCTTCACCACCTTGTCCCATCGCCATTACTTTGCCAGCAACTGCCAATATCTATCCAGGCTTCGCGAATGTCTTCATCCCACACAAACTTGCCCACGCCAAGTTGGTTATCGAAAGTTGGCTTTCCAAGCCCGTACTTAACCTACCGGTTTATCTCACGCATTAAGTGCGTAAATATGCGGTCTTCAGCAACAGGCTATCATGCAGCGTTGATGTAAGCCGCATTTAAGGCTAATGGTAAGAACACACAAAGAAGAAAAACAGCTGTATCCCAATAATCATAACGCCAATAACAGCAACGCCAACAACAGCAACGCCAACAACAGCAACCTTGATCACTACCATCATTACCACCTCCACCTTTTCCACCAGCATAACCTCAACGTAAGTATTTACTCGGGCCAAACCCATATCCGCCGTGAAGAACTTATAGGTCGGCAAGAGCCCAGAGAATCTAATCTCCTCCCTCGTTACCGCCTCTGCCCTCAAGGGCCTCTGTATCAAAACGCCATCGGATTATCTATCGTATCCGTCGTAGGTTTGCCTCGCAAACTTTAAAAAGCCACTTACTTCTCTTCACTTTACGACACCCAGCAGCTGACTATGATCCGATGGGGTCTTCTATCCAACGTCAGTTGCCTCCGCTTATGGCCGTCCTCGCCAAGTCATTTGCCGCAGGATGCCCTGTTGACAGGTCAGGCCATGTCCTGCCAACCCCTTCTTAAGGAGACCGGCCGGCCTTTTGCGGCCCTAAATTTCTAATATAGTGGTTCCCTTTTATTGCAGTAGCTGGCGCTGTGTCTAATGCGTTTAGAAACTTGGGCGACTACCTCTTCCTGCCTCTGCCGTCCTAGTAGACTCCCCCTTGTGTTTCTTTCTTACCGTCTCTATGGTGCTTTTCACTAACTAGAGTGTTCGTCTTCTTGTTGCAGTTTCTGGTTAATCCATAACAACATGCATTCCCAAGAATAACAATTCGCAGCAAGGACCGCACTTCTGAAGCCTGAAAGTGCAAAGCACGTAACCACCATTTGCTTAGCCTGCTCCGGTAAGACTCGGCAAGGAATCGCTCATGGCCAATCTGGGAGATATAGGCCAAGAGACCGCGCTATTCTTCCACTGCTGATACACACATGCAGCACCGCTGTCAGAGCTTGATTGTCACTAGAGGGAGAGGTAAACAAGTTGCAAACCAGTATATAGGTATAAGCGGATGATGAAGCTAAACGCTACCCCTTTTACTTTCTAGCCCGCTTCTACAATCCCAGTCCCTCTAGGCCGATGATGGCTGAAATCTCACAGTGAGTTTGCCTTATTCCAGTAACCTCTTGGAGGATCTTATGCCATCAGCGGCAAGAAGCCTTTCTTAGCTTTCAAAGTGTATGCAGTGTCCCAAGTAAGTTTACTCCCACTGTGTAGAACTGTCTGTAACCAGGGTTAGGGGACGGCACCGCCTTAACCATTTTCATCTCTGACCCCGTACAAAAGGCTATCTTAGGGGCTTTACTTGTCGTCCTAGTTATTTCGGTATGCTTTTAATTAAGTGCTTAACTAACCGACGTACCAAGGGTGATAGTCCACTTTAGTCTGCGGCCCCGACCACAAGAGGGGTCCAATCGATCCGCTTCGACGAGAAAATTAGGTGCAGATTTCTCGTCGGAAAAACATGCCAGCCAATCGGCGGGCGGGCGTTTTCCTGTGGGCCATCTAGCATGCCATGCGATGGTCTCTGCGTCTTCATGTGCGTGAAGGGGGCTCTAAGTCGCCAAAGCGGGTTGTATTGATGCATGGATCAATTCGTGATCAACAACGACAGCGTGGCTGGTTCTGGTGAAATTACCACCACTCAAGAGGTATCTCTGTGCTACATAACGTACCCTTATCTATGTAAACAGGCCACGGGCTTTGTAATACATCTAAGCTCTTAGGCAGACAACCTACACTATTCTCCTTATTCCCCTTTCATTCCACTCTGTGTAGGTTAGAAATGTTGTTCATTAAGGTCATCCGTTCACCAGTTGCTTCTCCCTTCCCCTCGGATGTGGACTTTTGGGTCTCAGCTACCTCTTTTCACGTGTACGTATGACCCTTTCTTCATGCCTTGGACCATAAGATCGGCAACTTTCTTCCCTCCACCATCGTTATTTCTTCCCTATGACTTGTCATCGCCTCTCCATCGTTTGATACAGCGGTTTACAACTTGCCGCCTGCATACCTAAGAAGCTCGGCTCCTTCAAGCCTCCATCAGCCGAAGACACAGGTTGATTCCTTCACCAGCTTGACACGACGTTTGCGATTTCACGAGCCGCCTTCAAGATACGTGCGGGCGGTTCCATGTCTCTCCATGCGGCGCATCGACTCATCAGCCTTATGACACTCCCGCAAACCGTTAATGTCGCAGCCGCCTTTGCAGAGTCTACCAGGCTGGACGAATTGATGTCCCGTCTGTCTTGCGGCTTGAACTGTTAGTTATTGCCGCTGGTACCAGCCGCGGCATGGACAGGTGGCTGCTTATCAACGGCAATGCAAACGGCCATATGATGACGAACCATACTACATACTATTTAACACTGCAGACGTCGCACTGTGATACGCCACGCCACAGAGATTCTTTACACTCTAGGTAATAACACCAAGAGGTTCATGGTTCGTCCCAAACGTACAATCAGCGATACCTATGCCGCTATTCCGATTCCGTCAAGACATGACGTGGCGGTTTGCCAAGGACGTTAAACCTGCCCCGCTGGATGCGATACCGCCATTAGTTGCGGTCCTTGCTAGCTACCTCGGCCGTATATCCTAAGAGACTGACAGGGTTGAAGCTTGGGGGCCACATTAACTCCTTCACACTGCGCGCGCCCTATTCCCTTGGCAGTTGGTGACCAGCGTCTGCGACGGACCATACGAAACACTCCAGCCTAAGAGCGCAAACAGCACACTTTTGTCTATACTGGCCTGCATCTGCAGCTGGCATACATACAACCTGAACCCAAGAAAGGCTCTGCATCACCAAGGTTCCATCCGCGCGCTCTCCTCCGCAACAAATGCCCCCTCTACCGCCAACGGCAACGCCCACTCAATACAGCCAACGACAAGTCTAACACGCCTTGGAGCACTATGTTGAGGATTCTGTCTTTCTGTAAAGCGTACTTGGCAGGTGATACGAGTGGTCCACGCGTTGCTGCCACGACTAGTTGAGCCCTGCTGCACTACGCTGCCCAGTCGGTCTTAACATAGGCACCGTTTGGCGAGCTGCACTTGAGGGCGAGTATTTGGTGTAGATCGCATGACTGCGAACCAAAGAACTTGCGAGGGCAGTCGTTTGCACTTCAGTAATAGGGAAACACCTGGAGCTCTGAAGATTGACTGAATGGAATTATTGGGGTTTGATGCGTTCACTTGGGCGCGAATCTTAATGGCATTGTCTAGACATCCTCTATCACCCAGGGCAATCTGGTCCATCTTCTCCAAGGAGGTACGTTGATAAGATTGTGTCCAGAATCCAAATTCTCGCAATTCCAGTTCATCAACGTTGATTCAAGGGATTGCCTAACTACCCCTCATCTACGCCACAGAGATCAAGCGCGAACCTGTGTTAGTCACGTCAACCACAACCTTGGAGCGAAGCCATGGGCATGATTCTGGGGTCGCTGTCCCAAGCATAAGCAACTCCTGCCGGCCGCCTTGTGTGCGAATAGCTTCCAGTGCCAAAGGCTTTCTTCTCGCAGCCTCACCAGCAGGATCCAAGGATCCAGCGTTCCAGACATGCCGTGGACGGACAGACAACCTTCACAATCGTATGCGGAAGAGCGGAAAAGTCTAGATGCAGGCGACAAGGACGCCAATGATTCGGCAGCGGCTCGTCGTCCCATCAAGGCATTCATTCACCCTTTCTCCGTTCCGAACCTTCGACTTCTCGACTTCACTTCGCCGCCGTTTTGCTGCGCCGTTGAAAGCCTTGGCCCCATTCACCATGTCGTACCAAACGCATAGCCGCAACAGTCGTTGCCGTCTATTTACAAACACCAAGCCATCCCCCTAGGGTTTAAAGCCGCCACAGCCCTTAACCTCTCAGTCTCCGTCGACTCCCTCGCTCGCCGCATTCCCTGGCTGTTTGACCCCTTTACAAATATTATAACCCCGCCTAGGTGATCTCTGCTGCTGTCAATGGAGTGGTTCTTGTTACGCCGCTTCAAGCTGTTCTCGCCACCGCTGACCACTAGGCACAGCCAGATCCTGAGATGTCCCATTCCCTTTTGCCAGCCCTTGGATGCTGCACTTGGTCACATCACAACTTATGAAGCCATTGTGATGCTAAATCTTGGCTTCTGAAGAAACTGGCCAAGATGGTGTTTTCTCAAGTCTTGAAGGGCATTGAGCACTCGTCAGATGCAACAAAGCCTCTATACACTGGCACAACCCATACTTGACCAATTTGGTGAGTCCTCAAGCTAAATGGCGGACATATGGTCTTTTCTCAAGGTCTAGCAAGGACTGGCCAGGATCCCAGATATGATGCATCTTGGTTACTGGATTTGTCGACGCTTTGTAACCGCGCATACTAGCAACGTCAACGCGGATGATGCGCCGACCCGCTTCCTTAACCGCTGGCTATGAAAATGACAGCCTCCTGTTGCATAACCTCGTTACTGTTGGTGTCACTGGGATATCGTACACGTACGGATGATTGCAGAGTCACGATAGTGTGGATAGTGGTCTACAGGTGATTGATTGCTGTAAGAAGCGAACGTGAGCCTGTGGGTGGTGGTTGAGAAGATATCACTATCGGCCACAAGTGAGCTGGTTGCCCTAACAGTAGCATACTCGGGTCACTCTGTGCCGTCTTTTAGTATGGTCTTGAACAACCCTTTTGACAGACTCCCACTGGCCGCATTGCTTAAAGATACGCTCCACGCCTATACACAGGACATATTTATTCATTAAGCGCAGCTCGCTCCCAGATTGCGATGACCGTGAGTCATACTTCGTGTCCCACCCGCAACCATCGTCATCATCAAGATCACCGTTCAAGTGAAGCCGAGATCTTTCGGCATCAGTCCCAGCCCATCCATGACCCGCCATTTCGTCATCACAGTAGCAGGCAAATGCAAGGCTTCATTATATGTCTGTGTTATCCCACAAGACAAGCTGGGTGCTATTGCAGCTATATCCTCAGCGCAGAGCAGCCCTGGCCTAACATACACTGACATAGCTCAAACAGCCCTGAATCGCCAACCAAGCAATATTCAGACGCTTGTTTCCAGTAGCACAACATCATCCAACTTCACTAACACGCCATAATGTACTATCAATACTTCCAAGGTCACAAGTGAGGATCCCACCCAGACAGTCTACGGAGGTGGATCAAGTTAGGAGTAATCGATAAGTACTCTAAAAGAAGGCGGTAGTAGGAGGAAGTGTGGCCTACGTGGTGAGGTAAACAGAGGAAGGAAATAAACGCAACAAGGATGGAGAGACAGCACACAATGCACACCATTGTTGTCTCCTTCGCAGATGTGCCTGTCCACCCACTAGCCGTTGGCATTCTCCTGAAGCATTGCAAATGCCTCGCTTGTCCTCGTCAGGCACGTATTGTTTGAATCGCTGAGCTGCGCCCCTCTGGATGTAGTCAAAGAATTCGAGACTGTTACTCTGGTGTAATTTATCTACAAAGTCCTTTAGTGCCGCCTCTGCTGCTAAACCAGCCTCAGTTACCATCCGTTTGGGTTCTCAAACCCTTTCTTTCAGCCCAAGTAAGATGGCCATGATTAAGTCGCTGGCTGTACTGCTCTTCACAAAACGCGCTGTCTTGATGCCGTCTGGTGCAGGAGCCAAGATTAAATTATCGCCAGTGCTAATGTTCTTCACGGTGGTCACCGGGGAGGGCATTGAATCCAGGTTGATGACATATGCGAAGGGGACGACTGTCGATAAGATTGTGCCCATGGAAAGATGTGTGCTGAGCGGGACTTGTTCCATGATCCGTTCGTTTCGTTGTCCCAGAGCATGCCATGATGATATAGTCGCTCTGAGTCGTTGATGTTGTAGGAAAATAACGAGAGATGGTCGGCCAAGGTGGTCGTCGTTGTGTAGAGCGGACTGTATTGTTCAAGTGTGCTCCGGCTCTGGAGTGCTGTGCTTTGAATTTAGGTCGCCTCTGTCTGGGCTCGGATCCAACTGGAAGAGTAGAGTAGACTCTGCTTGAGGAATTTGAAGTGGTTTGAGTCAAAGAACCGGGCAGAAAAGCGCTGTCTGCCTACTTGAGGGTGTGTTTCTGAAAACCACAGCCGCTGCATCCTGGACCTAGCATGTCTCCCTGTGGCCCCAGCATGTGCTGGAGAGCAGATCTCATTCTAGAGTTTCTTGCTACAGTAGCTCAACTGTCTAACTCAGAAATTGCTGCACCACTTCTCAGAATCCCTCTTCCTTAACCTTGGCCGTACCTTGTAGTAAAGGTACAATTAAAAGACTCTTGCTGATTTACATTCAGCTACATCCAATACCAACTAGTGCTATATCCCGAGTCTTTACAAAAAATAGCTAGCTATAGCTCATAGATCAATCATTGTTGGTCATGGCAAGTAACACGACTGGAATGTTGCTGTAGGTACAACCAGCTGAGGGGTTGTCTTAAAAGTGTCTGGATTGACTACTATGCTTGTATTAACCCAACTATCTTCTTACAATAGCCAGTTTGAACCAGGCCGACGCTAACAGAAGCTGGAATCTCTCCTACTGTGCCACCACCAAAATCTGCGTCTTTATTGCTGCACCGCTGTACTCGCCCCACTCATCTCGTCAAGAGTTCATCAAGGGGGCTAAGAGCATGCTGAGATGGCGCCCTTGATGAGATAGACAAAGAACAAGGAGAAGAAGTTACGGCATCCTGTTATCCTGTAGCCCCTTGGTAGTGCCGTTGAGACTGGCTGGTGTAAAGGATATAACCAGGCAATTTGGGGGAACAAGTGGCAAGCACCTCAAGATTACGGACAAATTGTTTCCCGACTGACTTCCCATTTGAAGACTCCCATTTGAAGACTCTGAAGCGGGTGGTAAGATTAACTTTTTAAGTACCTGTACTGCGGCTGTCATTCCTGAAAGTTTGTTAATAAGCTCCTGAGAGAAGGGTTCTGAAGTTTTAATATCACCACGGCATGTGGACACCGGAGTAATCACGCCACTATCAGGTCCGTCGAGTGACTTCCACACATCTGCAATACCTCCATGGAGGATTCTTGCTGGTTCATTGTGTCTAACGCAGCCCAGTCGTCTGGTAAAATGCCAAGGGAAGGATATGAACGGTCTGCATTCAGTATGTTTAAAACATTCTGGTAGCGTAAAGGGTGGCACTTCTTAGTTCAAGTTCTATTGTTTAGTTACTGTGATCTATAACGTTTCATACATTAGAATATTACAGAGTAAAGATGACAGATTCAGTCTAAAGAAAATAGATAGAACAGTAACAAGTTCTTTAGTTCAAACTTAAAACTACTTACGGCTTATGGCATAACTGCTTTAAGATTGACTGCGATGCATTGTTGCACGTCAGACGTGTTGGATGATTAAGGTAGAGGTAGAGTTTTAGTAATCTAAAGACTATTGCTTTAGGTCCCGTGTCTCTAAAGGCGTCTTTAAGACAGGCGTATTTTGCTGTTGAAGTGGGAAAAGTGGAAGTAACCTTTTCTGCAACTTGAACAACATTGGAGCGCGATGCAGCCACTAAGGGTGGTGCGACGTTGTATGTTCGCTTCTATATGATCAATCTATCTCTTTACATGGCGAAGTTCTTAATTTATAGACCTTTTGCCTAGAGTATTCTATTCTGAACTATGTGTTGATTAACTTGGGACCTTGTTCTGTAGGTGTGTGCTAGACAGAGCCTTTGGAACCAGCCTTGCTTGCTTTGGTAAGTTTGTTGTAATGTTAAGGAAGACTGTCTGAGGGAACAGAATCGAGAGGCCTAGCTCAGTCTGAGCCCCACAGATTTCAACTCATAGGATTTTATAGTCTTCCTTAGTCGCGTGTGTGGCGGCGTGGGGTATGCGGTGAAGTAGCAGTAGGAGACTGACTGCAATGAACGCTAGAAGTCTGCTTGTAGTCGCTGGTCTAAGAAGGCTTTGTGCCGCGTGCGGCTAGCCTTAAGGGTTTGGCTTTGACCTGCCGCCATTCTGGTGGCCTGTGTAGATGTTTACAATTTGTAGGCCAGTAGAATGGAACGCGTTATTATTGTCAAATTAGTCTACCAGAAGCAATCTTAATGAAAGCTCAAGGATTTAATGCTAAATCTTAGTGGATTGCAGCAAGCTTTACTATAGCAGAAGTTAGATGGCTTTATCTTGAATGGAACCAGAGACGCAAAGGGTGTATAATGGCCAAGTGCGCCCAGATGGATTAAAAGCCGAGCGATACCTTCTTCAAGAGTGCAAGTAGGCGGGGCTTTTGGTTAAGGCTGAATCCTGTTATATTTTGTAAGCGGCGCTGAACTAGGTACAGAGTATAGCAAAAACACAGAGATATGTGTCCTAGGCGTGAAGGAAAGTTAAGGCTTGCGGGAGTGGTGTGAAGTTGTCCTCACGTAGAGTAGCATCCGGTTCAGCACAAGTAGACCTGCCGGGCACAGTTTTGATGTAATCTTTTAGAGCTGCCTTTTTAATTGCCTCTTGCTTTTGTTTGCTGCCCATCGTCCGAGACAAAACCCTTCTGCGGTGGTCCACACGCAGTGTGCAGGCCAGTCAGGCAACCCGGGCAATAAATCCCATTTCCAAGCTCCTGTACTCTCTAATTCAACAACTACATGCATCTGCGCCATGGTGTAAATATATATCTGCTGTTCGAGGTTCATCCCCACCGCTGTGTCTTTGTACCAATCACATCTCCCAACACCAAGAATCTTGCCCCGCAGGAACTTTGCCCGCCCTAGATTTTACCCGCCCAAGGTTTTATCTGCTTAGGCTCATGCCTAACCCGAACTGCACCACGCAGCTAAATCTTACCCTATACCCGTCATCCTTATGCATCTTATCAGCTCTTTTGCTGTGTTAACCTTAAACAGTCAATACAGACCCGGTTCTTGACCAAGTTCAGCATCATTATCTTAGCTACACGCTCGGGTCCTCTTGTTACTTGTGCCTGACCTTGGCAGGTTCAGTAACGAAATGAAAAAGAAAGGTCATGTGAGGAAGCTTTGTCTGGCTTTGTCGCACCTACAAACGGTCTAAAAATTCAAATTACGCGTATACAGGCTTAAGCCTCTAGATTCTATTGGATATGTGTGATGATACACATACAAAAAGGAACGAGACCTAAGGTGCAACAGCCACGGCCTGTCCAGGCGAAGAATTCTTCTAGTCAAAGGTTTACAGCGTTAGAGTTGTCAACATGCATAGACAAGGGGTCTTTACAACTAACTTAACAACTATAATCCCTCATAGACTGCTGGCAATCAGAGGAGATCCTTCTGGCGGTGTATTAAACACTTGTCATCACTTATAAGAACCTGGCTCTGAAGGCAGGGATAGATAACCACGGCCTCTGCTTTTTAGGGGATGCAGGGGCACCTGCGTGTAATTGCGTCCATGTTGTCAACATTGCCTTTTCAGTCATTTTGTCTGAATACGTGTAGATCGCCTCCGACCTGTATCTAGCACCTGGCCACGGAGCAGTTGTTTCAAGCCTCCCCACCTTGTCTACAGTCACAACTGCGGACAGACAGGCTAGGCCTAATATCGGTCCACCACCTAGACTTGTTAAGGTCAAGAGACTAAATTAGATTGGGAGCCTCCGTGTTATCTACTCTTCAGGGTTGGCCGACTGCCGTAAAACGAGATGGGCAGGCTAGCTAGATGGCTCAGGCTTTCTTGAAGGTTACTCAGGCTGCGCAGGCTGTAGATCAGAGTGTCTAGATCGCTCGGTTTATCCCAGCGATTGTAAAGATTGTGTCTGGCTATGTTACATAAGTAATCTATAACCGTATGGTGACCGGTATTTAGGAATGAAAATACCCAAGAGCCCTAAAACTGAGTTTCTAACCTAGGAAAACGACAAAAGCGTTATATGTTAACAGCCGATGTTAATATGTCGGAGTGCGCCTTCTGTGCCACCTTCTACCATAGATAGCTTAGACAACACAATGCTACGGAAAGCCTTAGTTCCTTTTGCTAGTCAAGCCTACATCCCTCAGGGTGACCATTAGGATGCAAATCATCATGCTGTACCAAAGGCAACTCTAAGAACCGCCTCTTACGTGTGAAATTAAGTGCCATACAGCAGGTCTTGACATTGCGAATCGCCAAATGGCTCACAGCATGGCCGTTACTGTGCGTACTGCTAAATACGGAGCAGCCAGTCCGCCGAGACCATGTACTGCCAGATCACCGTCCTACGTTAAGCCAAGGTCTGAGTCCTGATCGCTATCTAGCGCATGACCGCAACAACGTCCTCAGCAAGAACGCTTACGACTTCCTCCTGAAACGGCACAAAGTCCCCGCTATCTACAACGCGCCCGGTTGGTAATTCGGCGCTCGGTCGACTGAGATGATCTCGCGATCGCCACTGACGGCTTGTATGCCAATCTGACCCTACACTCCCACGGCCTTCTCACATGTGGCGAGATAAAGAAGTGCCAGGCGCGAAGGCGGCACAGACGACCATGGCGAGGGGCGATGATCAGCGAGAGCTGATTCGCAGGGTGCTTGTGGAGATGGTGGTGACTGTGACAGTGGTCATTACGCCGAGGGCGAGCAGAGCGGTTATGTCGGTCTTCCCACCAGTCAGCGGCTCCTGCACGCCGCTAAGCCGCTCCTCGACGTGCCCTGTCTCCAGAGTGCTCGTTACCAGCGTGCTGGCGTCCACCGCCAGCATCGGAAGCTACGCCTAGCCAGCAACTCATGTTCACTCTCTCAAGCCTGAGGGCACTCTGGCTACCGGCGTCAGTTGCACTTGCTGCAACAAGGTGGCCAGTCTTGAGGCATAGGTGATCCGTGAGGCCGACGCAATCCCGGCGGGCCCGTCATTGTGGGCGATGTGACTATTGCGACGCTGTAATAAGTGATCAGGAAAGTGACAGCATACCAGTTTACGAAGAACGTGTATGGTATCAGAACATCAGCGCATAACAAGACCTAGTCAACTATTAACCAAATACTATTCCAACCAGACTTTGCGTACCATTACTTCTCAAAATTCGTCTTTCCCAAGCGCCCGAGTGTCGCCGCCTCTCCCCATCAATATCAACTCTACACGCTAACGTTTAACAATAGGGTAGCTTGAGCTATCAAGACATCACGGGAAACGTCTCCTTCAAAAGTTCAGTAATAGTCAAGAAGGTACAAAGGTCATTCTGGGTGAATTAGCTAAGCTGTATTATTAGGATACTCGGTTTATACCTAGTTGCCCATTTTCAGTATGATAAAATGGTAACTCCGGTAGGTAGACGCAACTCTACTAAGCAGAAATGCATATTAGTCAATGTTCCCATTTCTTCTTGCCGGTATTTTGAGCCTCGCTGGTAGACATTACATAATGTGGCTGCTATCCCCAGAGTTCACCGTGTAACTGAACTAGCACACTCTCTGTAACTCCCCTCGCCTTTACAAATGGATCTCTCCGTTCAGTAAGCAGGCGATTTCTATCCAACTGTGAACTACGTCGCACACAATTCTGGGCTGCGTGGTATCATAGTTGCAGTCCATGTCGACTTTTAGGAGTCTCTTAGACGTGGCTGGTACTGGCGCCCTAGAAGGGATAAGGTTACCGTATGGCTACACACACTGAAGAGCCCTTTGGCTCTGTGGCAGTGACGGAAGCAGTCAAGTTGAATCTCCTGGCATGGCGGCGGATACAGATGGGACAAAAGGACTCTGAACTCTCTCACTCTTGTATTGTAGAAGCTTGCTGCCCCAGGCGCCCTTTGCCCTTTTCAGGGACGGCCCAGGCGTTAAATAATACAACAACAAAAATCTTAGACGTGGCGAAAATGGGAGAGATCTTGCGACTGTATTGGACTATTACCAATTTAACACGCAGCGAAAGAGGGTTAGGTACACTGCTCACCTACCATGTCTGCCAATAATGAGCCTGGTCAGACAAGGAAAACCTCCCAAACTCATCAGGGCTATACAGGTAAAAGGAGGAGGAGTGCGGCTGCATCCCGTTGTAGCGAGAGGCAGTGCTACACACATGCCAAGCACAGTTTTGTTGTTAGTTAAGACGTCTTCAATTAATCACAGCTCAAAAGACTAGCCGCTCTTGCTTTGAAAACAACTAATTTGGAAGAACCAACCTCGTCTTGCGTCAGTGAACAATGGGGTGGGCGTGTCAACATTCGGTGCATTTTGTATATTTTGCTTTGCTGCGTGATAGATACCTCTCCTCGTCACGCAACATCTCCTCCTCCTCCATGACGAGGACGAGTTGGTGGAGGCCGATGCGGGCGTAGTCCCTCTCGGCATGGTACAGGCGCAAGGCTTCGGCGGCCACGTGCTTAGTGAGGGTGGAGGAGATTGTGCAGGCCAGGACGCGCGGGACGAGGCCATCGGGGGCCTGCCATAGCGTGGACAAGGGCTGGCGGTTGGAGGGGTCGGAGAGGAAGGCCTTAGTGATGGCCAGGGGCTTGAAGAGGATCTTGGAGGAGACGGGGCTCCTCGGGGCGTTGGCGTGGGGTCACGGGCTGCCGGAGGCGTTGGCGGCGGCAGGGGTGATGGTACCGGCGCGGGGGGCGGCGGTGCGGAATCCCACCGCCTGGACATTGAGGTTTTGAGACAAAGCGGCGGTGGCGCGGGCGGCGCGGGTGGGGTTCAGGGCGGCGGCCGGGGCAACATGGGCGCTATGCCAGCCGGAGACGGAGACGGAGGTGGCGGGGTGGGTGTAGGGGAATGTCTGAATGAAGTTCTACAACCCAAGCCTTGTCAGATACTGAATCACGGTTCGCGGCCCGACAGTGGCTTGCAGAAGGAATGTGGCAGTCTGCACGGAGCGCTGGAATTACATGTACGAGACACGGTAGTGATGAATGACTTACAGGGGCCGGGCCGCCTTGGTTGTTGTTGTTGATGGTAGAGACCGTTGCTGCCGCACCACACACAGGCGGCCTCGTCGGCCGAGGAGGGTGCAGCCCGCACACTCGTTCTGCTCTGCACCCGTGGCATATATATATGGCAGCAGGCGACTGCCACCGCTAATGCAACAGGACGCGACGTCAGCGCCCCGCCACACCCAGCCACGCACAGCCACGGCGAGTTTTTCCGAGCAACGTTTCCACACCCAAGTTGTCGCTCGGAACAACCTCGTGTGGATCAACGCCACGCACGAAAGCCGAACGAGGGCTGGCTGACCCGTCACCACCGGCAAAATGCACTCAACGCCTTCCTTCTCTTGACGACTCAGTCACGCCGCTACAAACACGCAACCCAGTGATGTATACTTGCAAACCATCTCCTCCCCACCGCAACAACGTCGACCCCGACAGCGCACGACAAGCCCATGGTCTTCAGCCTCCGCCATCGACGGCCGTCGCCGCTGCAACCTCTTCAACACTGCATGCTGCTGCTGCAGCCGGCCACAATGACGTTGTCGCCTGGCTCCTTGCCAACAGCGCTCGCACCGAGCGGTTGGTCTTTGGCTCGTGTGTGTGCTCCTCGCCACACTTGCGGCTCCTTCTCGAGCACGCGCTGCCCTACAGGGATGGGCAATGCGGTCTGGGCTACGGTCTACAATACCACCCTTACGCCGTGGCACACTAATCTTCCTCTTGTTGTTCTTTCTTCTTCCCTCTTGCATTGTGACTGAAAGGGAAAACAGCCAATTCGACGCTTAATGGTCATGTCATTAGGACAAGAACGGATCATCTTTCCAACTACTGAACCCAACCTGTAGTTTTTCTTTTCTCTGGTTTGCTTGCCAACTACGTCCATCAATCAGGCTTGTTGCTCTTAGGGTGAAGCTTTACTTGCCGCGACTCCATCCAAGACTCAGCGGCGTGCGGGTCGCATAGCAGATCAAGCCAATGTTTAAAGCCAGTGCCAGGGGCTTCTTCAACACCCTTGCAGCACGCCTGACCTACCCTGGGAAAAGGCAAGGTCGGCAATCCATTGTCAGATGTCCCCGTGGCAGGTAGACGGATCTCGACCGGCACCCAGCGAATGACATGACTGCCTTGTTTGATGATCAAGAGGTACCTGCGTGGTACAAGCGGTACCCACACGGAGGCAGGCCTTTGATTGGGCAGCAGTTTTTCCGCCGCGTTTTTGGCTAAGGGAAACTTGGTCGGAACGGAATAATTGACCTAGTCGCAAAGTTACCTTTGTACTAAGGGCCCAAGTCCGCATGACGATGCCAAGCAGCAAAAGATGAGTTACAATAATGCAGGAACTAGTACCTACTTCCAAGACAGGTACGTCCCTGAGGCCAAGACAATACGTGCCTACCTGTGACCGACTCAGGAGTTAGGGGGCAAGTCGCCAATCGAAGGTAGACATCCCCATCTTTGATTTCTTCTTCTTTTTTCTTTTTTCCTCTATTCTTTTTACTTTTTTTCTTTCTTTTTTTCTAGCAGCAGGCGTTTGCCAACTTTCTAATAGCCTGGAGCGCAGATGAACCTCTTCTCTCGCGTCTCTCTTGGGCCCATACATCCTGAAGCAACCGGCCGGTGCACGCAAGTGGTGATGGAGTCGACCCGCAGCCGAGCCTGCATCGCCAAGCCCTCCTTTTAGAGTTCCAATCTCAACATCAACATCAACCACTAGCCAACTGCTACAGATTCTCCGACCAGATATAGCGTCTAGCGTCTCGCCCGTTACCGCCACACCCCGCCTTCGCCTCTCCAAGAGTGTGTCGATAGGTTTTGCACGTCGCTCAAGACAGCAATCGCAAGGAAAAGCGCTATACTCTCCGCCCTAAACAAGTACGGGTCTCTTCTCACCACCCAACCCTATTCTTACAACGTGTGTGGTGCCAGAAGTGTGATTCCCCTGGACGTGATGGAACATATCCTGCCCTCCTCCCACGAGACGGTTCGTTTTCCGTCACACCCCCGGAACACCCTCGATCTACTCCGCAAGGCGGCTCGGAACTGGAACCTCGATCCTAAGAATATCCTCTTCGCTGTCGCTTTTGGCCCCGATTGGCCCTCCTCCATCGCCCTCCTTTGCGCTCTCGCTAATCCACAACGATCTCAAGCCCGCCAAAGCAAGCGAACCGGCGTCCACATCTCTAGGTCTGGCATCACCCGTCAAGACGTCGAGCTTGCCGTGGCCTCCTCCCGCAAGACCGATCCGTCCGACAATCCGCAGGAAGTCAAGGAACCACCTCAACCTGCGGTCATAAAGCCCGCCATCGCCCAAGCTACCTTCTTTTTTCCGAGGCTGACATGGCCCGTTTAAATCTGCAAGAGCGTCCAGGTCCCACGAGAGTTCCGCTGATCCGGGCACCAACCTCCCTGGGCCTAAAAATCCCTCCCATGAGCCTGCAAGTCATTTTGAGCCTCTAAGTCCTCTTGAGCCTGTAGATATTCTCGAGTCTGTCGGTACCGCCGAGCCCAAAACTCCCTCTCACCAGCCTGCAAGTCCTTCTGAGTCTGTCGGTACTCCGGAATCCCGTAGCCCCTCCGAACCGGACAGTCCCGAGATTAATAGTTCTTTGGACGAACACTTGTTCCTAGACAACGCGAAACCTGCCGAGCCCAAGATCCCTTCCCATTACAACAGGCCCCCAGAGCCCAAGAGTCCCGTTGCATCCAGAAGCCCTTCTCCTGAGGCCGGCAGGGCAGACGCTTTATCATGCAGCCCCAACGTCTCGAGACTCTCGGATCCCGTTAACGCAGGCTATCACAACACTCAATTAGGCAAAGGCATTGCAAAGGACTTGGATGACGAGGATCAGGGGCCAGTTCAAGACGGACAACATTTGGCAAGAATCCTATCCATCTTTCATTCTGGAGCCACTACTGGCACGCTTAAGAATCAACAAGCTCAAAAGACGCTATAGACCCAAGATCCAGAGGGAGACTCCAGAATCAAATACAATAAAAGGGGGAAGCAGCGTCATACAAGCACCCCAAGTCAAACCACATAACAACGACAGCCGGATCTCACATCCAAGTCCATTACCTCCAAACACTTTTGCCAACATCTCACAAAGCAACCAAGCCCAACTGGCTAGCCTGCGTCTAAGTTAAAATGTCACTCTTCGCAGACACAGCAAGCGACTCTCCAGCATCTTGCCTAAAACAGAGGTTCACACATCCAAAAAAAAAGTCCACGCCAGCCATGTCTAAAAAGGCTCGTCTTAAGCAGGGTCAAGTCGCTGGAATAGAGACTGGCACAAGCATTCACAGCCGAATGATTAAGGGCGAATGGTTGAATGAGACGTTGGCCAGCATCTCCGCATGTACGGGAGCATACTTGGTTGACTCCTCGAGTCCGCAACCATGGTCTCTCGCGGGTGCGTAGCCAAGCCGGCTGTCCGCCAGGCTATAGGCAGGAAAACACCCATTTTGTCGCCCATCTTTACCTGAAACCACTGAGCTCGTGCCGTACTTGGGCGCGGCCGCATCGCTAGTAGGGACCTAACGCCATCTATCGTCTTAATTTATGATTCTTTGCCCTTCGCCGGCGTTTGAACCGACGTATTAGCACAAGCCGCGGTCTTTCTCAGGTACTACCTCCCCGGCACCCCTGTTTATCTATATAACCCCATGCCCGTGTTTAGTCCAGAGCAAACAAACGGCATCGATTGCGGCGTCTTTGTATTTGCCTTTGGGCTGCACGCCATCGCCAGGCGGCCGCTCCGGGCACGGCTTGATGCAAGGTTGTGGCGGCGCATCATGGCGACTCTCGCCTTTGTGGACGTGACCACATGGGAAGACATGGTCCCCACGCCATCTGATACGCCACCACCACCGCCTCTGACGCTGCCTCGGCCCGGCGAGGCGGACACTGGGAACAATGACCCGCGATGGACACTGGAGACGGCAGCACGAACAGCTAATGAGTGGCACAGAGCACCCAAGGTTCAAGTTCAGGACTACCATGGGAGGGAGTCGGCAAAGTTGCAGGAGGCTCTCCAGGAAGTAAGCGCTGCCGTCGGGGTCCGTTCAGCCGTCTCTGACAAGACGGGCGCCTACATGAGCATGAGGAACCGCGACCTCCTCGACAAGGAATCGCTCGGGGCACCTAGCGGCAACACCAGCAAGCGTGAGGAACAAGAAATACTTGGGGCGGGTCGGACCCACGAGAGAGTCAAGGCAAATCTGGATCAGCTGGATGATTTGGCGGGACTACTTGCAAGCTCCATGAGGTCTAGCGAGTCGCAGAAGAGGGAGGTGAAGACATCTAAGCTCGGTCCCCGCACAGGAGCTGTGGGCAGGCAAGCACGACATAGATACATCTGTCCCAGGATGGCTTTTTGGTAGAAGCATGGGTATGGTGTAGACAGACAGGGGCGGCCGGCCACTGCCTTGTGTTGAGCATATATAACCATCTCAACTAACGTTGATGTTTCTCTTGTTTTCTAACATCATTCCATAGTGTCCCTTGTTCGTGTGTGGATGATGTGTCGGGGCACCAAATAAGCATCTTCCTCTGCAATTGAACCATTCGCATGCCGCTACTCGTTATAGTGCCACAGTCGGGGACGCCGGGTGGGAGGATACATGTTGGCGACTTATAAGGCCGGCAAGGCTGTTTCGAATGGCTGCAGTAGCCAATTCTCTCCTCCCGCCAGACGGACCTGAGAAGAAAGAAGAAAGGGCAGGATAAGGTTAGGCAGGCGTCACAGTTATTGTTGTCATCTTTCAGGTTGACGCATGCTCATTCTCATCCGGTTGCAACGGAGGTTGTATGCAACAGAAGACATCTAATACGTCTGCAACTATAACTGGCTGCCGCTGTAAAAAAGAGAAAACCCATAGATAGGGCAGAAGTGCCCCAATTCGTTGTTATTTGTCTTGCGTCCCAGGGTGCATCACACCATCCGAAGCACAATCAACCGTATACTTGAAGCACAAATCACCAGCCCCCCCCCCCCCCCCTCAAATGGACAACATCAGTCAGCCTT
Source organism: Colletotrichum tofieldiae (assembly GCA_022836555.1). Lineage (NCBI taxonomy): Eukaryota > Fungi > Ascomycota > Sordariomycetes > Glomerellales > Glomerellaceae > Colletotrichum > Colletotrichum tofieldiae. The sequence goes on from BQXV01000013.1 coordinate 151,208, forward strand.
TTATATCTAGACGCTTCAACTATGTTGAGCCGCAGGCCCTGACATTCCCCTCGGCCCTGACATTCCCCTCGGCCTTGCTTTCCAGACCCGTGTAGCGTTCTCCCTACAAGCAGCCCGTCCAACCACCCGAGACCGCCTAGGCGAGAGGAATCAGCACCTGGCGATAGGCCTGTGATAGAGGCCTCGCATGCCAAGCAAGCCGTCTTGTATCAGAACACAAACAAAGTCAACAGTCAAAACCGGCAGCAACACAAGCAGATGCACATGCAAAAAAGAAAAAGACATACAACACCAAGGATTCGCTGGTCGTCACCGACCCAACTACTAGTTTGGCCCTCACCGGCTTGTCTATGGGAGAGCGGACGGGATCCCGAATTCTCTAGTGGGTATGGTCGTATGTGGTGTTCTAGGCTCGTAGAAAGTGTAATATTGTTAAGCAAGGGGGTCTGGATGGAAAATGCTTTGGGTACTCAGACCCAGGGAGTGCTGGGCTGTAAACGATACCGTAGTATTTGTATACTGGGGCAACCGTGGACACAAGGAGACAAAAAGAGAGGACCGGATTTCGTTCATCTACATGCCTTGTCTTGTTCCACTTTGTCCCATTCCACATCATCTGATCTCATCTTCTGCAGTCATCAATTATTTAGCAGCGTCTCTAAACGCTTCTATACTAGTATGGCATGGCATGGCCCGAAGCCTTTCGGTTTGATTCCCGGCATCTCAGCGCGCGTTCAGTTGCGTTGCAGTTATCGTCTCCGTGTACCCTGTCCCTTTCTCAGCAAGAGATGTATTGCCTAGCCAAGACCATACAGACAAACGCTGAAGCTGGTGATAGGGTCAGGGTGTGTCGGAGGAGCCGAGATTTCCAAAGAGAAGAAGAAGCGGTAACACAAGACAGAATAACAATGATTGAATGTAAAGGGAGAGAAATGGAGAGCATTAATGGGGGGTTCTGCTTGTCCCGGTTAATTACTCATGCAATCTTGTTGGCCGCGGAGAAGATAGAGGGAAGATGCCTCGTCATCCTCTTTCCCTTGCTTTCTTCTTCTTTGCATGAACATGAAGCAGCATCTACGCAAACCATGTAGAAAATGCGTATATTCCACTTTAATCTCTCGGCAAAATCCGGTCTTTCTTGGTTACTTTGACACACTCGAGCAAGATCTAGACCTCCTACAGGAAACGTCTTCCTCCTCCTCCCTCCCCTCCCCCTTCTCATGTAACCCAGCCGGTAAGTTTTCGGGGTCCCGGTGCGGCCAGACAAGCCTGACTTCGATCCCTGGTCTCCTGACCTTGTTGTCTTGCCATTTGAATGTTGTTCTCCTCCTTCACCTCTCCAGTCAACCAAAAACCAACCTCTTCCAGGGCCACCATCTCTTCCTCCTACCTACACTGCTATCTCGGGCGTCTACTAATATCACGGCCTCTCTCGGCGGTCAGCCCCTTTGCAACCACCCGACCCCGAGCATACCCGAGCACTTTGAAGCAGGCGCCTGCTTGGCTCCTGTATCAACGAGTCTAGGCTTTTCATATCTCGATTCTTCGGAATCCTGCCACACCAGCCTGTGCTGCACACAATTCTGTGCATTGCTTTGCAAAACCCGAAATCAATCAGCTGCCAGGCCATGGGACAAGAAGCCACGCGCCCACATGGTCCACCTTCAGACATCATCCCCAGCACTCGTCCGTGCAGCTGGGCGTCGCGTCGCGAAGACAACGCGGCAGCAAACACAATAGAAGCCAACGGTTCCTGGGCGACGACGACGGCAACCAGGGAGTCAAAAAACACGATACGCTCCTTGGGGAAACGGTGCGTTGGCCACCTATTTGACCACGCAAAAGATGGATGGAAACACAAGGCAACATAGACCCTGACTTACAAGTGAGCCATGTACCAAACCAAGTCCAGTCTGATTGCCTTCTAGCAGCAACCTAATGTCATGAGCCAGCAACAAGAGGGCACGCAAGCCATTACCATACCAAGGCGCAAAGGTAGGAAACGTCAAGGCCAGGCCTTGGTACCCCTGCCTGTGGGGATGACAAAGATCCCATGGAGCTGGAGTCGGCGCTGCTTGCGGCCGATGAGATAGGAAATGGCCCCATTAACCGCGCAACAGATTCAGAGCCGCCACCATGGCACAAGGTACTCTTCACATTTCCATCTTTTAGTGCCTAGACCTGAGATGGAGCCACATTTCCAGGTGGCCCGTCGTGGCTTTTCTTTTAGGTTTTTTTGTCAGGCACTTTGACATATGTCAAGGTGGAAAACGTCGTCTCAATGGGCCCTGGCATGCCCAGTCAACTGACAACAACACAACGGGATGCTTTTCAAGACAGACACAAGAAGGCCTGTTGCATGTTAGGCTGCAGGTAAAAGGCCGGCGACCATCGTACGCATGATAGGCGACTACAACTATCCCACAGGTGGCATGTTATGTCTTGAAAATTAGGCATGATTTCATAAATTACGACGTTTCACCCCAGTTGCTTCACCATCTTTGCTTTAGCGTGCTACGCAACATGTTCAAACGGACGAGGCTGCTTGTTGCACCATCCCTTACAGTCTCTCTGAGATTCTTCCCCCTTGCTCTTTGGGACCATCCCACCACGAGCTGTTCTAATGGATTGTGGGTTACCCTTTTGTACGTAAACACCATTTCTGAACTTTCCTTTCTAAAGATGACGGATGCTACAGCCATTCTACTTGCGCTAGATCATGTCGCACGCTTAGATCTCGCGTGGTCGACATATGTGCAAAAGAAACCAACAATCGTCGTTTTGTCCTGCGAGTTCAGCCGCGCTCCGGGAATCCCGAGGTGCAGCCACCATTACGTCCGAGACGCGAAGCGTCGGGTCTGGTGTGGAAACTTGCGGCACTGCGTTTTGGATAACAGCGATGAACACCGTCTGAAAGATCTTAACTACCGATCTAACGGTTTGGCGAGAGAATACGGCTTTGTTGCCGTCACCGCCGTTGTAGTTGCTAGTTGCTGCTGTCGTTGTCCCAGCTTTGCTCTCGTACTATTTCCATACTGAGACACTGCAGGAAAGCAGTGAGAAAGCGTCATGGCCGCTGGCGAGAAGCGAGGAGAAAAGACGTGGAAACCACACCAACCTCTAACGCTGTTAGAGCAGGGCGATGCGTATATAGCTAGATAGGCCTAGTGATTCTCAGACCTAATCTGTAATGAAAACTGAAAAAGGTTGAGAATTAACAGAGAAATTTGTAAAAAGAGTAATTCTAGTAATCATAATAGTAACTAGAAGTAAAGTACAGTAATAACTGTATATATTCTGCTGTAGTAACTAAATAACTAATAAAACAGATCTAATAATAATAGTAGTTATATAAATATTAAGGTAATAGTAATGCTTGCCCTCCTCTAGTAACTGTAATATCCTTCTGCTTATCTTATACCTAGCTGCTAGATAAAATGTAGCTTTAGGCGCTTTAGCAGCCAATCCACCTAATCTCATTATAATGTATGTGGGGTAGGTAGGTTATTTTGATTTCAAGACCTTAAGGACTATAGACGGGGCATTCCCAGACCTACTAATCTTTCACTGGAAGCTCTCATGGTGCTTTTAGAAGTGTTTCTTACCTTAAAACTATCTAAGCCAAACCCCCTTCAAACTAACACCAACATTATGTTTCCAAGTAGGACCAGCTTTACAAAATCGGGAGATGTCGTCGTTAGCGACATGTAGTATCTGTTGGTCTCACAGGCGGGTTGGCGATAGTACTCGTACAAGTGTGGGAGAGCAACGATGGCTCCAAAAATGTTGATATTGCTGGATATTGCGGTGACTGTGTAGGTGGGCGGGCAGCTCTGGCACGTGGCCGGCACCTGCCACACCTCTTGGTGGCTTCAACCTGCTGCAACAGGTCGTCTGCCCCTATTACATCGCGCTTGCCTTCACCAAACGAACATGGTCTGACGTCGGCCTTCTGGGGAAACCTCGGCCCGGCATTGCGGCTTTACGGTAATCGCGGCCGGAAGAATTCTCCTGCCGGGTCGACGGAGCAACGTGCCCTGTTCATGCCCACGGCCGCCGAACCGGTTCTCCGCCCCCACCACGTCGCTCCGCCCATCGCACGTTTGCATGAACCCTCAAGCACCAAACCGGCAAGCTCTCCAATTGCACCACGACACACGAAACCCAGCGGGCCTTCCACGGCCAGCTCCATGTCGGGCACCCGAGACTTGTCGACCTCACCCATCCCACCGCCATCTGGTCTCACTCTCCCTCTCGCTATGAGTGGGGAAGGCCACTCACGCGCGGCCGAATATGCCCCTTCTCATCGCCGTTTTTCACGTCTTGTCATGTCTTTGGCGGCGTTCCGTGGGCCTCCGGCGCAATCGACTTGTCTCGTGGAGACAAACGAAGGACGTCATCGCTGATTACGGCGAGGCTTGGTTCAAAAAGTACCGCCATCCTCTTCCAAACTTGCAAGGCCAGAGTTCCCGCAACCACTCCCAAGAAAAGAACAAGAACCAAAATAAACACTGCTCTCACTGCAGAAATCATCGCGGACGCACGCGGCGCCCACGTCGCGAGCGCTTCCCGAAGCTACCGGCACACACGTGCTTCTCATTCTCATGGGACGACGTCTACCGTACGTGCCTGTGTCGCTTGGTCGCCTCAAGACCGCCTCCTGAAAGGTTTGTTCGCCTTCCTTTGGTTCGGCCCTTGCCTTCTAACACGTTGAATACAGGTGCCCCAATCAATGCTCACCATGTACGGTGTGGAGATGGGCTCACCAGAGTCGCCACGGGTTCGACCGACCTCGGCAACCCCGTCGGCGGCCAAATCACCTTCTCCCGAGCGGCAGATACAACTGCCTTGATGCTCGGAGCAGCTTCCGCTGAACCAACTTCATTCAACCTACACAAACAACGCATCTCTTGCTCGGTGTTCTTCCGCAATTCTTGCGCCGCCGCTGCAGACATGCCGACTGCATTTTCCAGTCGGCTTGCCCACCACCTTCACAACCACAAGATTGCTGCCATCGCGGCTGTCGCCTCTCACCCCCCACATCTGGTCTTGAGCAGACGGACTCCTCCTTCTATTGCGAGTCGAGTAGTCAGACTCCCGATGCGTCCATTTCTGCCCCTCGCCTCCTCTCGTTTGTGGCGGGCAACTTCTCCCCCAACGTCGTCTGGTACCGGAGCGGTCAACCACGCTCTTTCTCTTGTCTATGCTCCCCTCTAGAGCTCGCCGCGAAGATCATGGTCTGGCCAGCCACGATCGCGTATTCCGGCGGTTTGGCGGGGAGACACGGCAAGAGACCGAGCCGCGACACGCCCAGGTCTAGACTGCGTCTGAGAGAGAATTATATGCCCGACAAGACATGGACGGGATGGATCGAGATGGACTTGGGGATAGCGATACAGCATCAGCTCGGCGGCGGCAAGTTAGGCAAACTCAACTGCCGCAAGTTCTAGGGGTCGCCTCCCAATGCAGATGAAGTGGTTCGAGGAAGACGTTGGCAACTCTCCACTTGTAAATTCCGGGTGAACCTCGATCTCTGTCCGACATAGGCGTGCTCCTTCAGGCTCTGATGCGTTGCCCCTTCGGTTACAGTGGAGACTGATCACCTTCACTGTCCCCGGGGGCATCCATCAAGGCTGGAGGAGCATAAGATGAGCCTGGAAGATGACATAGGACGACCACTGGCTTGGGGAAGGGGAGAGTTCTCTTGATTATGTTGCCGCGAAGCATGGCCCTGGTCCCCTTGGAAACACAGCATTCTACTCTCCTGGAAAGGTGCACGGACGGCGGCGGACAAACGGAGGAGTAAATAAAGGTTGAAAGTTCTGCCTATTACCGCCTCCGTGTCAAGAAAAAGATCTCTCTAGATGAAAAAAAAAACTACACTTATGTCACCTTTGCCTTGTCGTGATCCCGTCCCTGGGACCATGTCCGGAGCCGCCGACAGCGGCCGAGTGCCAAGGCTCGTAGCCCGTTCCGTCAGATCAACTCGGCCATGGCCGACTCGTCTTCGTGGCGAGTGCGAGGCCAGCGGTGGCGTCGCTCATGCCGCAGATCATCGTCCCACTTCAATTCCGCGCGTGGCCCCGTGAACGTCGGTACCAGTCATACCAGTCTGGATCGATCCCACTGACGGGGGGTGAACTCTCCACAGGCGGCTCCGACCTGAAGCCGGGGTTGCGGTTGACGCGTCGGCGGTAGGACTTGTAGTTGGGGAAATCGATTGTGTCTGGTTCGGCTCGCGGGCCCTCTGGCGCCTGTCCAAAGGACTGTAGAACTTCGGGCACGTGCTCGTCCTCCTCGGCCGACAAAACAAGGCTCTCAAGCCTCCGCGTTGCAATCTCCTTGTCTCCCTCCCCCTCCCCCTCTTCTGCCGGGAACGCGCCTGGGGCCGCCAATGGAGGACTCGGTTTGCTCGGGACGACACAACTCTTCGATGACGTATCGGCCGGATTATCCGGAACCAACGTGTTGCCACATGAGGGGGAAGAACCCGCAACCGTCCGGACCATTGTCGGCCTGGGGCCAACCGAGGGCGGAGACGGAGGCGGGGGCGTGTCCGCCGGCGCCGGCGCGGCATCGACAAGCCCCTCTTGGTTGAGAGGCTGCTGTCCCGGATCAAGCCACTTGCCGAAGTTTTTGGCAATGTATCCCTTCAGCATGCCGGGGCCCTTGTCCCAGCTCGGCAGCCAGTGCGGTTCGTCCTTCTCCTCGGGCGTGGCGGCGGCGGCTCTCTTGGTCCATCCAAGTCCGGGATCGAGTCTCTCGAGCTCGGCGCGGCCGTTCTGGCGGTGCTGTGTCAGCGCCGCGTTGGCCGAGTCGAGGAATCGCAGGATTTGCCGCGCCGCTCGTGCCTGGGTTGCCGTTGTCGAAATGCGCTGCTCCTCGTTCGTGTGCCTCTTGGCGAGGTCTGTGATCGAGCCTTAATCGTAGGGCGAGGTCAGCTCTGAACACCGGAAGCATCATTGATGACGAGGGTTACGGGGTTGTTCCTGGGCAGGGCTTCAACACTTACTTTCGCCCGCCGTTATGGCGCGTCCGCCGGTGAAGGCGGGAAGAGAGGCTCTGCTAGCAACGGGCGCTGGTTGGGTACTGCCAAGGTCTGGCTGTTCCTTCGGGGCCATGTTCGGGAGATAGTTGTGGGATGTGGTCGGTGTGTTCCGCCGGTTGCCAGGCGAGGAATAGTGGCAAGGGATCAGTCGCGTCGGTTGAGGAGGGCAATGAGATAGATAAAAGTTGGCCTGGTGTTGATGGGCTCTCATGCCACCGCTGTTCCATGTGTTGGGCGACCACCGCGACGGTTGTTAGGTGTCAAGTCCCTCAACCTTGAACAGAAAAGCAAGGCTTTCACATCAAAGACGTCCCTTGAAACAGACGTGACAAGGTATTCGTTCCAGACTAACCGAACACGCACCCGTTGTGCCAGTCTCCCGCCATCGCCTTTGTCCCGACCCGGTCCTGTCAGAAACCTCTCGCATTCGTTGTTTACTCCCGCTCCCACGTCCCGTCGGCAATGCACATATCCTTCAACCAGTCCTTCATAATCTCCTTCTTTTCCCGCTCCCACGCCGACTGCTGTGCGGCCGCACGCTTGCCCCTGCCGTGGCGCCTCTTCAACGCCGCCTCGGCCGCCTTCTCCATCTGTGGGAGCAGCGTGTAGACGTAGAGAAGCCGGTTGTCGACATCCTGCAGCGTCACCGCCACCAACATCATGACGTTGGCCACCGGACGGATCTCCTGGTCCTGGGACGAGCGGGGACCACCGAGCAGGCCCTCGTACGCCCGGGTCCAGCCGTGAAGGATGGCCATCTTCTGCAGGGCAATGTTTTTCATGGCGTCGCCGGGCGAGGTCTGAGAAACAGGGCGAGACGAGGAAGTGCCGCCGTGTCGGCTGTCTGCGTTTGCATACAGCGCAAACGGCGGGCTCTTGACGTCAACCGAGATGAACTCGGTCAAAAGGGGCCAGGAAGCCACACTGGAGAAGGGGAGATCCGACAGTGCGCGATGCGCGCGACAGACGGACTTGATCGCGGACGGGGCCGTGTGCGTCTTGGTGGCCTGACGACTGCCGGTGGTTGTCTGGGGAGACCCGAGCGAGATTGGGGAACTGGGAGACAGAACTGTTTGACGGAGTATGACAACTGCCATCATCAGCACAAGGAGTGTGCGGAGAACAGGAGGGCTTCTCCCGTTGCTGGCAGATTGGGGCCTGTCGTGCGTTCGAGCTTGGCCATGGGGACTGGGTTTCTTGTCTTGCCTGCCATGCGCGTGCCTGGCGGTTGGGTACTGAGATTGAGGTCGAGTTGTGTAAGTACCGAACGGACTTCTGTGGAATAGACTTCCGCTTGAACACATTACGGGCGACTTGTGGGTTAAGACGAAAGGCGATGCAGCCAAGATGATAGATTTTCAGTAGTTGTAGAGGTAAAGCCAAAGTGACTTAACAAGCACTCATTTAGCAGCGTCGGCCAGCAGTTATAAGCCAGCATGCTGCTTGGAAAGTGTTCCGTCTTGTTGCGAAGAGTTTTTCCCAGCCGCTGAAACCATCTTTTGGCGACATGTCAAAGGAGAAGAACCAGAGACTAGCGGCACACGCGTAGACCAAACAAGAAGATGGATTGGGGCTCCAAGCCTGCGAAACGGTCGGCAAGCCCGAGAAAGAAGAGCTCGTCTCATGCTAGATCTGAAGAGCGAGACAGTGGCGCACGGTGGCATGACCGCGTGGACACACTCAAGGCCAACGCACCCAAGATGTGATGACGAGGGCGTGAAAGGTGCCCGGAAGATGCCAGTCACCGCCCGAAGGAAGTAAGAGGAGAGAAGGAGCTCATAATGAGTTCCATGAGCAAGGCTTTCTTGGCCTTGTCGATGTTCGTCACCAGGTACATAACAGCCGACGCCGTTCGCGAGCCATGCCACCCATCCCCAGGGTGGTCAACGAATTTTATCGACCGCAGGCCCCGTTCGAACCTTCAAGCTCACACTCTGTCTATTTTGTTGACCCCTTTGTGAATTCAATCCACAAATTACCATGCCGGAGCCGCCGCCAGACCCTGAGCAGCATGAACCCCGGCTGGAAGCTCCCTCGTGGCTCAAACACATGAAGAAGAGCTTGAATCGCATGGTCGGCGACCAACGGTTCCAAGACCAACAACAACAGCAACCACAACAGCAACATGGCTCCCCTCGTGCCGCAAACAAGGGAGACACGACCACATCATTCGCATCGACTAACGTGGTCCACAACGGTAACAGATACCACTTTCGAACAAACAACTTTTATCATGGCCAGCAGCAGCAGCGTTCCCGCGCAGACGACGGTGCTGGACCGGCGCTCAACCGGCACACATCGGACGCCGGCGGCTCTGTGCCACCATCTCTGGGCTACCCGGCAGACGCGAACGTCGAGACCGGGGGTGACACGCCGCTGCAATCCTGGCCCGGCTTCCTCTCCGGATGGACGCGGCGGCTGATCAGACTATCCGTCCGCCTGTTCATCTCCAAGTACGCGGCCTTGTTCCTCGTCTTGCTTTTTGGGCTCTGTCTCGTCAATGCCATCATGCAGTCCCTCCAAAGGCACGTCCACCTGGCCGCCTCGTCCGCTCTCGCATCCTTTGTTCGCACCCCCATCGCCATCACCCAGTGGCTGAGCAGCCTGCTCCCGTCCACGAAACCCTCCACCACCGGCAGTTACGACGAGGCGGCGACCGCCACCGGGGCTGCTTTTCTGGCTGCGGCATCTGGGGTCGATTCCATCTCTGCCGAACGGATCAGGGTCCCGTTCCTCGGCGCCACGGCGCTGCGCGGGACGGTTGACATGGTCTGCGGTAACGCCGACGTCTTGTTGCGGCAGACAGCCGAGTTTCTCTTGTCCGCCCGCACGCCAGACGGTTCCGGTTCCGGTTCTGGTTTTGGCTCGGGCTCGGGTGCCGCGGCTACCGAGCCCACGTCGGCGTCGAGCCTGCAGGGCCTGGCGTCGACGGCGCAGTTCCTCGTGGCCATCAACGCTGACTGGAGTCTGGACGTCCTGGGGCAGCTGACGCGCGAAGGACGCGAGGCTGCGGCCTTGAGGCACGACCTGAACAGGATCTTAGTGGACGAATTCGATGCCGGCGTAAGTCTTCTTCTTCCTTGTCACCGTTGACTCAAAGCCTAACCAGGGTTGTGTGTGTGTGCGTGAGTGCAGGATAAGACGTCGGTATCTTCCCTCTGGCATCTCGTGCCCAAGAGACTCCGGCCTCTCCCGCCGCCGCTGACGCACGCCCGTCGACAATTGGTTCGGTACAACGCTCTTCTCTCATCGGCATTGGCACATCGGAACGCGACCATTGTCTGGACGCGCATGTGGCCCAACGCCGACAGGCTGCGCAGCCTCAGCCAGCGGCTGCACAGCATTGGGATGGCGGCGCATCAGGCAATCAAGCATCTCCAGGGCGCCGCCGGCGAGCCCCAAGCCGACGGCATCGGGGGACGGAACCACGCCAGCCTCGGCCTGCTGGAAGAGACGGCTCTCGCGTGCACCCTTACCGAACAGCTGACGGATGAGTTTGGCGATAACCTCCCTCGTTACATCAAGGCCGTTGAGAAGGAGCATGCGTGGATTCGGCGGGAGATGGCCGATGTCGAAGCACTCACTGCCCAGGTTGACGCACATTGTGCCGACGCCAGGTCGGTTGAGATGGCCATAGTGGATGGGTTGGGTTACTGGCAAAGCAACACGGCCTATTTATACAACAAGCACGATGCATAGGGGATGTGTTGACGAGGATAGCAATGTCAAGCCCCTGGGGTCAGGTGTGGGCGTGTGAATTGGATATGACCTTGGTATTTATGTCTAGTTTTCGTTCCGATGCTGAGTATGAGGGGTGAATAGCCGACAATGTCTGTCGGGACAAGCTAACTAGCGGGAGTTCCTGATCCTCCCCCACAAGAAACCAACCGAAGCTTTCAGTGAGGATTTGACGCGGTCCATGTTCGTGGCCTCTTGCTCGGTGACCTCGGTCGTCTCAGCGCCCTCTGCGTCGACATCCTCAGTGAATGGCAGCCCCCAGTCCAGAAGAGTGGATGAATCAACACCCAGCTTGCCGGCAATGGTTTCGGCCGTCTGCTCCCGCTCCTTCTCACGTGCGGCGGCTCCGTTCCTGACCGCGTCGCACTGGCGGCTCACATCTGCTACAATCTCTTTGGCCACTGCTGTGACTCTTGATTGCAAGGTCTCCAACATGTCGGCCTGGACTTGGGGATGCGGGAGTACTCTGTGGGTAATGAGAACGTTATGGGGAGGTTTTACACACTGGCGGCCCTGCGTTCCCTCCAACAAGGGTGAATCCTCAAAGGTGATGTCGGCCCACCCAAAACCGTCTCTCAAGTCCTGTACCATGGACTTGGCCACAGCCAAACGATTGCAGAGAGCCTTAGCAGAGGCGACAGCATGAATGGCAGCAAGCTCGAGCGGGAAAATCGGCGAAGCATGTAGACGGGTAGCGGCAAGGCGAACGTCGGCAGCGGCCTGTTGCTTGTGTGGCAATAGAAGAGGGGGGGCGGAACCGTCGTTGGAGAGAGGATCCCAGAGACCCAGCTTTCCAACCTCAGCGAGCAAGGCAAGCACATCGCTGGCGAGTGTCATGGTACGCCTCGCTAGCGACACAATGTCCGGCTCTTTCGTTGTTTGCCAGAAGCTGTTGTCCAGCAAAAGTTCGTCGTCCCGCTGCGCATCGCGCCAACGTTCGAGAAAGAGGGCGATAGGACCGTGTTGCCCACCATGATCGCCTTGGACGCGGGGGTCGAGAAGGAGCGCCGAAACCTGACAGATGGGATGGAAACGGTGGAAGCTGTTGACTTGGGTCGAGCTGGTCCCGCAGCGGTCGAAAAAGGAGCAAACGTCCTGGCCGAACCCCTCCGCCGAAAAGATGGCGCTGTAGATGTCGAGAATGTCGTGCATCGTCTTGGATTGGTCTGGAAGAGCGGACCAAACCGCTCTCCCCGTCGTAGCGTCGGCAACAAAGTGCCGGAGAGCCGGGTCAAAGCCGCTCGAGAATAAGGCCGTTATCGTGGTCTCGTGAACGGAAAGGCTCCGCAGGCGACGTTGGGCCCCATCGAGACGAGAGGCTATTTCCTGGATCCAGAGCACACTCGGGTACAGCTTGACGTCGGTATGACGGTGCTGCTTCCTCGCCTCTGAAGCAGTCTCTGAGATGGCCTTGGACAGGCGATGAACTGTTTTGAAGACGGAAAGATCGCGCGGCCATATCCTCATGACGCCGTCGGTAACCTGATCGACCAGGCCTTCAGCCTCAGCGACGGAAGAAGCTTCGCCAAGACCAACAACGCGCTTGCTTGGTGGCGGGCCGCGGGGGATTTCCGCCCAGGCATCAGCGACGTCAAGAAGCTCGTCGAACAGAGTCATGTTGACAGCCGCATGCCGGATGCGAGCAGGGACACCGGGGCATACCTCCGCCGCATGGAGGCCGAAAACCGAGGGCGACAACGGCGTGTAAGCAGGCAGCAGAAATCCGACAAGCGCGACCGTCAACACCAACAAGACGCATCCGCAAAGCACTACGCGGGCGGTACCATCCGCAACCAGCCGCACACGTGCACCAGCCGCAGCCGCACCCACATCCATATCCGAATCTGCATCCGCGTCCATGTCTCCTTGCTCCGGCGGGCTTCCTTGACAGCAGTACCGGCTCGTCGCGTGATTGGCTTGTGACGGGTCGCAGAGGTAGACTGGATCGTACTCGACCATGTAGTGAGGGGGTGATGGGGCCGACAGAACTGGCGCAACGGCGTACAGCTGGACGTGGTTGTCGTGGACGTGTAGAGACAGTGGATGGGTAGGCGTGGGAAGGAAGGGTTCGTGGAAGCAGAGCTCGATTGGCTGTAGCGTGAAGTCGGCTGGGTCTGTGTCGATGGCCGCCGTGGCGACGCCTGCGTCTGTGCCTGCATCCAAGTCTTCGTATGGGGTTTGAACGGGGTCTGCGCCCGCGCCAGGTCTGCTTTGAGACGAGAGTCGAGCGACAACTTGCCTAGAAAAGGCGATGCTGAACCGAAGGACGCTGTAGCCATCGCGAGGGTGATTGGGTGCAGGAGCTGTGTCATGGGGCTCGGAGACGCGATAGGAGTCGTGGGGGGCGTTGTCGTTGTGATCAGGCATGGCTCTCAATCGGGATCGTGGTTGTCTGTGGACTGTAGTGGCAAAGGCATCAAGTGCGGAAGCGCAGGCGCCCAGGGAGGTCGAGAAGAGGCAGCATGTTGAGTCCGTGAGCCAGCTCCGTTTGCCTGTTGGTTTTGTATTGTTCCCGCCTATTGTTGGCAAACATACACTTATCACTCGACGGCACCCGTACCACAAGGCTGGGGAGGTAGTGGTTTCATGGAAGCTCGGTCAGCGACAGAAGGATTGCCATGTGATGCATTCTTGGATATCTTGGGGTATTGAGGTGTGGTGTTTTGTTTTGGTGCGTTTTGGTGCGTTTTGGTGCCATGCGATTGGAAGTTCCAGCCACAGCGAGTGTGTGGCAAGTGAGAGAGGGTGCTGTCAAATCACGTCATACCTATGTGGCTGACACATGGTTTTGCGGCCACGGCGAATATGGAGTGGTCAGACTGCATGTGTCAGATTAGATAGGGCACGTGACGATCGGAGATTTCGGCGAAAGAACCACTCGGCTCCGCGAGGTTGCAGGTAACCTGACCATCGGGGGGTTAATGACCCAACCCCCACTTTTTTAAGTAAACTAAATATATAAAGTAATTATGTATTATATAATTCTTTATTAAATAATAAAGAATATATTATAAAATAAGTATTTTATAATATGTAGTTACATAATTTAAACCTATACTAACCTATAAGGTTAGTAAAGTATCTTAGTATATAGAAAACATTTTAAAGAAGAAATTATAAGTAATTTCTATAAGAAAGATTTCTTAAGATTTAGTCTCTATTTAATAAAGAACCTATAGTTACATTATTTTATTTCTAACTTTAATTCTCTTATAGAATAATAAATAAGATATTAAAAAATAAAGTAATATTTAAACTAAAAAGAGTATGTTAAAAGTAGTAGAATTATTATAAAATTACATAAGAAGCCATATATAAATTTCTATAAATACTAAATATATAGTAGAATAATAGAGAAATTTACTTTAAATTTAACCTACTTTACATAAAGATTTAACTAATAAGAATCTGTAGATCTACTAGAAATTACTTAATCTAGAAGCTCCTTTTAAGCAGAGATTTCCTAGGTTATCTCTTGACAATCACTAGAACAGAGATCAGAGATACAACTAATAATACCATCATATTACCCCTACTTTTAACACCTTCACTCTGCCGTCTCAGCGCCCATTTCCCCCCGCGTGACCTCTCGACACCCGGTTGGTCCGGATTCCGTAACATCACAACAAAAACCTCTACTTAGGTTCGCTAACTTTGCGACAGTGCTAGAATAACGGCATCGCCAGAGCATCGCGCAGCTTAACCCTCGTGGCCGTGGCGACCACCACCGGAATCCGAAGCGCCGCCAACATCGCCGGTATCACCACCACCACTACCACCACCGGCGGCATTGCCCTTTCCTTTGCCCTTGCCGTGCCTGGTACGCGTCCTGTATCTCTGGTTTGTCGACGATGTGTTGCCACCAAGTCCATGTCCTGGCGTCCAAGTCGAACCGCCGCCAGGAGCCGCGCCGCAACCGAATGACCCCTCTAGGCTGTGGTTGTTGTTGGCAGCCCACGCCGCACACAATGCGTCTGCCTCCTTTTCCATCTCTGAGATTTCCACCTCGATATCCATGATCTGGAGGTACCCCGTCCGCCACCGGCCCATTGCACCTTTGTGCCTTTCGCTGATCTCTGTAAACTTGGCTTCAAAGTCCATCTTTTCCGCTGCCTGCTCTTGGCCCCAAGCCTGAGGAGGCTGCTCAGGTTGTGGCATCGACGTTTGTGCCGCCGCCATCGTCTTCGGCGGCATCGTCATCACCCTAGAGATCGGAGTCGGCATCGGCAACCCCGGCGGCAGCCGCGGTCCATTGAATCTTGCACCACCCAAGGTCCGCGTAGGGCTCTGCTGCTGCTGTATCGATCGAAAGACGTCGCACGTCTCGGCATTCAATCTGTTCCCTTCAAGATGAAGACCCGAAAAACCAGACATTAGCGAAACTTGATTCAAGCCGTCGACGTTGCACGAAAGTTGACAAGGCATAGGCGGCGGGTCTAACTCACCGGTTACGAACCCCGGATCACTGTCGACAGCACCGCTGCCGGACGACGATAAACCCACGCCGCCACCATTGACACCCCTGCTAGTGCTAGCACCAACGGCCAGGCCCACGCCCGCGCCCGCGTACGGATTTCTGGTTGACTCAATGGGTCTTGGGACACCCTGGAGAGGGCCTCGCGGTGAGCCAGTCCAACGGATATCCAAGGCTGTCGGGCTTCTCGGATCTCTCTGGGCCAGACCCAAGGGCGGTGTTGCCGCGCCCCACGTCCGGGCCTGCCTCTCGCGAAGAGCTTCTTGCGGCAACCATCCCGGGTCCGATGGCCAGTTGGACATGCAACTGATGTCGGAAAGTATTGAGGGGGCAGCAGAGGCGGAGCTTGCAACTGCGAGCTGAGGGAAATGTCGTTGCACCTCGATGATGCGTTCCTGGATGGCGCGGGGAAACCGGTCCCAGTCGCCGTCCTCCATGGTCTGCATGCACTCGAGGGCGCTCGTCGTGGTGGGTGAAAACCGGAGCTCTTCGGGAGGCACCCCGCTCGTGAGCTTTCGAAGGTTTCCAAGTGAGCTTTCGGACATGATGTGGCAGGCGCCGTCATTCTCGCGTCCGTGCTTGTCATGCCCGCGAGCGCCGCGAAAGGGATTCATGGCTGGAGTGACTTGATGGCGATGGTCTGGGTCTTTGAGGGAGTGGCAGATGGAGAGCAATGCTGAGAGGCTCTAAAGTTAGCTTTGATGCCCATGCAATGATAATACAAACGCGCCCAACCGGGGGTGAAGAAAACGAAGCGAGCCAACCTTACTTGTCTTGTTGCCAGTGAGAGAAGTCGACATCGGCATCGCCTCCAGCTTGCCAACGGGAAAAGGAGAAAAAAGCCCCGTCTTGTTTTCCATCTCCTCCCTCTTCTCAACCAACTCACATGGACCACAGCAAACGGTCCTCTTTGGGACCGGGTCAACATGAATCCGCGTCGGCCGGCGTTTACCACTCGAAGCAAGAAATTTCAACCCTCCGTTGTGTCGGCGGCTCACGGGCGTGACGCCTTGCCTTGTGAAGTAGCATGTGCCCTTGCAGTTCGTCCAATAAGTTCTGCGGTATGGCTTGTTCCGATAAACTACTGACAGTCCTTCACCAAGCCCCCGTTCCCAATCCACGTTCACGAAGCGACCATGGCCAACGAAGCAAACGGTGACGAGTCACCGAAGCCCACCACACCACAGCCCAAAAGATGGCGCAACTACTTTCTTGATCAACTCTCTCCCGCAACCCCCGACACCACCAAGAGACGCCACAGAAAGCAGATACAATGGACCCAGGATGACAAGAACCTGTTTCGCGCCTTCCTCGCCCACCACCGCCACTCCCCGGACTCGGCCTCCGACGCAGACCGCATGACCTGCAAGGGCTGTACGGATGACGAGCTGCGCGAGATAGCCCGGAGAATAGGTCTCGATACAGAGCAGGTTACCGATATGCAGTGGATGGGCATCAGAGACCGCATGCTGACCCAGTTCGCGTATCAATTGCGTAAATGGATCGAGGATGGAAAGGTACGCCAAGGGCTTGATCCAAAGACAACGGTTGAAGTCTTTGTGTGGGATGAAGATGTGCGGACCGAGTTCACGAGCTTCCAATACCGACCACTCTCGTCTTCCCCTCTCGCCGATCGCCAGGTCGACGACAAGCCGATGCCGCAGGAGCAACAGAACATGCAGGGCCTACAGGAAGATGCGCTGGGCTCTCAGGACGGTGACGAGTGTGATCGAGAGCCTCAAGAGGTGGACGGCGAGCAGCCACAAGGAAAGAACAGCCAGCGACCGCAGCCGCATCATCAGCCTGGTCTCTTCCCGCTAGCGCATCGGTTCCCCCCCTTTCCACCATATGAACGCCAGGGCCAGCTGCCTTTGGTCCCTGGGCAGCACCAGAACGCAGCCCCCCGTAACCCAACGGCCGGAGTACCGCTCCGAACGGGAGCAGACTCTGTAGAAACCGGAGCTGCCGCGGCTGAGCGGAATGGCGGTTGCAACACCGCCGCTGATGCCTCGGCTCAAATCGTCCGGCTCCGTCGCCAGCTCATCTATTTCGCGTTCATGGAGCGGCAGCTGGCCTTTCCCCGGGCCCCTTGGCAAATGCGACAACACCATGCTCACGCCGGCAGGGGCCCCTTAAACCACAATGCCGAGCTAGGAGACGCCGACACGGCCAGGCTCGCGGAGATTCGGCGAGGGCGCATCCAGGCTTGGGCAGATCTGAAGGAAGCCTATGATGACGTCGACGTCGGCGGTAGTGCAAGTCGTATGTGTCATCGCGGCGCGCGAATGTTTGGGTCCATTCTGGAGTTTTTTGGGCGACGGTTCACCAGCTAGAGGAACGATGGAGCCCAAGGCTGAAGCAGGGACACTCTTGCTGTGTTGAGGTACGTCAATCGATAAGATATCCTTCTGGATGTATTGTGCTTGTGTATCTCGGAAAGGTCCCTTGTTTGTTTCCTGGCGTTTTTACCTCAAGAAAAATGCATGTGGGATTAGAATTCGCCTATTTTATCTAGCCAATAAATCTGTCTCAGATATATACCTAACATTTCTTTAGTATATCCTACTTTTACCTAGTCTTAGCTACTGTATTACCTACTTAGTTTAGTTATCTTAAGTATAATAGCTACTTACCTGCCTACCACTTCGTAATTTATTAAGATCTCTTTTCAACCTATGGTTTTGTTTCTGTTATTGGTGTAAACTAGTCTTAGTAATAAGTTTAAGTATACACATATGCTGGCAAACCTCGATGGATAAAACCTACAGCCAGGCAAATGCCGGGCATAGATGTCTTTCTTACTTGCCTTATCCAGCAGGTGCAAGCGGCAACGGGCCGGTGATGGGTCTTCCTCAGCGACCGAGCGCTTATCTTCCTTCATCTTGCAAGTGTTTTTGCACGCCAGCATTGCTGCCGATCGCTCCAACCAAATACCTGGGGAGCCATTGGCCACTTTTCGCTGCCGTTTTCGCAACTTGGCTTCATTCATCATCCAATCTGCCATCTGTTAAGATACTATCTTACAGAGAAACGCGGTCTCTCCTCCTCGTTGCTGTCAAGAGTATCAACAGAAGGAAAAGAAACACCGCATTGACCCTTTACAACTGCTTCAAGCTGGTTCGATAGCGCGTGTCTGGTTCCAAGAGTATTCTGTTTTCTCTTTGTACGCACTTTTCTTGGCTTTGTGATGTAGATCAAAAAGACTTTTAGAATCCAAGGTAGGGAGGCTGAGCAGGACATCTTGTACAACAGAGACGGAAAAGGCTGTCAAAACGAAAGATGAGGGGATTCAAAGTGAGATTGTTCTGTTTCGCCGTAAAATGAGATATTATCTTGCATGCTGCGGTATTGCCAAAACATGCTGCCAATATTCCTGAAAAAGTCTCCCAATGGCCACGCATCCGGGCACGCAAAAGACATGGAGGGACTTGAGACGTACAGGCTGTAGGATATAACATCCCGGCGGTCTCTTTGTTAGGTAGTTATCACTTGGAAACAACCCTTGATTTTAGCGGCTACCCTGCGCCCTGCGTTCTGGTTCTGAGAACCGACCAAGGCCGTGGTCAAAGTCAGCTTCACGTCCAACAACAGCAACGGCGATGGAACGGTAGTAGACTTTCATCGCCATCCCTCTAATACAATGTCTGCTTCGCTGCATCTGGATAGCTTTCCGTCATCCAGCAACGGGTGATGGGTAACTGACTGTGGCCACGGACGATAACCTGTTTCTTCTCCCTCTTCAGACGCAGCAGTAACACACTCAAACACACTTAATTACTGCCCTACGTCCCGCGCAATGGACCATATCGGTCCCCATGCGTAACAAACGCTTGGACAAGCTGTTGCCAATAACAAACGACACAATGACATGTTAGAATAAACAAACGGCCTCTAACGGAGTGAGTCACCATTTCGATTTGCATGTCGCCGTGACATACTGATCACGGAAAGATGGAAAGCATCATTTCCATGTCCGGAACATAGTGTCACATCTCCAAAGGCGAGGCTTGGCGTTAGGGAAGGATGGAGATGTCCGCCACGGGCGAGTGGCAAGGCGGCGGTGGGAAGTTTGCCATGGGCTAGGTTGAGGGATTGGAGCAGGTGGTCTTTACGCTCGGGGGAAGATCTGAGGATTCTGCTGAGCCAGATGATCCTGATGCGATGGGTGAATCATGAGGTCAAGGCCACGGATCTGGACTTCCGTACCGTCGGGGTGACACCCTGGGAGACTTCGCAGTGGGTCTGATTGTTCCGTTCCGACGAGTTTCTTCTATGGAAAAGAATCGTCGGAAAAACCTGCAGCCAATCGTAGCCCCATGCCATGCGGGCCGCCGTTGCAATTCACCACGAGGCTCTCTAGCCGCACGACGGGTGTGTGGTAATAATGGATGACGGAAATTATCAAAAGTGGCGGGATTGTCAGGGGGTTGCGCAAGGGGTTGCACAGGAATTCCTGCGTGCACCAAATGTATAGCACATGTGCAGCAGAATAATAGAGAAATTTATTTTAGATTTAAGCTACTTTATATAAAACTAGTATACTTAGTAATAAAAGATTTATAAAAAGTAAAAAAAGAAGTTAGTAGTTTTATAAAACTAAATAGTAGTAAAGAATTTACTTAAGTAGTATTACTAATTAAATACATTAGTTAAATATAGTTAAGAAGTATAAGAAAACTTTAGTAAAGCTACTTTTAAAGTAGCTTACTAAGAAAAAAAACTGAAAACTAGCTAGCTAAGTAAGATAATATATTTAATAAGCTATTACATATTAAATTAACTTCTTACTTTAATTTAGTAGTATAATTTATAAAGCTTAAAAGAGCTATATAAGATATATTTAAGCTTACTATTAAAAGTAAGTAACCTAAGTATACTCTAAATATCTTTATATCTAAAGAATATTATAAATAATAAAATAGCTTAAGAAATAAAAATTATAATAAATACTACTTAAAATATAAAGTGTATAGTAGTTTATATAAATTTAAGTACTACTACTAAATACTTTATAATAATTACTTAACTAAGTAGTTTATAAACTTAATATTACTAAATATAAGTTAATATAGCTTTTATAATTTTACTACTAACTTATATACTTAAGTTAGTACTACTTAATTTAGAAATAACTAACTTTATATTTAAAAAAATATATTTAGTTTGTAAATCTTTATAAAGTTACTATTAATAACTATCTATAAGTTAGTACTATACTAGTTATAGTTAAAAAGTATAGTACTATAGAAATTAAATTAAAAAGTATATTTAAATTACATAAAATATACTTATATAATGTAATTTTCTACTTTAATTTAGTATAAATCTAGTCTTATTTAGAAGACTATACTAATAAGGTATATAGTTAAATACTAGCTTAAGTAATAGTTACTTATACTATATAGACTACAGTTTTACTAAGTAAATAAAAAGTAAAATAGTTAGTAAATATTAAATTATTAAGTATAACAAATTTATAAAAAAAGAATAGTACTTTATATTTATAATAAAGTAAAAAAAGCCTCTTTTCTAATGTAGTAATATAAAAATATATAACGCATTTAAAGTAAAAGCTACTACTTAGTAATACTTTTTAATAGTATAAACACCTTAGCTATTTAGGTACTAAAGCTCTTTACTAGCAGCAGCAACAACGACTTCGCCGCCGGGGTATCGCAACGCCGCCAAGGCCATCAGAGCTGCCAGGGACAGTGCCTCGCGGGGCGTGTTAAAGAGTCTACGGCGCGCAATGGTGTTCTTCACTCCGGCCCAGAGGGGCACGGCGGCCCGTCTCGCCCGTCTTGCTGCAGAGCAGTATGTAGAAAGCGTTGGCCCCGCCAGTGACGACGGCAGAGAAGACGATGATGATGACGGCTTTATGGAATGATTGTTTGATGTTTGCTATGGTGTAGGTGTACCTGGTGTTTACAGTGTATATAGGTATACAGGGGGCTAGGGTTTCTGCGGCGTTGTTCTATTCTTCTTTGTTGCTTTCTTCTTTTTCTAGGTCAAAAGTCACCTCGCGGGCACCAGAGCGCTCCGTCCTGCTCGACATTCAGTTCCCTTGGATCAAACGTTTGCGACCGTGATGCATGCAATATGTGACACCTGAGTGTCCGAGGTTGGCTCCGCCTTATCGTCTTGTACCTATTCACCGTGGGGGCCTTTGAACGTTCCTCTTACGCCATATCTCGCATTAGCCTTGTCTTTGGACATGCAGCCTATTGCGTGTCGGTCTCTCCACGATTACGTCCCTATTGGTACTCAAGTCGGAAGTTTGATGAGCCACCACCATTAACAGATTGGTAGTGATAGACAAAAGGAAGGGTTGGAATGCGCCGTCTGCAGGGGTATGGACAAGATCAACTGGAAGTAGGATAAGCACCGATCCAATCCGCCAAAAACCAGCCTCGCTTTAGAATCAAACTTCATTGCCTAGCCGGTTGTTGATGGCGCTGACGTGATGCAAGAGACTCAGAGTCACGTATTGGCGCGTCATTGCAGATGCAGCAGGCAGAGAGAGGAAATCACTCTCTTTTCTTTCCTCCCCCCTCTCTCTCCTCTGTCTCTCTCGAATGTCTTTTGCCTTTCCCTCGCCCTTGTAGGCGAATCGGCAATGTTAGCTACGGTCGCCAAAGCCACTTACACTGCATCCTTCTCGTCCTTCTTGTCCTCCTCCTGCTTGTCCTCTTTAACACTGGCTTCCGTTTCCCTCGGCGTAATCTTCCTCTTGCCGCCCACTCCCGCCTTCAGACGTCACAATATAATACATTACACACTGTCGTTACGTCGACCCTCGCACGAACTACTGTGTCCCCAAGCCGGCATCACGTCTATTTGGAGCTTTAATACCCTGCCACAGTTCCTACCAAGTCGTAAAAGTAGGTCGGCGTCGTTACCTCTAACTCCAGTACCAACTTCCCTCCAATCAACCTCAGCTTCATGAAACTGGCCGCCAACCAGAGCGAGGAGTGCCGTAGCATGATCAAAGCATCTTGCGGTAACATGCAATAGAGGACTTTTGCCGTTATCCAAGCCAAATTGTTAGCTCACAGTGGGAAAACAATGAAGGTAGCTTGTGGTAGGAGGATGCCATGCCAATACATACACCCGCGTTGTTGCTAACAGATATGGATGGGGATAGGTGGATGCGCGGACATGGCGTTGAATCTTGATGGGCCTTGATTTACCACGTGTTGGCGGACATTGAATAGGATGCCCGTCCAGGACATCAACAGAGCCCAATCCACAGGGTACTAGACTGCCAGACGGTACCACGACCTTGACCATCCTCAGCGTCGTGCAAGGGGTGCTGTCGTCAAGAACGGTTGCCACCTCTGTTAGGGACGTTTCTGTCAATATCGATGCACGCACCCGCCCATTCTAGGTGTTGTATAACGTTGCTTTGTTGTCAGGCTTCTAACAGGCCAGTTCATCAGTTCATCACCCTCCGTGTAACGAAGAGTTGGTTCGTTGCTCACCCGCCCAACTAGGTCACCCGCCCGACCCACTCACCTTACCAACTCATTCATCCATCGAATTCATTTATCAACAGATAGTGTCAGATGGATGCAACTTGCCACAGCATTGTCGGCTTTGAGCATCACAAGACGCCGCTGGCTGTAGAAGCAGTAGTCCACACTCATGCTCGGGGTACAAATGGAAAGCAGGAGGCATTTCCTACACCCCCGGCAAGTGAACGTGTAGTTCCCATCATAGCGATAGACAGATGTCACCAGGGGGTGCTTGGAGGCTGTGTTGATGTTCGGTACAAGTTTGCCACCAGCGCGGTTAACCTACCATCACAATCTCCCAGTAGCAGAGCCTCCTCAACATCACAGCCTCACTTCAGTATCACACTTTCACACAATCCCCCAGCACTAAAGCACTTGCGTTACCCTTAGTTGCGGTAAGAATGACTGTTTGTCGCTCTGCGCCGTAATAGACTAGGTATCTAGTAGGCTCACATAAAGTTACATACAGATCATCTCGTTCCAGTTTTCCAGCGCAGAACAAGACTCTTCCCAGAGAAAAGTCGGTGTTTTGTACAACAGAGCCATGGGAGTGTTAGTATATGCCCCAAACAAGTATCTAGACCAAGGTTATTTCCAACTTATTAGAGTTCTCGCGTGGAACGTTACCCTTGTCCCGATCTGTCACTCACTAATTAATACAATAGGGCTTGGCTTTCCCATATTGCACATGTGACTATTCAAGAAAGGAGTGACCGCCTTTTCCACCAGAATCATGGCTTACACGGATGGATGGTTTAGTCCTACGAGCAAAAAGACGGGTCTCTTGTTTCTCATGCTGGTCTAAATCTGCTGGGGACGTCAACATGTCTAGCCGTTTTCCTACGTTTGTCAGACACCAGTGAACTCCTGCAGATGTAAAGTAAGTCGCCCTACATAGCGCATGGAGACTATAAGTATCTACAAGCAAAATGAACAAGTGCGTGGCTTTATTAACCCTACCTGACAATGCGGTGATGGTCTGGCCGGACGGATATGGAGGCCCAAATAGATAGTGGCGGATTTCATTGTAGAGCTTCCGTTTGTAATAACGTCCCATATACACACAACCTTCGGCTTGAGGCGCGTGCTGGAGACTCAATGGCAATGTGGGCCTATAGGTGCGTGTTCACCTGGTGAGCTAAGGTTCTGGTCGTCTATGAGTACTCTGGGTATTAGATGTTGGAATGGGGCAAGCCGTGTTGGACGTTGACAATACTGTTGCAGTCACGAATGCAGTATGAAGACCGACTAGGCGAATGAAACAAAGACGGTTGCAAATGCAGGTTCCTAGACCGGGTTCCGGTCTTCTGGCCGCCGAGGCTTTGTGTGCAGATGCCGGCAGACCACACACACTCTCTCACTTCATTTCTCATGCAACCATGTGTCGGACGACAGGCGGCCCTGTGCGAAGCACGTGGCCTTGTTTGTCCAAACTCGGATCACCTAAACAACGGGTCCATCTTCTCCATGTTGCTGGGTGAAGCATGTCATGCTTTTCAGGGCCTGCTGCTCATACGGACACGCCAACTCGGACCACGCCGCCTCCACGCGGTTTGGCAAAATATGTCGACAATGCAGTTACACCGCCGGTGCAAGTGAATTATGCACTTCACCGACGGCTGCGTCCGTGCCGCATAGGTGTTGGACTAGCTTGCTCTGGTTTCCCTGGCGCCAGTCCGCCATCCGCCATTTCATCCGCCTGCTAATGTCTACGAATGCCTCAAACTCGCCCCCCGTGGACGGGGCGTTTCGAACTGGCTCACGGGCTTGTTGTAGAAGCCTGCAACGGAATTTCCGTAGCTGGACACCCATCTTTGTGTTGCCGCGTGCTTTTTGGGACGAGTGCGTGCAGGCGGTGTTTGCTGGTTACCTTTGTGGGGCTTGTCTGAAGATAGGCGTTGTAGAAAGCGGGGGGGATTCTCCCGGGAGTGGATGGTGTTATTAGAGGTTGGCTTGTCTCGGAGGTAGGTGATGTTAGTGAAAGGTTTGTTGAGAACAGGATCGTAATTACAGAGAACAAGGCCCTCGGAGGGCAACTAGTTGGCGTTCTCGCCGTCGCCGTGGCCGTCTGTCTCTGTCGTAAGAGCTCTTGAGCCACTTAAAGGCTGTGGGTCAGACTCTCCGGCGTACAAAATTCTTAATCTACTTCCGTGTACAAGCAGGCCCAGTAAAGATACGATACTTTTCAAGACTTAATACATTGGACCATCATGTATTACCGGGCGGATAGAAGCTCGGACATGGGGACTGAGGCCAAGAGGCCGAGCATCTGCGGCTCCTGTCGCATATTTTCCCTATTAATAACCAGGAGACAACATCAACATCGCTAACGTTGGGTTAGCTTGGGGTGGGGTTCAAGCTGTAGTTTCTCGACGATTCAAGGACACAGAGACTATACTAGAATACATCTTCTTTGCCTGCAAGCGAAAGGGCTGCTAGAACTAAGGAGGCAGCGTGACCTTATCGTCATTGGTTGGCGGGGGAGTAGAGTCGCTGATAAGAAGCAAAATGTCGCACGTCATACTTTTCCTTCTGATCTAGACGAAACCCATCGATGGGAGGTCTCGCGAACATTCAGCTCAACGTTGCCCGGTCCCACCCACCCCCTTCCTTAGCAGTCCTCAGTCAACGTCGACAAGCCGCGCTTGCACAGTATCCGCTAAGCCTAGAGGCGGTTAGTCTCCTATATCACCAAACTCGTGCTAAACCTCCATTGTTGGCCATAAGCGTAGCCTCCTTTATATGTACCGTGGGAGAACTGGCATCTGAATATTTGCTAGTACTTAGCGGCCCTTGACATCATAAGTGCCAAGGGAGGGGTGTGGTAGTTTTCGGTTGGGAAACAGAGCTGGCACCTAACTTCAGGCTGCTGTAGGAGAAGAAAGGTGAAGCCATTCCCAGACACCCATCTTCCCGAGTCCAAGGCTGGCCCCGATGCACCTTAGTCCCATCAGAGACCACAACGGGTCCTAGGCTGCACTTGTTGGTAATACATAACGAGGTCACACAGTCGACGGAGAAATCTGGGGTAAAGACGCCTTTGCTCTGTGCAGACGGGCTAAAGAATGATCATGATGCTGCAGGCGTAGGCCGAGTGAGAGCCAGACTACTTTGGTCTAGGCAGCGCGATGAAGGCACAGAGATGTCGGCCCAGGCACTTCCACGCAGGGAACTGATCATCGAAGAAGACGCATCCCGCCGGCACCTGGAGAGTCGCTCTTCAGCGTGCTCGCTGGCGTTGAAGAAACCGAACGACACCACCGCACCCGAAGCCGACATGTCGACAAAGAGGCCGGAACCCCACGATGGCCACAGCAGTAACGACAAACCCGATGACGCATCGGAAGAACCGGCTGCCGATATCTAAGCCACGCCGAACCCCTGACGGACCACCTCTGGCCGCCATATAAAAAGGTCACCATCCCTGACCTCCACGGCTGAGAGCGGCTCCGGCTACTCCTCGCTTACAAAAGACTTCTCAAGGATGGAGCTTGGCCCGGACGGCATAGATATCCCCAACATGGCTCTCGGCGCACCCAACATGCCTAACTCCATAAAGAAGATAGACATTAAAATGGAAGACTTTGGCCTAGCCTGCGCCGCGGTTCCAGGGCCTCGGAAGGAGGAGATTGAGAGGCGCAAAACCGAGGCCGAGGATTTCAACACCTTCACAAGAGACTACATGTATAACGGAAACAAAGACGTCACAGACGCACACTGTTACGCATATCACCACCTCTTGGACGCGGTTATTAAGGTGACCGAGCACAGCAGCTTCTGTCAGGATTCGCACTAGACAGAGGACGGCTGGACTACCTCGTTCATTCTCAGGTGCTAACGATTGCCCTAAGCGAGTTGCCGCCGAGAAATCGACTTGTATGTCTGGTTGCTTGGTGTGCTCTTCTGGCCTTATCCCCATTTCCTTTTCTGCCGTTTTGGGGGCTAACCTTGACATAGGGACGCGCAGCATGCGAGCCAAGGCCATCAAAGAATACCTCCCGAAACCCACTTTGGGCAAGATGGTCAGTTATATGCTTTGCATTAACACCCTTAATGCGTCCGCCGCCAAGGGTGAAAGGGAGATTGCTGCAGCCATTTCTTCGCTACTTAAGCGCGCCCCCCTTGGCATGATCAACCACACAGACCACAATGGGCTCCGCTACCTGCCACGCGCTGTTGGTATCGAAACGAAGCGCTGCAGCAAGAACTATACCGAGGCTGAGGCAGCGCAGATGGGCTCCTGGCTCTCGGCGCAGTAGAACTTCCTGTCCCGCCACGCGAGTGTGGGCATGCTCTTCAAGCTGAACTTCATACCGGGTCTGCTCGTTATTAGCGACCAATGGAAGTTTGTAATTTATTCTCGCATCAATATCAAGAAGTTTGTTAATTCCCGTATGCCTTCTTTCGGGGAGTCTTAGCTGACTTTGGAATTGACGCAGATTCTCCAGCTCGAACGCATTATCAGATCAACATGCACCGATTTGGCTACAATTCAGGTCCTCACTGCCATCAGGAGGCTTGCTAGCTAGATGCCGAGGTCTATTGGCCGCAGTATGAGGAGCCTATCTTGGGCATCAGGCGGTGCGCGGATGTAAGCCGACGTATTCCGCAATGAAATCACACACTGCAGCTCATTCTCTGGGGAGAAGCTGCGGTTTCCAAGGGTCAACATCGCAAGGAGCACAAACCTGGCTCGGCAGGTTAGAGAGAGACGCAGCGTCGAGACTCTAGAACCTTACGGCATCCAGCATCAGAATGAGTCATGCTTAACTCTGGTTTCCCTCACCGCTTGCACGCCTTCTCCCTAGTCTTCCTGGATCATTTGGCGATGAAGCTAGGCCCTGCCCGGCACGCCCTCAGCCAGCTCTGCCCTTGGATTCCCATCGCACGTCAAACTGCCAGTCATCAGTGGCGTCCTGATGAGGGTTTCCCAAACCGGGCTGTGGTCTCGGTACCAAGACAGCCATAACCAACCCGGATCCCAGAACCTCGCTATGCCATTTCGCAGCCGGGCGAAAAGCTCACAAGCACACGCGAGACTTGCGCTCCTCGCCCGAGCCAGTGATATGGGGTTATCGCTCCTCGACAGATAAAACACCCTGAATGGATTGCCATCGTGTGACTCCTGAGGTCGGTCTCCGGCCTTTGCAACTATGGCCAGGTTCTTAGGTGAGACAGTTGTAGCTGAGAGGTGGCAGGGCGGCAACTGGGGGATTTCAAGCAAGACTTCCCCCTGCAAAACAATGAGCGCCCAGGTAAATGGGACAACTTGAACGACAGCTTATACCTAGACAACAACGCAAACCATAGCAAAAGCGAGGGCGGCAACAACGTCTTCCGAGAGGTCTAAATACACAATACTCTCTAAGACATCAACTTTGATTCCGAGGCCCCTGTGTCAGACAAGTTCAAACATCATTCAGCCGTATTTAAAGGCAACCCACCTGTCACTGAAACCAATTAACCCGTAGTTGATGACAATCCACCTCTACCTAAAGACTATTCACCTGCGTCTGAGGGCCTTAAGTAACTCCTAGTGCTGGTATAAATACTTTGTGTATCCTGTTAAGGTCGCTGCAATCTAGAACGAGGACTAATGAGCGCGAGGCTGTATAGCTATGTTCGTAGCCAGAAGCCGCATCTGCTTGCTACCCATTCATTTGGCGACCATCACTGGGTTTGCCCCTGCGGCTACACGATCCTCTCTGGAGGCGGATTCAACTCGCGTGTCTCGGCCCGACCCTGTGAGAACATCGAGTGCTACGTGCTACATGTGCTCCAAATCTTGCGACTACTGTCAAATACGTTATGTGAAATGTAATATGCATTGTCTTGTCTATCCGTACTGTGGCCTAGAATGCCCTGCCTTGCGGCCTTATTCTAACTGCGGGGTCAAAATGCATGTGCCGTTACATTTCGGTGACTTGAGTGGTGATATCTGAAATCCAGTCTGGCTATCCGTACACGTCAGGCCATACGGCCTTAACGATCCGAACAGGGGCGGAACACAGGGGAACTATTCTCTCTTTGACGACGTGGGTGCATGCCACAACGCTGAAGAAGTGCAGACTGCAGAAGAAAAGGCTCTCCAGAAGGTCCTGGAGAGCAACCGACGGATGGACAATCTTACAAAGACCTGCTCAAGTTCGACATGCCAGGAACCAAAGCTCAGACAACGAGTACGAGGTCGTCGTCCGCATTAACAAGCAGAACAAGTCACGCACACTGCAGCTCCTGCGACAGGTTGAGAGAGACTCGGCCAAGCTCGGATGTGTCAAATCGAACGCCATGATGAATATCACGGTTTTTGATGCCCCGGCTCACAGTTCAATAAATGATGCCAACGGACTCGTGTCGGAGCTAGAGTATGCACTCCAAGTCCCAGAAGCATTTCCCGACATACTCACTCCAGGGTTGGGCCCAGGCTCGGTTCCACTCACGTCAGATCCCAACTAGGTCCGGAGTGTTACAGTTTGAATACCGGCTGCCCTACAGGGGCCCACCAAGGTCGATTTGGACGTTAGTGATTACGACATGCAGATTGCGCATAGAGCCAAGCTTGTCCAAGATTTTTAGGATGAGAGTGTGTTTAATTGGGGCCTGCTGTTCCGTTGCCCACACGACGAGCGCTCTTATGAGTCGTGATGGCTACGAGGAAATATGGAATATTGAGCGGGCGTGTCGTGATAGTACTCCACACAGACGTTGTGAGTTTTGGGTCTATTGAGACAGACATAAGGCGCCATGGCATACCTTGGGACTAGATGCCACGGAAGAGCATAGGTCATTCTCAGTGTGTATTTGCAATCGACTGTTGCGGACACTTTCCAAAACAGGATAATGCTTCAGCCCACATCATGTGGACACAATAGCAACCTAGCTCATCCAAGTTGATAGTACGTATGGGCGTGATGTCTCCTAGCAGCCCAAACGTCACACAGACCCCCGGGCCCTCCGGAGCCGGCTCGGGTTTTGGCCTCACTGTGAATCCGCCTTACGTGCTGATCGGATCGAACCGGCAAAAATTCAACTGCGCACCGTCTTTTGGCCACCAAACCTATTTGTTTGACGCAGCTCAGAACCCAGTTTCGGGCGCGACAAACGTCATTATCTCATATGTCATGTTGGCCCACAGAGAGCCACGGCAAAGCATCTGACGTTCTCTGCCAACGGCTGCTTGTCAGCTTGGCCAGGACGTCCCTAATCTTGCACCTTGCATTGTGAATAGTAGCTTGAAATAGAGATCAAGATGGCGTTGAAGAGTCTTGGAGGCCGTGAGTGAGTGTTACTACGGCGTTTGCAAACTGCAAACGGTATGTGGTGTCCAACGCGCGCGCATCGGCCCTGGTAATTGCCTTGATTAAGGTTCGGGACGGACGGAGCGCGTCCTGGCAGTCGATGGAATAGGCTCACGTATGATCCCCTTTCCCTTTCAATTGATGGGCTTGGGCGATCGAGAGGTCGAAGGAGGTGCCTGCGCCTGCAGAAGAGTCCTTAGAAGAATGCCCTTTTCTATATGCATGTCAGGGCTCGTCCTGATGTCGAAATCATATACATACCAGTATCTCTGAATTATCATTGTCATTTCAACCGCACTAAGCTGTGCTGTGTTGTCAGGTAAGGTCTTGAATTGCTTATTAACCCAGTCGTTACTAACAAAACGTGTCTGATTATAGTATACTGGATTTCTCATGCTCCCAGTACATTAGAAAGAAGTTAGCCTTGCACCTAGTGCGTCTTTCCGTTCTTCCAGTCTACTTAGATGCTTCTTGTGCTCAGGATTTTGTAAAGGAGCGTCTGGTTACATTATGTTGGCTATTGAGATCTAAGGTGAGGGAGGACTTAAGAAGTTTGCCCCCTCCTGAGCCCTGAGATAGATGCAAAGAATGTTTTGCAGCTTCCTGATGCATCATTCTACAGCCTGTCTCGGTTGGTTACTGAGAGGCCTGAATTTCTTCTGAGATACTAAGACAGGTCCTGCGCTAACAAAGAGGCAAGCATAAGGAGTGTGGTTACAGCAGGCTTGGGGCGCTGCTTTTGAAGTGGGTTCTCTAATCTTCCTCCGACCCAAGCTACGGTCCTCTTGAGTTCTTGGCTCCCCACGGCCAGTAGAAGTCCTCATTGGGGGCTCAACGTGACCTTGTAGTAGCTTGCGGTTTTTAGTTCCTTTTGACTTTTGTATTGTTATTTTTATGCTGTGATATTACTACTATCTGCTGCTTGTGTGTTAGCTCTAACATGTCCTTGTCTGTAATATCATTAGACAACCCTTTCTTCCCCAGCTGATTGAAAAGCTGCTGTTGTACACTAGACCTTTTTAGTACAGCTAAGGCCTTGCTGAATAATAATGCGCCTGGTACGCTCTAACCATTGCTACTTAGAGGGGGCTTGGGCAGTCCTAGAGAGGTCAGAGTTGACATGGCTTAGGACAGAGCGGGACTGCGTCTTGTAGAAGATGTATGGATTTCTGTTGTATAATAGAGACGAATGTTAACCCCATCAACCAGGGGTGACGTGATACGCTGCTGGCGTTGCCGGCGCGATTTAGAGGGCGGGTTGTACACTCTCATTAACATTAGCGACAGAAAGACGTAAAAAACTTATAGCGCGCTCTTGTTAACAACCACTCTTGCTGCCAGTTAAGACTGTAATTTTGCTTCTTCAAGCCCGTATAATCTATTGTATAGAATTGCTGTTGGACATCTGAGCTCCAGGTTCATGTAGGCCTCGTCTGGACTGTCGTTGATTGTTGCATTAAGGGCGTCTGGGGTCTTGTGACTAGAATTCCTAACGGAGAGGAAGAGCTTGGGAGAAAAAGTGCTTTAGAGTTTGTTCTAGGCGTGCTTATCGTTGGGGTTCTTGACATTAACGCGACTGTTGTCAGTATGTCTATAAGTCTCGTCATGTTCAAACAAAGCAACCCTAATGATGTGTTCAGAGTGAAACAGCCCAGAATGCAAATACGCAGGTAGAATAAGGCTAGAGCCTATTTTCACTAGGCCGTAGCAGACACCAAAGAGGTCACTTAATTCTTCTCACCATCCCGTTACCCGCTACATCAAGCATGGCAGCGACGGCAAGGCCAAGCGATGCGCAGCCGCGGGCGCGGGCGAAGCAAACAGCCACGTATTTCTAAGCAGCCGAAGCGCCAGGGCTGGTAGAGGGCACAGAGCCTGAGAAGACAGAATGGAGAAGCCGCTTGAAAGGTTCTTTGCTAAGAGCGCCAAGCAGGAAGTTAGGGAAGCCGGGGGAGAGCTTTAGGTTGTAGGTCGGTAGTTGTCAGGAAGTGCCCTGCCGAGTTCAGAGCGTACAGACCGGCTTTATCTCTCCTGAACACGTCTTGGGTCGTCACAGCCACGTGGGTAGAGGGCTTGTTGAGGAGAATGAGCAACCCGTTGGCCGACATGATCATAAGACCGGTGACGTCGTAGGAGCTGGGCGGCCAGGGCAAAGACGACGAGGAGGGGACTGATACTGATCCGGTTCTAAAGCCGGGGTCGGGTTCCACGGCCAGCGAGGGCAAATGATTTTCGCTGGCTGGCGCAAGCGCGTTCACAGATAGGCAGGACGGAGGCTGAGAACCATCTGGGGAAGTTGAAAATTCTGGGTTTCGGCGGCCCAGAGAACGAGCGGTTTATGGCAAGATGCCGAGGGATCGGTGGAATGCGAGACGGCCTCCTCCTGTGGTGTGACTTGCATCTCGTCGCGATCGAAAGCAGTCTAGTAGAGGTGTCATGTAGCTTTTTTGTACAGGGTGGAATTGACGCGGCGACAACGAAGCAAGCTTACCATGCTCGTGATACTCTGTCGACGGTTTTTTGACGATGCACAGGAGAATCACGGATGGAAGGGGGTCGAGGCTGGCTTGGGAACCTTTGTGCCCTGTCACACAGAGTACTGCCAACGATGAAGGCTACGACCCCCTGCTCACTCCTTCCTGGTACACTCTGCCCACCCGACCCGCGTACGTATTCAAGCCAAGAGGCAGAATGCAGAGTCCAGATGCGAGGTCCAGAGGCAAGATCCAGAGGCATGATCCAACCTGGGGATTCCTGGGAATTCCACCAACATGTGCTTGTGGGCGTCGTCGCCTTGGTCAGGCGGCTGTCGATTGGGCATCAGGTTGCGAGCGAGGTACGCTTGTCGCCTGCTTCAGTAATGACCAAACGGCAAGGCAGGTAGGAGAGCTGAAGGATGTGCATGGTGCAGGGGCAGTGATTCAGAGGTTACAGGGATGGTATTGCTCGCCATGTTGGTGTCGATGACTGATGATGTTGTCAGAAGTGATGTGGTTGGCTGAGTAATACGGTGGATTTCTCAGACTTGGACGTTTCCCCCAAGAAGGTGGGGTCATGTGGTATTTTGCAACGGCCACATCCTAGGGCAGTCGGCCACGGAATGAACTGGTGGGGCCGGACGTCCACCTGCCACACGTCACCCCAGGAATCCACCAAGCTTTTGGTGGATCAACCAACCTTCTCTCTGGTGAAGATCTACCGCGCCTGCCCCCTCCTCCCAAAGGCAGGTAGGCCCACTACAACGGCGGCGACTACTTCTGGCAGGGCCAACAGGGCTCTCTCTGCCTTCCTCTCTACCTCATTCTTCTCTCCCCCTCAACTGCAGCACACCCCACGCCCAGCTAACGCGTGTTTCCCGGCATCATCATCGTCAACTAACGATCTCATCGCATGCGCTCCTGTCGTCGGCCAGCCATGACGCTTGCCCATACGCTCGACCGCCTCAACGCGCTCGACGCCCAGTCCGACATACACCAACTTTAGGAACAGTTGCAGCGTGACTTTGCGGCCGACGCGTCAACGGCCGAGACGCCCTTTGCGTTCGCCGCGTTCGCCCTTGCGAATGTTGAGCCCAGCCTCCTTGCCGTGGCCACTGAGCGACAGTTCCGTGCTGCCCTCTCCGCATTTACAGCCGACCATCTCAGCAGGCTCCGCGGCTTGGCCAAACGCCTCGATACCCTCCCCAGCATCTTCTGCCTTTTGTTCGGCACCAAGCTCGCCGACTCGCGCGTCTGCATCGACTCTATTTCCCGACTCGTCAGCGCGCACCCGGCTCTTGACTTGCGCGACATCCACACCCAGTTCTGCGCCATGTCAGCAACCGAGCAGCCTCGGAAAGGCGCCTTCCAGATGCGACGCCCCGAGGCAATCCTCAAAGACACAATCAAACACTGTAAGGCACGGTTGTTTTGAATCTCCACCTCCACTCTTATTTGCCGCCCACGGCTGTGTCGGTAATACTGACCAGATCTGCCTTGTGTACAGTCGACGGCGGTGTCTGGCAGACACGGAAGAGAGACAAAACTGGCAGCCGCCTCGCAAAGGCCTCCTCCAGCAAACAACCCGAACCAGTCGAATCAGTCGAACCAGACGTCGACGACGATCTCGATCCCCCGCCTGTCGCTGTGCCCGCACAAGTGCCGAGCCCTGATTGCGACGCAGCCGAAGTTGAGCCTGAGCACAACAGTGTTAGGGACAACTACGACGAGCACAACAGTGTGGGGGGCAATTATGACGAGCACAGCAGTATGGGGGACAACGACGACGAGCACGACAATGTGGGGGGCAATTATGGCGACGACAGCGTCGACATGTGCAACGACGCTCCTTTCACGGGCGAGCAGAACACTAGCGACACCGACGACGAGGAAGACGGCCATCAGAGCGAGCTGCACCTAGCCTCGGCGACATCGCTCCCATTCGAGCCTACGATAGCGTCGCCAGAACGTGCCAGAAGAAACCCCGTCGATACAGGGCTAGACATCGATGGGGACATGGAAGATTCGTTCCTCTTGCCGCTTAGCTACCGCGTCAGCATCAGTCGACCAAATCGCAAACGTTCCTGTTCTCCTTTGCTCGGAAAGCCGCAAAGGTTTGTCGATGATGAGCTTGGGCGGACACCGCCAGCCAAGCGCTCCAAGACAAAATCCCCTATCCGACATGAGTGCTCTCAGCCCCTGGGGTTCATGTCCCCAGTCCCGGAAGATCTTCCAGCCCCGCGGGTGGTGTCAACACCAGCCGCCCAGAAGCAGGCTCTTTTCCCGCAAGCCGTCATCTCGTTAGTTAGTTCATCGCCAGTTCCAACGCAATCGCCTGTCCCACCCACAGAGGCCAAAAAGGCGCAGCGCCGACAGGTCTCAGACCTTGAACTCGTGCTGCATAGCCGCGAGAGCCTGCTCCCCGAGAGGTGGCTGAACGACGCAGTTTTGGTGACGCTAGCCGAGCGTTTCACCAGCGAACAAGTCGGCTTCGTCAGCAGCGTGAGGCTCCACGTGAGGCGTACACCCCAGGCACGGCTCCGACTCGAACCGGAGGTATCCAAGCCTACTGTTGTGATTCTTTTCAACCATGCCAATCACTGGTCTGTCTTGCGGTGGTCCCGGCAAGACAGCATTCTCAAGCACTACGACTCAAACTGGACACCGGCCGCAAGTGGGGCCGCGAGGAAGCAGATCACCGACCTGTTGCGCTGGGCCCACGACTGTCACAATTTGGAAGTTCAATACACACAGGAACAGGCAGGAGCGTCCTTTGGTATCGTGATGGGCAATGCTAACACGGCCCAGTGTCCTCAGCAGAAAAATACGTGGGACTGCGGCATTTACGCCCTTCTCTTCGCAGAGCACATCGCAACACAGACGCCACTGCCAGGTCCCCTTGAAAAGAACGACTACCTGCATCGTCTATGCATCAGCAGACAATTAATAACCTCACGGAAAGCGACACTGCTGCCGGACGAGATTTCGAGCATCCTGCCGTACATGACGGACGGCCTGGCCGACCGCAGCCATCAGCTTCACGATCTTGTCGCCGGGGGGTTCCACTCGAAGCAGCTGTCGCTCCGGCACAGGCATGGAATAACAGCCGAGCTTCGGCGGCAGCTGGACCTCCTCAGAGACAGGGAGATGCACTCTGCCCGCCTCGGCATCCTGGCAAGCTCCATTAATCACTTCCATCTTGCACATGCCACGGCATTACAAAAGGCATGCCAAGCATCCGAGGAGGAGGCGAAAGCCTCCAAAGACGACAGGATGCGGGCGGAAATGGAGCGGAACCTCTCGGGGTTTATCTCAGCGTACAGCCAGATCAACCCCACCAGCCGACACCTTGTGGGTAATGATGGAGACAAAGGGCTGCTCAGTCAGAGCCTGGCAACGCTGAAAGGTGCTGCCGGCATGGTGTGTGCGTGCTGGGCGACGCAGAATCTCGACGACGGCTTCCTGCTGGAAGCTCAGGGGCGGAAGGACGACGTCAGAGGGAAGTACAGACAGTCGGTTGTGCTTATTTTGGTGCTTCGGTGGGCTGTCACCAAGTTCCGCACCACTTCGACACAAGGATGATATGCGCTTAGTTTCACTTGAAGACTTTGTGGTACGTCGGGCGTGTGAAACATTTGATTTTACTTGCTGTGGTGCTTTAGAATTAATCCAACGGGCGTACGCGATGATTTGCTGCTTGAACTCAGGGGCTCTGGGCATGGTTACACAGGCGGGCGGTTCAATACAGTATTAGCGATGTGATGGAGGTACGGCCGGCTATTGCAAATACATATCAAGTTGACAGTTGAGAATCTCAATCTACACGGAAGAAAGCAGACACGGTACCGCAAGCCAACCAAGCTCCAAGCCCCCCCTGTGCGGTCTTGTCAGGCGTTAGTTGGTAAAGACGTGCTTATTTTTCGCTCGTGCTGCGTCTAATTTCATCCTTTTCCACGTACATGGTTAATGATTATTGAGTCCGAATCACCAGTAGATTGCAAAAGAATTGAGTAGTGACTACTTGAGGGGGCTTTACAAAATGACCGTTAAGCTTGACTTGGACCGGTTTCTAAGGACGGCGCTTGACGACAGAACTTATTGGGAGAGGAAGGCGAACGACGGAAACGCAACACTAAAAGGATAACGGTGCTGTTGAGGCATTTGAACAAAATATCAAAGCAATGGTTCCATGCGACCCTCGCCCCTGGATGGCACCGTTTACCACTGCGTGGTTCCGTCCGCCGCCCGCATCGCCGCCATCATCTTGACCATGACCTCGACCCACTCTTGGCCTGGGGTCTTGGTCTCAATAGCAAGAGTCATGCGTCGGGGTGCTGCGGGGTGGTTTTCTTGCAAGGAGTGCGGCTGAGCGCAAGGTGTCGCTTTGCGTGCTGACCCCCTCCCGACGACACTTGTCTGTTGCTGGTGTTGAAGATCGGGACTGGAAGACGTGAGCCTTGGTAGTCTGGGGCGAGGGAAATGTGTTGGCACGAGGAGGCTGTTGATGTTGAAGGACATTCCGGCAGCCGATCCACATCTGATAGAGGGAGTGGACTGCGACGAGTTGCCGGGCTAATGTCACGGCATTGTCGGGAAGTAACACAACGCAGCATTGAAGGATAACACGTACATAAGAGTACTGACTGTTGAACCTGGTTCGCCTGAGGGTCTGGGAGGGAACATGGGCGTGAAGGTGGCAGATTCTCTGTCAGTATTCGTGAAGACGCGAACGCCAATCAAGGCTGTAAGTGCAGCGTTTGTGAAAACCCCTTTTGCCGGAAAAGCAATAACCAGCCTGAATAGGATAGATAGGATGAATGAGGTGGATAGGTTAAGCTGCGCTAGGCGGTACAGCGCAGCGCCGTGGTGGCAACCGAAGATATCCCAAGCCCACGGGCTAGTGCATCTGAATCCAGCCGTTTCAGGTCCGGCTGCCTCAAGAGGTTTTTGAGGTCTCGCTGCGTT
Organism: Colletotrichum tofieldiae; assembly: GCA_022836555.1. NCBI lineage: Eukaryota > Fungi > Ascomycota > Sordariomycetes > Glomerellales > Glomerellaceae > Colletotrichum > Colletotrichum tofieldiae. Next base: position 188,722 of record BQXV01000013.1, read on the forward strand.
TCTTTCTTAATCTTCGATATAGGAGAATGGAACATTTGACGAACGAAATTGGAGAACTGTTGAATATTTTCCTGTAACAGCTTCTCCTATTTTTCTACGCCAGCCTTAAACACTTAGGTAAGCAACCTGGTGAACTTTATCTAGGTCTCTTTGCTGATAGCAGAAAGGGCTGTCACCCGGGCCATTAACTCCTTGTTGACCTGATGTTCTGGTACGCCAGCAGTTTTCTTTAAGTAGACTGACGAGAGGCAGTAAACAACGACCGGTTGACTTCATCTGAGTTTCTTGCTTAGAGGGCGTTATATACATCTTAGATAAAGGAGGTCATTGCGAGAGAGATTGTAAGTATAACAGTACAGACCAGATGGCTACTTCTGAGGACCTTATTAGCAAAGAAAAGCACCGGCCTTTTTATGTTTAAGCAAGGCGTCTGCTGCTATACCGCACTAACAGTAGATGCAATGCAGGTTTAATGAGGTTCTAAACTGTCAGAACGGCCGCTAGGGCTGTTGATCAAGACCGGCGTCAGTTATTAGGTTCGCATTTTGCTGTTGGTACTAACAAGCGCTGCAACCTGGGCAGCTCTGCCTGATTACGTGCGGGACAGGTCTTATGCAGCAACCAACACGCGGCAACCAGCATGCAGCAGATAAAGCACCCCGAGTCGGATTACCTAGGACTTCTGTGCTGCTAACGTAACTGGCACGACTGTTTAACTTGCGGACGATAAGGGAAAAGATGCCCGTCACTGCCATCCTTCCCTCCAAGCAGCCGATTGCAGCCAGGCCATGGGTACCAAAAGAAAGAGAGAAAGCACCGAACGGTCGCTGTAGTTAAATCTGATGGCTTAGCGGCAATCTTGCGCCGCCAAGAGAACACGAAGAACGTGGGACGAGCACCGCATATCGCACGATCCGAGCCTTAATGCCTCGTTCACGTCAGAACAGTCAACGGAGTTGTCGCCGTCAGCCGAAGGGCTCCGGACAGAACCAGTACCCCCTTCCATATCATGCAACACGCCGCCTTCAGAAGCCTCCCACCAGTCGACACCGCTGTTAAAGGCGACTTGGAGCCGGGGAACCAGGTGCCGGGGGTTTCTTTTACGATGCCATAGCGTTGCATCTATCAGCATCATCGGGGCTACAGAGCCCGTATCCATGGCTCCCATCAGACTACAGGTGTCATCAGCCCCTCAATTACTACTCCACACCTATGGAGACGATCGAATACACCAGCGCGACTGGGATTGACCGGTAATACTCAGCAGTCTCTTTTCAGCCTTAGAAGACTTATACGAACAGTTGGAGATAAGGTTGCTGGAGGCGTTGTTATTGATAAAAGACTGCCGCGCATGTCACCGTTAACGGTGTTTAGCGTAAATATCGCTAGTTCATTAATGGAAGCGCTCCTGTTGTATGTACTTTAACTTCAGTGCGAGATGTGATCGGTAGTTTACTGCATATCGAAAGTCTCAAGCAGTCATAGGAGTGTCTTTGACTAAGCCACATAAGTTTGGTGATGCAATAGACTTATACCTGCTGCTTATGCTGTTCAATGACAGATTAGGCACCTACGAGGTGGAAGGCCACATACTGCCACACCTTGGTGGCTTAGGCATGGTCTACGTGACAGGACGAACACATGACACGCGATTTAAACGTAGCGGATGAAAAGACGGTGCTGCAGAGCCCTTCTATGTGATCACATCCGTTGGCCCCCAATCCCCGGACCACAGCGTGAGCTAAAGACGCTGGCATTAGTACAGAGTCAGATAGAAGCCTTGAATAACGCCAGCATAAGTACAACTCGTCCTGAATCGAGCTCACGCACTGGTCTTCTGGGACTCGATCGAGCTGAGTCTGGTCCAGCCTCCACCCACACCAAACACAGCTTCCGATGACGGGACGCCCGTTGGTGCTAGCATGGCGCCAAATTGGGTGCTCGAGGCGCAGTTCCGGCAGCCTCAGGCCCAATTGATCAACCAGAAGCAACATCTCATCACCGCCCAAGCTAGCGCAAGTCGTTACAAGCAGATCATCAACAACATCACGGCCACGCTAGGGCGGCTACATCAGACATTGTGTAGCTCGATAGAGCTCGAGGGCAACGAAAGCAGCGAAAGCAATGAATAAGTAAGTTAATTGAAGGTGGTAATCAAGAAGAAGCTGAAAGCTGGGCTGTCCTATATGGGCAACAGCAGCCTGGAGAAGTGGATGGGGCAGTGAGCCACGTAACCTGCCAGCCACACTACGCCACACATTGTTATTCGCATCTAGCGGAGAAGCCGACCAGGCACAGCAGATATGTGAAGTGCTAACACTAGAGGGATATAGTCAATAGGTAGCAGACACTCAGGTGCCGGCAGAGTTCTTGATGTTATGGCTGCCTCCGTGCCGCACCCGGACGCAAGGTCAGCGATACGGAACCAATGAAAAATATAAATTGTAATACACAAAACAATCTCTTTTCAGTTGCTATTGTCATGCGTCATACTACTCCCCGTCATCCGCTAGAATTACCATGCATTACCGTATCACTAGGTAACAACTGATGGCCCTGGCTTTGGTCTTAAGAAAACGAGACTCTTCAAAGACTTTACAGAGATAGACATAACAGCCGGGAAAGTCGGGAAGATTAGGTCTCCATTGGGTTTACGGTCCCCTGTCTGGCTTGTTCGCATCCATTCTCTCGGGCCCTAGTTACAACTATGCTCGGAGAGCAAGCTCCCCCCTGTATCACATCAATCCAATATCCATTCAATCATCAACCGCTCCGCTATACCAAGACTGTTGTTACCAGCTGACATAGCTTACCTAGGACTATAGAACACTCTAATGAACAGTCTGGTTGCGCCAAGGCAAGCTTTAAAAGATTGTGCGTAGGAGTAAAAACTTAATTAAGAACGAACTGTTTGAGGGAAAAGGGGTGGGCCTGTGGTACAGTGCTAGTTAGCTGTCATGCGCCTGGTCTTCAGAATGATGTCTATACCTCGGATTGTAGGAGGCAGCTGCTGAAAGATGCTGGTAAATTATACTAGTTTGCCTACTATTTTATGCTCTGTTATGTTAGGCTAATAACCAGATTGAAGCTACAAAAGGTTAGAGCCTGTTTAACATCTAAAGCCTAAGCTCTTTAATTTACAATGTTGCTGCTTTATTAGAATGCAGTAACCTAGCATATTATTTATAAGAGATCAGAATGGCTTGACTGTTGTAGTGGAGGACTAGATCTCTACCTTGGTGACATGATTGGATAGTGAGACAAGAATTCAGGCTTAGTCTGTCTAGATCTAGAGTGTGCTAGTCGCGATGTTACTATATTACACAGTAAGTACGACAGTCTTGTATTACAGTGTAGCCTATCTATATACTGACCAGGGTGAGCTGGGAAGAAGCTTGTAGTCTTTTGACTGGATAGGGAAGCTTAATGGCTGGACGCTGATAATGATCTCTGTGAGTTTCTACTCCTCTGAAGGTAAACGTGTAGCAGTCATAACCTTGTCTTTTGCTGTTGCACCCCGCGCACATGCGGTGATCAGACGGCCGCAACACCCCCCGGCGCCTGAAGCAGACCCCATGCCACAGGTGCGATCCGCTATTCGTGTACTACTGCTAGCCCACTACAGAGGACGATCGAAGTGATATCGAAGAAGAAGAGAATAAGAGAGAAATCTAGAGGGCTGTGTTTGTTAGGAGTGTTAGGGTTCCGGAGGGGAGCACCGGGAGCACCGGAGCGGGTCCGTCGGGATGGAAGACCGTTAGTCCGGGGCTGCATTTAGAGAGGTCCGGTTGGCCGTAGCAGGTTACAGAAGGGAAGATTCGAATGCTAGTCATAATTTGCCCCTACAGGTAGCCTTTGTTAACTTCAGTACTCTGTACAATCCCAGCCTCTGATAAGGACCCTCAAGTTGACACCGCCTGATGGCAGACGATCGGATGCTTCGCCATACAACGTGTGACGCTGCCATTCTGCCTATTGCGGTTGACGCTTTGTGGCCTACGCCGGTGCAACCCCACTCTTACGGCCTTACTAAGCTCCCCTTGACCGGCGGGCATCGTTGCTCCTGTGCAGTACTGTCATAGAGACAACAGCATTCATCGCAACGGAGACACGGGTACCCCTGCTCTGGGGAGAATGCATGGAAGTTTCGGGATATGTCGGGAAAATGATTCGACGAACGTGATAGCCCGTCGGCGCTTGTGGGGGTTTGGAGGCGACACGGCCGACGGATGCGAGGATCCGCCAGTTTCCGGTTTGGACAGACTCGGCGGCGGCATGTTGTTGTTCTTCGGGAAGATTGTGTGCATAGAGCCTGAAGTTTGATCCAGTAGTTTTGGTTCAGAGGGACTGGCATGACGACCGGCTCAATCAGTAATCAATCAGTGCCTAGCCGATATCCAAGAACGGCTAAGGTCCAGGAAACAACCGATTCTAGCAAGATAATCAAGGGACTGATAGAAAGGAAAATGAGAATGGACGAACTAAGTGACACATTTCAGCTAGTGGAAGAGCTAGAGCATAACGCAGAAGACTGTGTTAAGAAGTGGGGTGATGTAAACGCTTCTCTAGATGCACTCATCAATAAAGACCCAACAGACCCAAGCGAACAATCCCCATCCCTTTTGCAAGCCACCTGCGCCTCACGCCACACACAAGCCACCGCTGCCAAGGCACGCTAGAGAAAGGTTTTGCGGGAAACATTTCTCTAGCGTCATGCACGGACCACCTCCAGCCACACAGCTTCCAGAAACTGGACAAATCCGCCATCGGACGGGTCCCGCACTCAACATCCACCACTAGCGCGACATGATCCCATGCCCAATCCACTGCTGAAAAGCTTGATTCGACTACTTGTCTTCAGCAGCACGCGAGTTTTGTCTTGGATTTCTTTTTTCATCTAGTAAGAATAGAGACAAAAGAGAAAGGGGAAAAAAGACAAATCACAATCCTCAGTCTGCGAACGCCGAGGCCATCGCCCCCGCAGCAAGTTCCTCATCGTAGCACATCAAATCATCAATCGTATCAAGCAGATGACCGTCCGCGTTGTATTCCTTCGTCACCTTGCCATCGACGACACTGTAAATGCATGCACCCCTGTCCACCACGGTCACCGGCCGTTCCGCCCACCAGGGCATGTTTCGGAGGTTCTTTTCCCTGGCAGCTTTCACGGCGCTGTGGTTGAAGCGCAAACACATGCGGTAGCAGTCGAAGGGACTGTGGCCCGTAGCAGTGCGCAAGTCCTCCAGGGTAAGGGGACCCACAAACGTTCGGAGGGTGTTGTCAAGGGCCACTATATCCTTCTCGGTCCAATTGCGCTGTGAAAACAAGAGACGGGGGACATGTTAGCTTGGGCTCTCTCGAAACTGACGTGGTCGGGCAAAAGCAGGCCAATTCGGGCGTGGGTGCGACGTACCAGGCTGTAGAACTCGGTAATGTCCGGACTGGTTTCTCTGGAAGAGGATGGGGGCGGCTCCCGAGACAACAAGCGCCGCGTCTCGGCACCGTCATCGGGCTTGGCCTTGGCCTTGGGCTTGTGGCGCGAGGAAGGGAGAGGGAGGGAGAGAGACATGATGGTCTACTGCGCAGCTGCCTCGTTGTAAGCGAAATCCTTGGGTTGCACGCGTCATGGCGGACATGGTTACACTTACATGGTGATTTGGTAAGCAAAGACGACGAAACATAAAAGCAAAGCTTAGTGGGCGGTGGGTGTGGATGAATCACCGTGGGAGCGCGCAAGGCAGGCAATGCAGACTGCGAAGGAGAGTGAGGACGAGAGTGAGGGTGCCTAGGGATGAATGCAAAAGATTCGAGTACAGGGCTGGCTTTGGCGCGCCTTTGGAGATGGGAATCAGACGGTCTCGATTTCTTGGGAACAGTACGTTGCATTCTATGATACTTTGGGGCAGGATCAGGTATCTCCCCTATACGTCCGCTGGGGCAAGATATCTTCCCAGGCAGGAGTGGAAGTTCGGTGCCCTAGGTAGGGGGTACGTACTCCGGCACCGGGTCTCGTCTAATGCACATGTAAACCAGCCTGCCTTGTCTTTTTCTCTTTTCCTTTGACTTGGACTTGATTGGTGGGCGTTCCTCATTTCGTCTTCTTCTTTCTACTTACTTCCTCCTCGCGTTGTCGTCGTTTTTCGTCTTTTTCGTCATTGTCGTCTCTCAAGCGTCAGTCATTCTATCGGCTCTGTACTGTTTGACTCGTGTCCTTTGATTCCCGTCTTCCGTCATGGACAACCAGCAGCAGCAACAGCAGCAACAACAACTCCCGTCCGAGGGTGGCACCAACGTAAGTCCAAGTCGACTCAACAACTTGACTAGGCACGCTTGCTTGGAGCGAAATGGTAGCTAATCAAATGAACAGGACTTGATTAATAACTACGAGCATCGCCAATGGCCGACCCAAGCCAACCTCGAGGCGTTCGCCAACGCGCAAGCGAATGCCACCCTAATCACCGGCCCCCAGGCCGCGTCGACTGTGCATCACTTCTCCCAGACGTCGCTCGGGATCGACCAAGCGCTCCATGGGCAAGGCGTCACCTACTCTAGAAAGGAGATGAACAACGTCCGCAATCTACATTACCTTCGCGAGTCTTGGCCCAACGGCGTGTGGTATCCCGCAGACTGCGCCCCCACCTCCCCATATCCCGAGGATCTTGTCAGCTCAATGAAGTCTATCACTCGATATTGGCTTCAGAAGAGCCCGCTGCCTCTAACCGACCTCTGGCGCCACGACCTAGATCCCGAAAACGAGGGCCTGATCCGCCGTGCTGTGCGAGGCGGTCCAAGCGGTCGATTCACCAAGAGCGCTGCCTCCAATGCCCTCGAGCTTGTCAAGGTCGAGCTAGGCATCCATACCGACGAGGGAGCCCCGCGAGGCCGAGGTCGTCCGAGAAGACCTCGCCCGCTGCCTGCCGACGCCGCCGACGCCGCCCCCGCCGCCCCCGCCGACGCTGCTGTCGATGTACAAGAGGAAGTCTCTGATATAGAGACCAACCGCCGCAGACAAGTTCGAGCCACACCTCCTGGCGCAAACAGTCCCTTTCTTATGGACGACAGTGCCTCCCCAATCGCAGTTCAAGACATGGAGTACGATATTTCCCCCTTGGCACCTGTCGATGACTACTACGATGCGTCTCCCCTACGGCCCGTCCTTGACGAAGATGACATGGAGCTCAATTCGAACTGGCTATTCGGTGACGATGACGTTGAAGATGAGGACGAGGTGACCGTTCAAGACGTCATGCACCAGCTTTTCACATCACGCCGAGCTCGCGTCGCACCAGAGACCGAGCACTATCAGGCCGTCCGCCTTCACGTCTTGGAGCGAGAGTACCTTCGAGTCAAGCAACGAGATGATGGGCCAGAGGCTCTCGCTAGTCGCTCTGCTTATATCTCCCTGGACTCGGACGGAGACGTGGAGGAGCAGCAGCAGCAACAGGCGTCTGGGTCCCATACCCAGTCCGAGGCCGAGGAGGAAGAGGACGAGGGGGAAGATGAAGAGGCAGAAGATATGCCCGCACCGAAGCGCACTCGCCGCGAGGCAGAGGAGCTCGAGTACTCCGACGAAGAAGAACTCGCGGAGGAGGTGGCGCGGCTTATGGGTATAGCGGCGTCCCGGGTCCTAGGGAAATTCAAAGCCAGCATTTCTGCTGAAAAGCGCGGTGCCCTTGTTCGCAAGGTTCAAAGGGAGATGAAGAATGAGCTGTTGAAACGGTGATTTGGCGGTGGCTTGCTGGGTGTTGTTGTTTATCTTTTCTTCTTGTCTTTAAAGAGAACCAGGAATGGAACAGAGTGGGCTGGGCTCCTATCTTCTCGGCCCATCAATCATCCTCTCAACCGCTATGACATGGCGTGTATTGCTTTTTAATAACTCGGACCACGATGTGTTGTGGTGGAGGGGGTTTGGTTGAACCTGAAGCTGGAGGTATGACCGACTCTGTGATCCCTAACAAAAACCACACCCCAGATGCAAGCCTAAACAGTACAAACACCTGACACCGGACTTGTACTAAAATTGAACGTAAGCAACCACGACTTACTGACTTTTCTTTTTCAGTTCATCATCCTAGGAATAGGATATTTCAATAGCCGTTTTATCTACACCGTAGGTAATGGCAAGCTAGAGTACTGGACCCCCTACACGCCCCATTACTCATGCGATAAACAGTCAAAGTTCTTGGCCATAGGTTGCGCGGCTTGCAGCCTGGCAAGACTTCCGAAGTCAAGATGATGGGTTGCATTACCGAAGCGATGGCATATGTATGTCTATTCGCCACGAGTGTCTTGGGCGCGCTGTTAGACTTGCGAACTGACTGGAATGGCTGCTGGCGCAAAGTAATTCCCAAGCGTGGTGCCTGCTGTTTTCCCATCATACTTTATTTAGCCTGGGTCGCACCGGGACGAATTTGGCCGGTGTATTCTGCCGGCGGCCTGCTGCTCGGAACGGAACAACACTCTTTGCCACAACTCCCATTCCCCGACGTACCTGCCCCCTGCAAAACTCAAAGCTCCCAACTTCCCACCTCCACCATACGCACACACACACAGCATCAACAACACCGGAATCAAAACGCCGCAGTCGCGATCTCAAACGTAGTCGCCACCCGGGAGCCCTCGCACTCCAGCGTCAGTGTCAGCACCATGTCAATTCCAACCCGACTGCCTAATGATGTTCTCCTGCAAATCGTCCAAGTTTGCGCCGCTCCTGCCTCTCCGGATTTCATCCCAACCCTTGCATCCATTTGCCTGGCGAACAAATTTCTTTACGCCGTGGCGCGGCCTCTGATATTCCGCGCCGCCGCATCCCGAGACCATATCCACATTGATAGCCCAGTCAACATTTCGCCCGATGCCTATACGCCTCCTCTCGTGCTGTGGGCTGCATCTCGCGGAAGGCTTGATGTTTTGCGTGTGTATGCAGCACTTTCCCTTCACCCAGGTCACATCAGCGCTACTTTCCGCATTCCCGCCCACATGTGTCAGGATCACTGGCCTTGGGCACGCGGCGACCTTACCTTGGCCGCCGGCTCCGCTACTGCTCTTCACTTCGCGTGCCGAAACGGTCACCGAGCCACCGCTCGCTGGCTCTTGGAGCACGGAGCCCAAGTTAACCAGCTATCCTACCATAACTGCCTGTGCCCGTCGAAACACCTCCGCCTTCTGGACGTCATCGATCCGGGTGACGCGCCCTCGGCGACCCCCCTGGCTCTAGCTATTGCCCACAAACAGGAAGAGATTGCCTACCTGCTCATCGCGCATGGCGCCCGCTGGGTCAACGACGATGCAGACGACGAGGACGAAGACCACGGGGACGGTTACGATGCAAATATTGCCGCCTTCCTGGCTAGACGTTCAGCTCAGCTCAGCAGCAGTCTGAGCATTGCCGTCGCCAACGGCATGCACCGCTTGATTTCCTGGCTGCACAAGTTCCACCCAACCGAGTTCCGTCAGGCTGCTCGCATCTACGATTCGCACGGCTTCAACGCACTCCATTATGTCGTCTGTCATGACGACCCGGTACCCAGCCTCGACGAGGCCCCAAACGCAACACCTTTGGCGGTGGTACTGGCGACTGTGACTACGCTCTGCGCCGCAGGATTCGACCCCGCCGCCAAACTGCCGCATCGCTTCCACGACGCGTCTGATGATGCCGTGTGTGAGTTGAGCGGCGGGTGCACAGTTACGCCGCTACAGCTCGCCAGGGAGTGGAAGAAGCCAAGAATTGCCTCTCTACTTGCAGACGCAGCGGCACAACGAAACAAATAATATCATCAAGAATGCAGGCTAACTAGCCACCTATGACTACCAACCATTTCCAGGGAGACATGATACCCACACGGCCGAAGAGAAAATCCGGGAGAGCGGTCTGGAACGAAGTGGTGCTGGATGGGGGCTACGGGTTTATGGAGGCAGCTTACACGAACGTGAGTCATTTTCGGTCGGTGTTCCTCACACTCACTTCACATGTTGTTTTAATACTGATGTAAAAGTATAGATGTGACCTCGCCAAAGAGTGGCTTTGATTACCAGACCCTTGGCTACGACCACCTTCAGGCATTCAGAAGCAGGAGAACGGTCCTCCAAAAGATGGACTTGGGCTTTCAAAGAAAAGTTCTGCCCTCCTCAATGATGAGCTGTGGCTGTGTGTCTTGTAGCCTGCTCCGATCCCTTAATTATGTACTACTAATACTGATAAATAACCGACGGCAGCTATATTTACCTCCTGGTAGGAAAGCAAACCGTTCCTTTTGTGGGAACAAACTTTCAGGATCTGCAAACCCAAAGGTTTTTTAAAATCAAGGCCACAAGAAACGTTAGCGCGTCATGCACACACGTGATTGACGTGGTGGAATGTGGCCCCTGGCTCCCGTCCTCATGTCTGTGTTCTCAGCATACGTATGTACGTCATGACGTAGGTGGACCAGTTGATGCTAGACAGCCGCAAAGAGGTCCTATCTTGAAGAGTGAATTGTGGTATTATTAAATGGTGTTGGTAACGACGTCTGTGGGAAAATCTGGGCAGACTTAAGGCCAGTAACCATGAAGAATGGATAATATAACATATGTACGATAAGATCGTCATGTAGAAATTTCTTGATGCCGGTAAAGTGTGCTCCGCTCGCGCAACTCCAACGGATACTTGGCATGTTTTCTGGCGCTACTGCGACAGGATTGTGATTGGGTGCGGTTAGCTGGGAGCAGATATGCCACAACCAAGGGCGTGTTAACCCATGCGATGGGCTGAACGGCCAGGAATTAACGAAGAATACACCTTCGGTAGGGCACACGGAGATTGTTATCTCAGCGCAGGTGTCCAGGCCGACGACGCAGATGACGCGATCTAAGCCACCACCCTGATGCGCCGCAAAATGCGGACGACGTCGGACAGCACGATCCACCCGGAGCCGACGCACTGACCACGGCGGAACGGGGTCATCGTCACTTCTGACCCCCGACTTTTACAACTGCGCGCCGCTTCAAAGGCTCTTGTGTCCACGCCAAGTCATAACGGCATAACCCAACGTCTTCTTTTCAAATATGCGACTGCCCTCAATAAAATACTTGGTTTTTTGCTCCATAAGTGACCCAAGCGGAGTATCCACCATAACCATAGCTAATCAAGAGCGACGAGCCGGCCCTGAAGCCACCATGGAGTGTTCTGGGGGCCTTCGCACCAGCAGCGACGTGACGCTGCCGGTAACTACTGTGCTACACATTGTCACCAGTTTAGGCAAAACAGAGAGGTTATGCAGCTGTCGTGATTAAAAAAGCCCTGCAGAAGTGCACACCCGTTTGGGGAAGATGAACGTTGCCGTCTCGCCGTGCTTGTATGGATGGCCAGGGAGGAAAGTGAAACGATTCTGTATTGAGATGAGTTCATGGGTCTGAAGAAAGGAAATTGGTGGCATGAAAGCATGCTATTCGTTGGGCGTGGGGGCTTATGGGTTAATTAGGTAACTCGATTTTCGTGTGGCGATAATCGGCACCGGGCCGATGGTAGATAGATCAAGTCGGCAGGGTCCAGTTGGCTTGGTCAAACCACTGCTCCGTGATGTCTCTGTGCTTCTTGTTGTTGTCGTTCGGGATTGGAAAGCCCTCTTTTGCGAAGGCCAGGTTGGCCCTGAAACGACTTCAGGGCGGCGGTGCGGGGCACACGGATTGTGGCGGACCAAGACAAGTTGGCGTGGCTGGGGCGGACGAGGTAATCAAGCCGGCCTTGCCTTAGGTGTGTGGGGCTGCTGCTGCCTGCCTGCCGCCTCTCTGTCCCACGGCGTGAATGGTGAGTGCAACAGGGACCCACTCTCGCCCGCCATCAATCTCACCCACCACCACCCTCAAACTTGCCCGCCCTTGATCTCGCCCCAACCCTGTCAGAGCGGTCCATCCTATCGACACAGGTCATTCTCTCTGCTAGACACATGAATATGTCACTTGCTTCAACCACACGCTCAGGCTGGTCGCTCGTCCATTCACAAACAGTAATAACTTCTTTCTCACCCAGCATCTCTGTCAATTGCTGGCGCAGGAAGGACCATCGCCAATCCCGTTATTCATCTTCGCTTTATTAGGACTGGACCAAGCTGGAAGCTCGCTCGCAGAAGGCGCCAAAGACTGAGTCTAAGCAACACGGCACATGCTTGTTCTCGCTTGTTCATGATCTAAAAGTGCGAGAGGTGTCTGTTCTTCTCAGGGAGGCTGATAATCGCCTGCCAATGGATCGCACACACCACACACCCATTCCGTGGTGCAAGGTAGTGAGTATAGCCGGCTCAGTTCATGATGTGCAGACATGATGGGGTGCACTGGGTTTGGGCGGGCAAGAACCTGGGCGGGCTTGCCGCGCTAGCTTTTTGCACCATGCGACAGGTGCAGGTGTACGTATCGGTACGTTCTGTGCACAGAGTGCTGGGAGGACCCACTAAACCAGAACACGATTTTGCTGAGAGAAGAGTTCTGGCATAGTGGGTCCCTTGCTCTGATTGGCGCCCCTCCTGTGGCTCGCATCCTACAACGGTACCTACGGAGTACATAGTACACGTGGAGACATTGCCAGGTCCCCGCTGGGGACCCGGCATGGAGTGCACCAGTTAGAAAGAAGCCGACTTCCCTACAAAGAAGGAGCCTGTCTTGGCCTACACAGTACGTACTGTAGGGGCACAGATGGGAGGGGGAGAATTTCCGCCTGCGGGGAGCCAGATGGACATGCAGTGGCTCTCAGAGAAAAGCATCACGCATTGACTTGCCGCAAAGAGAGAGCTCTTGGAAAGGAGCACATGTAGTAGACGGCTCTCAGAAGCACGTAGAACGGGGGCGAGGAATGGAATCATTGTGTGTGCACAGGGCTCGGTAGGTAAGAAAGATGCTTAGGGTTGGTCACACTTGCCTGCTCCAGAACAGAAACACGTGCACCGCCTGGGTCCCTCTTTTTGCTTCTCCCGGTGTCCTTGTCGAGTCCTCGTCTTTTGTCTCTAGGACTTGGACTCCGGAGCGTCTGTTTTGTCGTGCTTGTTGTGTCTTGTCTTGTCTTGTCTCGTCGCCGTCTGTTTCGTTCTTCTTTCTTCTCCTTTCTTCTTACAAGGACATAGACATTGACCGATGGATCCCCAAGGACCACCACCGCCACCGCCCCCTCCTCCCCCATACTTTCCCCCTTTCCCCCCTGTTCCGCCCCCTCAGCTACGCACCCACCAGGTATGTCTGTCCTGCTGCGGTATCAGTCAAAACAGTAACCAACCACCATGGCGTAGAACCTGCTGCAGTCCTTCCCCTTCACCTCCGAGCCAACGAGAGAGACCTACCGCCCATGGGTATCGGCAAACGCACCGACCAACCGGGACCTCCGCATCCAGACGGCGTCCCTGTCGCACCATCTCTCCGAGCAGGGCGCCAACTTTGATGCAGAGGTCGAGTCCCAGGGACGCACTCCTAGCGCCACCGACGCACGCCATGCCCGCAACCTCGCCGAGCTGAGGGTGCTGTGGGGGTCCGACGTCTGGTGGCCCGCCGCCCGCTTCCCTCCGACCACGATGCCGCCGACCGCCAAGCTGTGCGCCGCCATGCTGTCTCTGTCCAGAGAGTTCCGGAAGCATGCGCCCAACCAACCTCTGTGGGACCTGTGGGCCGACGGTACCGCCCCCGCCCAACAGGGCTTCCTCACCGCCGCCATCCGTGCTTGGCCTGGCGGCAGAGGCCGCTTCCAGGGCGACGTCGTTTACCAGGCTCTTCGTGACCTGAAGGCCCATTTCAGCGCCCCTGCACTCCCGCCCCCCCCGCCTGCCCCCGCCCCTGCTGCCCCTGCTGCCCCTGCTGCCTCTGCGGTCTCTCCCGCCCCTCCAGTCCCAGTCCCAGTCCAAGCCCAAGGCCGAGACCAAGACCAGGACCAAGGACAAGGAGAAGGGCAAGGAGAAGAAGAAGAAGAAGGAAGAAAAGAGCCCGAGAGCTCGGGCGCCGCCTTCGGAGACGACTGGAGCTTGTCCGAGTCTCTCAACCTCACCGTCGACTTCCTGCCCCCCGCCGAGCTCCCCCCTGCCCCGACCCCCTCGCCTCCCCCGCCATGCTACCACTCGGACTCGTGCTCCGAAGTGAGCATGGATGGTATCATCTCCGACTACTTTACCCGCCCAGGCGTCCCCGCCGCCCCCACCACCGCCAAGCACCGCCTCCGCCGCCTCGAGGCCCTCGAGGCCGAGTACCGAGAGCAGCTCGGCGAGGACAAAAAGGAGAAGAAGGAGGAGGCAAAGAAGCGGGCCCTCGAGGCCAGGGCCGCGAAGCCGCGTGTGCGCCCGGCCAAGAAGGCCAAGATGGCCAAGGCGCTGGCCAAGGCCATGGTCGAGACCTTTGCGGACGAGGTCGAGACTGAGTTTGCTGGGGACGTCCCCGCCCAGCGGCTGGAAGCCATGAAAAAGAGCCTGCGGGTCATGAACGAGAAGAAGCTCAAGGAGCTGTTGTGACGAGACTTGTTGTTTTTGCTGTTCTTGTTCTTGTTGTCGCTGTTATTGTTGTTGCTCGGTTTGTCGGTTTTGTTGTGCTGTTGTCGTTTTGTCGTTTTTCCAGTTGATGATTGTCGTTGTTTGTCCTGTTTGCTGCCTTGTTTTATCTTCTTAGCTGACTAGTTAATGATGGACCCGGAGGCTTCGGCGCTGGTGTCTCGGCGTCGGTGTCTGCCGTTTCTCCTTGTGAAGCTCCTGTTTGTTTGTTTGTCTTATTTAACGCTGGGAGTGTCTTCTTTGTAGAAGTAAAAGGCGCCTATCTGCCTAGGGGGCTGGTAGGCCGGAGTAATCCGATGGGCCGGGCTGAGGGCCGGGTGGGCCCTGTCTTGCATCGTCTGAGTGGTTGGCGCCGTCTTTTAAGGAGATTTTCCTAGTGTCCAGAGTTCCCGGCTAGTCGTGTCACGTTGCAAGTGGCGACGGTTTTTGACAAGTGCATAAATCATTCTAGTCCTCGATGCTACTACCCTTCCTTAGTACCCCTCGTCTCATTCTCGCCACCGTTCTGATCATCACCCAGGCTTTTGCATCTGAAACCGCCCTAAGCTATGAGAGGCGCACCACCGCATAGGCCATTGCTGTTGCCATGCGGTAGTTCTTTCGCGCCACCGCGTACTCCATTGGGCAAACCCTGGAAGCCCAGAGCCCCTTGATCATGACCTCTCCACGCCTCAGCCTCGACGCCCACGCCCGGTCAGAGTCTGCCTCCTGCAAGGACCATCCCTGGACGACCTGGTGGTGCACTCGTTCCGCTTCTGCCGCCAGTCGTCGGGCAACCTCTCTGTAGTCGTCTGTCTCAAGAAGGGCTCCAAGCGACATGAGTGCTTGGACAAGGCGGGAGGCCGCTGTGTTGTCTTGAGACGGCCGCTTGGCAAGACATGCATGGTGGAAGCTGGATCGTCCAGAGTCGTCAGGCCAGTCGTGAAACGGTCCATTATGACTGACGCGCCGCGCCTCAGGGTTGCTAGCAAGCCACTCAATGATTTCTACTGCATTGTTAGCGGCCATAAGATGGAGGGCTGTGACACCGCTTGAGAAGGTGAACGGGCGGTCCCAGACAGCGCCGCTAAGCATCAGCAACTTGGCCGCCCTGTCGTTCCCCCGCATGACCGCCATGTGTAAAGCTGTCACAGGAATGCCTGTGTGTAGTGGGCCCCAGCTTTCTCCTGACAGGTAGGGGTCTGTCAACGGACAGAAGCAGCCCACGTGGGCTGGCTGATCGACATGCACGCCGCGCTCAAGAAGCCAGTGGATGATCTTGCCTTGCCCACCAAGGACGGCCGCATGGAGAAGTGTTGCACGAGGGACCCCGCCTGTGTATGGATCTCCGTAGTGCGGGACGGGATGAAAGCCGCTTAAGCATCGCCAGGCAACAACAAACTCGGTCGAGAGCAGACTGTCGCGTGTGATGCCGACGGCAAGGCTTAGGAAGGATGCGTGGTCCACAAGACGTTGGAGGAGGTCGAGTTGGCCCTTGAAGGCGGCCGACATGAGAATGCCATCTTTCTTGGGCAGCAAGCAGCTGCGGATGTTTAGGTTATCTATGACAACGACTGTGGACACTCAGGGACTCACTCTCTTTGCTGGTCTGAATACCAGCAAACGTGGGCCAGGCCGCCGCCGGCAGCGTACACAGTGTAGTCAGAGAGAACTGCTTCGGCGTACAGCAGCGGTCTGACAAGGGACCGCCAAGCGCGGGAGGTAGCGGCCAGGTTGGCAAGGTGTTCTAGTCCGACTGGGCCGCCGACGTACTCAGGCGAGTGAATCAGGCGACGCGCGATGGCCAGACGGATGGTAGCAGGAGCTCGAGAGAGGGGCGAAGATGGCCTTATGGGGCACACAGTTGGGCTGGCCATGGTTGTACTGTTTTAGCGTTAGAGGATGGGGGTTAGACAAGCGTATGCTTTTCTTTTTGTCCCCCTCTAGTGTTGTTGATGATGATGCGCGTTGACGAGCAGAAGAAGGGCGGCAGGAGGAAGAGTCATCCAGGGAAAGTACACCCACCCCACCACAACCTTGCTCTGCCAGTCACACAGTGGGTACGTACCCTGCCAACAGTCGCGGTATTTGTTTTCCTACTCCAAAGGCACTTGGAGCTTCGTTCGCGCAGTCCTTTTCTTCCTTTCTTCAGCGTCGCCTTGTTTTAGTGCCGACCCCGACATCTCGCGACCATCTCCAACATGGACCAAGACACCCCCGCCGACCGCACCTCTGACTCGCGCGCAGAGCAGGGTCAAAAACGCAAGAGAACGGCCACTAAAGGTCCGTTTTATGATTATGCCGTCCGTCTTGGTCTTCTTGACACCTCTCCGTACTGATTGACATCGTACAGTCTATGGGCTGCCAGACGTTGCCGACGAGGCCTACCAGACGGGCCAGCTCTTCCTGACGACTGACGTCCTCTGCCGCATGACCGTGATCAGAGAGCTGGTCCCGTCGCCTCCGTCTCCTTTGTTGCCCGCCCTAAGCTCTCGCACGACGCCCGCCGACACTCTCCCCGCCCTCCCCCCTTCGCTCCCTTCTCTACCATGCCGCCCGCCTCCTTTGTCGAGCAGGGCGCCACCACCACCAGCACCGACGCCGCCGCTAAGACCCCGGCTCCGGAGACCGCCACCGTGAGGCTCTTGATCCTCGTACTTCCTTCTTTAGACATTCTTGCTAACGCAGGTGCTTGCAGGTGCTTATATCCTCCTCCCCTGGCCACAAGTTGGCTGAGCAGACCCTGGAGACCTCGCGCGCCTGCGCCATCGAGACCTTTAACGCACGGACTTGGCTTAGCGACGAAGTCATTAACCAGGTTATGGCATACCTGGTGTCCCGGAACGAAGCCTACGGCTTTGTCAGTTCGCTTTCCTTCTCGGCCATCGTCAACAGCGCCAACCCACCCGGCTGGGCCCCTCCGCGCTTCGCCGGCCTCAAGGGCACCAAAGACACCATCCTCTTCCCCGTTCACACAGGCCAGCACTGGGTCTTGGCCCAGTACTCGTTTGATGGCGCGGCTCGCTGGTGGGACTCCATGTCTTCCGGATAGGTTCCCCAAACACTAGAAGCCCAACTAGCCACCGTCGTCAGGGCCATCTGGGGCCCCGATACCCCCTGCATCTCCCAAATCGCAGAGTCGGTAAGGCATCCTCACATGACCTCATGTCCCAGGATCATGACTTACATACTTCAAGGCCGAGCAGCAGCCCAACAGCTACGATTGCGGGCTGTACGTTCTGTACCATGCCGACATGCTCACGCGCGGCCCCAACGACCCCGTCCCCGAGAAGCTCTCTTCCGCCGCCCTTCGCTATCACTACCGGCAGGTCTTCATGACCGCTTGAGTGTTGTTCCGTTTTGTCTCTTCCTCCTCTTTTTCACCTTGTTTGTTTCCTGCGCTCTGCTGCAGTTTGTTTACTTTGCTGTTCTCTCGCCCTGCTGTCTGCAGTGGTGTGTTTGTGTCGTTGGTCGAGAAGAGAGACCAGACCATGATGATTATTTGATGCTTCTTGATGACTGTGTGATGTTTGACGAACAGTAGACGGTGGTATCGTTTCGACCTTGCATTACGGTAGGCTTTCGTTTCATTCGCTCTTGAGAGAGCACCACGACCACTGGGCCCTAACAGAACCGTAACAATCACCTGGGCCGTGACAACCCGTCCTGACGCCCCTTGAATCTAGTACATTCGGATTTCTGTCCTGTCCAGTGGAATGGAAGACGCAGGTTGATGTGAAGTCACAGTCACTGTGCGACGCATCACACGTCCTGGCAGCACAGGAACAGAGGTTCTCATTCATGAAGCATTCATTAGCCTAAAGGCAAAGTCTATCCTTTACTGACCCCGCCAAACCCGTTAGGAAGCTAGCTTAACTCAGAGTAAAGACGTCACCAGGCCTGATGTGTCTCGTGGTGGCGATGAGCCTATTTCCCACCTTCTTGTAGACGACGAGGCACATTTCCGCGTCACCAGGGAACACGGCCGTCACGCCATCGCCCAGGAGGTTGGCGATGGGGCGGCGCAGGTACCACGGGACTCCATCAACTCCCTTTCCACGCTTCTCGGACGTCGCGGTGGCGACTTGGCGGAGGTGGATGACGGTCGACGCCACATCGAAGCCCGTCCGGCCCAGACGCGCAGCAAGGACGCCCAGTGCCAGAGGGCCGATCTCGGTCTTGAGAGCCGCGAGGAGGGTCTTGATGTCCGACTCGGTCCAAGGACACACGGAGGAGGCCTGCTTCGTTTCCGTGTTAGTCTATGCATGACCCGAGGTTTGGGTGCAGGATGGACGTCAATACTCACGCCGGTATTGGCGGCGTTGTGGTCGGTGGGCGGCTTGCCATCATTTTGGCCCGAGTCTGGGAGGAGGTGCGACATGTTGAGAGGAGGGTGGAGTGAGGGTCAATGTAGAAACCCAAAGTTAATGTACTGGTGTTGCGGCAGGGGTAGGTGGCGGTTGTTGTTATGGTTGTTGCTGTTAATGCTTCTGTTGTGGTTGTTGTAGTAAAGATGGTGGTGGTGTGTTGGTGTATTAATGAGTGTTTAGTACGCCTTGTTGACGGAGAGACCCATTTGGAGCTGGATTGAATAAGTATAGGTCGATGAGACGTGCTGCTAGCTTGATAAGTCTCGGTCGCCCTCTGAGAGTGACTGGTGCTGTTCATTTCTCCTTGAGCTCTTTTCGATAGTAGTACCTATTTACGGAGAGCGGAGCGCGCCTGTCCCAAGCTCAATGCATCGGCCAAGGCGAACAGTAGAGGCGCCAGCTATGTTGAGCTATCTACGACCACTACGGAGCTATTTTTTATGTCAACTAAGTCTCCTGATCGTAAGACATTTATACATGTAAAGTAAGCTAAAGACTGGATCTTATAAGCTCTTAGGGATCAGGACTATAAATGGCCTCATATGTTAACTGTTTCTTGAGCGATAAGTCGGTCTAAGGGTGCGCTAGTTAATGAAGAGGTATTTAGAAAACAGGTCGTCAGTGGCACGCTGGCTAAAGGAGCAGACACCACAGCACTAAGGGCGTAGAACACGGAATCAAATTTGTTGTATAAGGTAGAGCCACTGTTCTGCTCGATTTTGTAAGCACAGATCGGGACATGGCCAATCGTAATACAGAAAATGATGAAGAGCTTTGTGATCTGCGACAAAGTGAGCTATCTTGAAAAGCTTCGCACACTACTAGGTGATATGGTTCAGACCTGAAGGCTCCATCTGGCAGCATGAGACCGGCTTCTTCAACCACAAGGGCTTTGCATGTGTCGTTCTTCTGAAGATGCGTCTCAACGTCCTTGATATTGTGAACGCAAGATGACGGCTAGGTAGATAAGTGAACTATCTTCTTTTTAAAAATCACCTTCCTTGGTAGAACATTTGAGTGGGTTCAACTCTACCAGGGTTCTGCTCCTGCTTCTCATTCTGAGAGTTTTAAAACTTATAATTAATCCATTGACTGGTACTGACTGATATAACAGTCTTATCGCTGATACAGACTGACTTTGAATTACTGCTGCAAAACCCCTGCCTGGTCTATATACAAAGGTCGTTAAATTAGAAAAATAGCAACCGGAACACTTTTATTATTAGGGCGTCCTGGTTATGACGGACGTCGGCCGGCCAGTGCTGTGGTCAGCAAATGTGCAGTGGAATGGCGTCCTGGGGTTCTCTATTGTTCAGGAAACCAAACAACTATATCTTACATAGGTTAAACACGCAAGTCATTCACCGCCCCAATCCGGTGACTTGGTCATCGGCAACTGGTGCAGTCGTGACGACCTTGGCTGGAGACCTATTCCGACGGCCTGCCCAACGGCAGCATGTGTTGAAGACTAACAGGCACCTCTTCTTGGTGAGCCTGTTCATCGCAGTTGCAGCTCTGTTGATGGAAGACCTTGTTGTTGAAGAAGAAACGGTGGTATCTCGTTATGGACTCGCTATCGGCCAAACATGCACGCGCCTGCTTCAACATGTCCGAGAGCAACCCTCGTTCTGCCATACCAGGCAAACATCTACAACATAACCTACAACGCTTTACATCCATTTTCTGTCGGTCGCGCGAGCCGCGAGTAGCTATTCTGGCCCTGCCTCCCAATACGTTACTCAATGAATACTAATTACGCGCAGAGCCACTACAACAGAGCCGAGTTCAAGACGATATCGGCCCATAGCATAGCGGAGGTGCCGGGCGCTAGATCCTGCAAAATGAAATGTCTTGCAGGAGAGAGGCAGAGAGGGAGAGAGGGAAGGAGGGAAGGAGGGATATCGAAGCCGGAGGTCTTGAAGTACGTACCGCACCAGTCAATCAAATTATATGTCAACCAATGCCAACCGGATAACTGTTCCGTTCGTTCCCCGCACAGTCACCAACCTCAACTTCCCAACCATCCTCCCTGAACACACCACCAGCCCTCGATCGAAGCCTCAGTTGGCCCTGCCGACAACATCCTCTCCCGCCTCAAGCAAGCACCGAACTTCGCTCGAGTGCATGGTCAACCTGCACTGCACAGCGAAAGTCACGAGACGACTCTGCCCAACCTGCTGATCAACTTCTCCCTCGTCACTACTCGCGCGGCTTCAGCTACTCGAGACTGCGTATAGGTAAGGAATCAGACGGAGGCGAAGTGCAGGCCGTGAAGAAGACTTGCTACACACGCATCACTCTGGAAACATTGGCGCGGAGCTGGATCCATTTCCAAGACCACCATCTCGGAGATGAACTGGCCAATGCCATGCTTCGCCGGCTGGTTACCACAGAAATGGCGGCTGCTGCGAGTATCCGAGTTGGGGCCAAACCAACGGCTACTGTGCTTAATAAGAGCATGGCTGCGATGCGCACTGCAGAGGTTCTACCAATGCCTGTCTACCACCAGAACCACTAGGTGTTGTTCTAGTACATCAGGACGCTTTTTAACTTAAAGGATACGACTTGCTTGCCGGCTTAAATAACGACGTAGCTAATCTAAGCAACCTAGCTACTTAGCAAGTGCTGCCATTCCTTTGTTCCTCAAAGCAACAGCCTAACTGGCGGCGGTGGGGGTGGGGGTGGTGGTGGTAGCGTTGTCGATTCTAGGGACTGACGTCCTGTCGAGGGGGGTGCGCCGTCAAAGTCGCGACGTAATTAATGCCAAGGACCAGTAATAGATTAAGGGCGTCAAGCGTTGCGGCGAGCTTGTCCGAGGCCAAGGGGGACAAGCTGGTGCTGCTGCTGCTGCTGCGGCCGCTGCCGCTGCGGGGGCGGGGGCGGGGGCGTGTGCATGTGAAGAGGTCATATAGGTCAAAAAGAGTGGTAGCAGCGATGGTTTTTGGTAATGGAATCAATCTATGAGTCGATTGAATGTAGAGGAGGAAAGAGATCATGAAGGGTTGTGTTGTGTTTTGACAGACGTGAACAAGGATTGCGACGCAAAGCAGCAAAATGCCGGACGGAGAGTCTTCGGGCTACAAGTGCAACCAAAGGGTTGGCAAATGCAACCAAAGGCAGCCGGCCGGAGAATCTTCAGGCGGTTGCAAAATGCACCGGGCGGCAAAATACCGGGTGGGTGGATACCGGGCGGTCGGAAAACCCCACGTGTATGTATCTGTCCAAGGTGGCAGGCCACCCAGCTTGGTGCATGCAGAGCCATCAGCTCAAGTATGAAGTGCTAGTTGAGTGTCCGCCTAGCACTTCTTCTGCATTGATGTAGTGGCTCGCATGTACTTGTACTTTGTACAGGGGTGGGGAGTGAAGCTTACGTAATCGCCTCCTAGGCTCAGAAACCAATTTTTTTATTTCTGGTTACATTAGTACTAACAATACTGGGGCGCCCAACTCTTTTGCACATTTGACAACCGGCCTTTCTAATTAACTTCCTGGTGGTAGGTGTTAGAAATAGAACATAGCAGCTAGTGTTAATGTCAAATTGGAGGCTCACAGCGAGCTCACGAGGTGCGCTGGGGCGTGCGGCAATATCGGCGAGCGCGCTGGTATCGCTAAGCGCGCGGGGACTGCCACTGTCAAAAGTTGTCAGATTCGATTAGGGGTCCTTTTTGCTAGTGCCTGGGGTATCGCAGGGCGCGCGCGGCCCACTGCCCAGGTCAAAGCCCGCCCGTCGTGAGCTCGCTGCGAGCCTCCAATTTGACAGCTGCACCCAAAATACAATCGCAATTAACAAAGCTATAACCTTTATCCTGCTGCTATGCCAGGCCCTGCAGGCGCCAAAGTCGTTCGTGTTGCATCTCGATCTCGTACTCGCGCAAAGCCTGGGTCAGCGTCAGGGTCAGCGACAGCAACAATGACAACGTCGGCATCGGCATCGATGTCGGTGTCGACGTCTCGAGTCGACCCTCAGCCGCCGTCTACAGTGGTATGTCTCTTGTCTCTTCCCACAGACACCGTCCAAGTCATGCCTTCTCCCGCCATTATCGTGTCTGTTCTCTTAACCCGCTAACGCGCTCGGCGTGCGTGCTTCTCTAGAAGTGTCAGATCAAGCAGGTTCTTGGTCTCGTTGTCGACAGCTCGCCCCGTTGTCAAGGTCTCCCGACCTCTTCCATCGTCCAGCAGACAGTGACGAATCTGCCGCCTGGTCGACAACGATCCAAAGTCCTTTCCAGCCTCGTCGGAGTCGAGCTTCCCAAGCTGAAGCACGTCAACACCGAGGCCCGCAGCATGATGACGCCTGCCGAGCGGCGTACCGCCGACCGCCTATCCCGCAGCCACCAGCAACATGACCTTGATGCTTTCCTCACCACGGAATGGGATGGCCCTTCATGGCTACCACAGGACCTGCGCGACGGCCGTCGCGCCAAAACCAAGGCCATTCGCCTCCACATCCTCAAATACATGGTCAAGATTACAAAGGCTGCCCAGGAACAGTCCCTGGCGCTCGACACCCTCTGGGCCGCCGACGGGCCTCTCCGCCGCGCCATTGGGCCTGGCACCACCAGCATCACCGATAAGATGCTCCCGCACATGTACGCCGCCGTGGCGGGGTCCAGTCTAACACTGGTTCCTTCGCGTTCCCCGTCCCACGAGCCGCCTGACCATGGCCCAGCGACACACGACAACGGTAGCCAAGTCGACGAAGGCAAAGACGCGGAGCTGCTTGACAACAACCCAATGATGTATCGGGACGAAGACGACGAGGTCGACGAAGGCTACCCTGACGATAATTACGTGATGCAAGACCTTGACGATGACGACAACGACGACGGCCGCCCAGATAACGATGGCCAAGACAAGGAGCCGCCTGACGACGGCGCGGTGGCCATTGAATTTGGGGGCATGCCATCCTCGGACGAATAGAGTGCGGACGATAGCATGGACGGTGATAGCGCAGACAAGGCGCGGGGCCTGCCCACCAGGGCCGACAGGCCGCCCCTCAGCACATTGAGCAAATGCGATGGCGACCGGGATGCCGGTGGTGACACGACGACAAACACATCTCCAGAGCGTCCTCGCCGACAGCAAGCATGCAATGACCTTGCAGGCTTCTCCCCGCCGGCGCCGCTCTTCACTTCTCCCACCATTACCGGGCTGCCCCCGCTCGGGAGCCGAAAGCGACCACCGATACTCAACTCACTGGTAATGTCAGCCGAGGAGACGACGCCCCGACGAGCGGTGAGGACAACGACAACACGAGGAGCGACCCAGGATTTGGCCGCCGCCGACAGTCAGCAGGCAGCCGACCCGGCTACCGTTGAGGCCCTAAAAGATGCCATCGCCGTGTCATCCGAGGACACAGCAGGCCCTGCCAGACCGGCCCCGTCCACCGACCTGTCCCGCGAAGCGACTCGCCAGCTGCAGAGCTACACGATGCTCCGAGATGATGTCATGCACCTCCTGTGCCAGGCCCTCCGGACACAGGCACCCCCGGGAACGTACATCAAAGATCCCCTCTGGCTTGCTGTTGACGAAAAGGACAAGCTCGGCAGAACCAGCCCCAAGAGGCACTGCGCGCCGGGTACCGTCACGTACGTCCCACTACACCACTCGTCCCCGCTGCACTGGACTCTGGCTGTGTTCCGGGCCGACGCGCAAGGCATCGCTATCGAGTTCGCCGACTCGTGCGCGAACAAGGAACGCCGCGACCAGGTGCAGGGTGACCTGACCGACTGGCTCACCTGCAACGACAGGACCGTCACATCCTTCAAACAGCTTGTAAGTCCCGTCCTGTTCCGTCTCGTCTTACCGCTTTGTCTAGAGTTGCCAACCAACCCTTGATGCACAGGATTGTCCTCAGCAGCAAGACGCGGTCAGCTGCGGTGTACACGTACTGCATCATATGCGCCGTCTGCTTGATCCTCGTGCCGTTGGCCTCGAAGCCGTGAACAACAAAACGATGCGCAGCGACTTGCTCAAGTTAATACTTGAATCGACAGACCCCGGTAGTCTCCCAAGCAGCGCCAGGGTCGCCGTAGAGGAGCCGCGGATCCGCAAAGACTGGGAACTGCACCCAAATGTCAACGACAGAAAACGCCGCAGGCCTGCAGCCGCACCGATTGCTACCGCAGCAGTAGACCAGAACCTCGCGTTCCTTTCAACCGTGAGCCCTGATGACGTCCAATTGCGGCTCCACGACCAGCGG
Source organism: Colletotrichum tofieldiae (assembly GCA_022836555.1). NCBI lineage: Eukaryota > Fungi > Ascomycota > Sordariomycetes > Glomerellales > Glomerellaceae > Colletotrichum > Colletotrichum tofieldiae. Next base: position 213,765 of record BQXV01000013.1, read on the forward strand.
GAAGCGGGCCGGGCCGCGGAGGACCGACTTGTCACCCTGCGCGCCGAGCACCAAGACCTCCTGATGAGACTTGGCCAGGCCAAGGAGGACCTCCGGCGCTGGGACGAAGCACGAGAGGGCCATGAACAGATGGTATTGGGCCTTCACACCGCCAGCATATCGGTCTTTTCGCAGCAGAGGCAGGGCGATAACCCGTCCCCCACGCCCACGGACGATCCACTCATCACCAGATACGTCGAGACCCCGCGCGCGATGCTTGGGGAACAGTTGCTCCGCTTTCAGAGAGACATCGCCACGCAAGGATCAGGGCTTGCCGAGGCCTGCACAGCCCTACAGGCGCAAGTCGACGACAAGGCTAATGCGTGTCGTCGAGTGGATGACGAGCGCGCCGAGCTGGTAGTCCGGGAGACGCAGCTACAGAGCGCGCTAGGCGTGTGCGAGCGCCTGCGCGGGCTCAGGGGCGTTGATGTATGCAGCCTCATGGGCTAACCCAAGTGATGTGGAACGATGCATCGGGTACTTTGTTTTCCCTTTCAGATTTTGTTCTAGGCGCAAGAGGCAAAACAGGAGATGGTTGGTAGTAGCAAATAGAGAGAGAGGCGGGGCAACATTAAGGTAGATAGGAAGACATGGCAAACAGGCAGACATAATTGCAAGAGCTAAAAGCCTTATCATGCTGGACCGAACAGAACAAGACGGGACATGCATGGTGGGCTTTAGATAGATGGATGCATTAGTTTAAAAACTCTGTTCATTGCACCCGAGCGATACTGATAATGAGGTGGCATTTAGTGAAAGGGGGAAAGGGGGTATTATTGACATCTGCCTTGGAGCTGACATGAGCATCGGCACGGACATCCCCTCCACTCGGTACTGAGGTGCAGCGAGAGTAGGCGGGCCGGGGCCTGCGTTTGTGTTTCCGACGTCGCCATGGCCATCGCCGCCGGCAAGCATCAGGCGCCCTTCAGACCGGAAACCTCTCGGCTCGGAATTGACGGGACTCCTTCTCTGTAATCAACGCAGTGGGTTACGTTTGCTGGATCCGTTCTCTTTATGCTGCTACGAGATGAAGGGCCTGAGCATAACATGCCAGTCAGTTACGCTGCCAGTAGACGACGACGTTGTGGTTGGCGACGGGAGTAGTGAATGGGACCTGGGTGTATGGGTCTGCGCCTTTCGAGATCGTTGAGGGGCTTCAAAGTAGCTACACTTAGCCTCAACCTTGGGGGCTGTTAGGGGAGTGGGTGGCCCTCGTTAGGAGTAGGCATGAGTAGTCCTCCCGAGTTGCCGTACTAGCAAACACTCTGATCAACAGAGGGTTTGGGAATGGAGCTGGAAGATGCCATGGTGAGAGAGCGGCTGATAACGGTTGGTTCGTATCGTGATAGAAGGCCGGATAGAGGCGATGGGTTCACACGCCCGGAGGGCAATCGTCTTTGACCTGGCGCGCTTGGTTCTGCGACTCTTTTTGCGTCCTTTCTTTTTGTTGTTGGTCGTTTACGTGTTGTTCGCTAGCTCGTGTTGGGTTAAGCGGCTGCGGCGCATGAAGGCTCTGCTTGACCCCTTCCGCTCTGACGACAACACTACGGGCGCGCAGGTGAATCTTGTGACCTGCGACGACGAAGTAGAGGAGGAGATGGAGAGTATACGAGTTCTTTTGGCACGCGGATCCAGAGGGGTGCACTGCAACGAACATCACATGTGAGGGGGGAAATTGGGTGACGCATGTTGTTTAGGCCAGGCGCTGAGTAACTGAGCGCTGCGGCGGGCACAAGTGTCTGCATGGGTATATTTGTATTTATTCTTAGTGCCTTTACTGTTGTAATGTTGCTAGGCATGATTAGAGAGAGAGACGGGGTTTAACGTGATGTCTGTGAGTGCACGGCGGCGATGACTACAACTGAGAGAGTGATTCGGACTGCCCCCAGCCATTGTCTCCTTGCGTCAACGAGGCCACAAATGACCTCTGTCAGCTGTGTCACCCCCGCAAAACCACAGATGACCGCTAAACTTCCCACCATCGCCCCATCCTTGTCGCCACCCTCGAATGTCATGACCGTGTGGGTCACGCGACTCGAGCCAACCCCACACATTCGCCTAATCACACGTCCCAACATGAGTTTGTTGGGACCTTTGTCTCGCGGAGTGGAGTCAACGGAATGGGTCCACATGAAAGGGGATTCGCATGAATGTTGCACCCACCGACGTGAGCCCGATGATGTCGCGCACTGCACAGTCAGTGAGGGGCTGCCAGTTCACGGCGCTAAAACTGGTTGCCCCTCACTAGTCTTGCAGGGCTGGATGCTGTGGGGGACGTGGTGCTTGAACCTGGAAAGAGCGTAAAATCCAAAGGAAATTGCTTGAAAAGATGGATGACTGGCGATGGAAAAGACGCACGCGCGCGCCGTGCTGGGCTTGGGAGTGCTGGCGCATTTGTCACTGTGCAACGATTGGCTGCTCCACGGTGAGGCGGGTGGGAATAGCTTCAAGTCTTCCCCGGTCTGGTGGCGGTGCGGCTAGGCGGCTGGGCGGCTCAGGGCGTTGGCTGTGGGCGGATTGGGTGGGTGGATTGATTGGGCCGGCAGGTTGGTTGGCCGGACGGAATTGTGGGGCGGGTCAGTTAGACCGGCAGATGGGGTGAATTACTTGGCCCTCATTGGCTTATCTATGGGAGAGCGGACGGGATCCCGAGTTTTCCAAGGGGTATGGTTGTATGTGACGGTTGAGCTATAAAAACGAACTCATATAGGCTTGAGGTGCATCGTTACCTAAGCGTTTGCTTTGTGGCGCAGTTGGTTGTTCTGTCCTGCCTGTGACACCTTACGCGCTGTTTTGAGAGTTTGACTACCCAACTTGGTAATGCACAGGACCTAGAGGAAGCCCTAGTTGTCGTGAGTGCCGTTGCATAGAGTCAGCAAGGTAGAACGGCAGATGCAAGACATGGTTGCTGCACGAAACGTCTTGGGGGACGACCCCCTGGCATCAAGGGTACGTCGTACAGAGGGACGTCAAGGATTTTGACGTTTTGGTACCCCTTTACTCTAAAAGTGTTGATAAAACGCAAGCTTGCTGACGGCTTGTGTCAATAGATTGTCAACCAACAGCCTGTTAGGGTTGTAGCTCTGATGTTGGCTATTACCATATGGTCGCGGGATCAATATAAACACACCCCAGCCGTCTCTGCTTCTGATTCACTCCTTTTCCTGCCCCGATTTGTTATTGCCATCCTGGCGCTCTTCCAACAACGACTCGGTCGCGTCTCGTACTCGGTATGCCCGCCTCAAACTTGCAGATCCTAAGCTAACCCGTGCTAGAGCCCAGACCACAACCAGGACATCAATAGATACGCAGCATATCTATCCCTCGCCCCAACTCTTTATGCATCCGCCCTGGTCCCTCCACCCAACACCGAACACGCACCAGAGCTCGTTGTGTACATTGGTAACGCCCCTTTTCTCGATTTCCTGCCTCTTCCCCTCTCTTTTCTCTTCGGGGTCCCATGATCGTGTCATCGCCACCAGCAACGCCGGCATCACCTGCTCCGCAACGCCGCGCGGCCTCGCTCAGAGACGACCTCGACGCTTCCAAGCACGAAGACGACGATGGCCACGAGAAACATGACAAAGACTACAACGACGACAGGCTTTTGGTATCCTTGACGCTTTCTCTGACAACCCGCTTCCATCCAGACGTTGCTGGCGCCACCCAACCTGTCAACATGGTCAACATGGTCCTACGTGCCAGCTTCACGCCGTCACCTGCCACGCCTCTCACCCTTCACCCCACAAACGCACAAGGACGGCTCTGTTGACTACTGTTATGGCTTCCTTGATATCTAGACACTTTCCGTCTTAGATCAATGCCGCGTCCGTCCGATTAAAGACGTCGTCATCATCACCGCCCTCCAACCGCGAGGCTGCTTAGGCCTCTTCTCAATGGCCCCTTCCCGTCAGTTGCTACCCTACAGCTTCGTTGTAAGCCCAGTCTTACCAACGGTGGTGTAGCTAGGCGAATCGTGACAAGAACACGATGTTTCTGTTTTGTTTATGCTTCTGGACCTGGACCTAGACCTGGACCTGGACATGTCTCTGCTAGCCCATCGCACCTACGGCCGCCACGGCTTCCCCATGCTCTGCAAACAACGATGCGACTTGGACCATTTTTCGTCTCCTCGACATGCAGCCCGTCAAGGCCTTCTGTGATCCCATCCGCACCAAGTTCGCCGCCGAAACCCAAGCCGCCACGCCTGGCATCAGGGCAAAGTACGCCGACAGCCTGGCCGAGCTTCAGGTCAAGTGCCTGCTCCCTGCAGAGAACGAATTCCTCGCCCGTCATCAGGTCCATCAACCAAGCCAAGCCCCCGGCCACTCAGATGTCGCGAGCATTCCCCTCCATGACGCTTACCGACTGCTTGCTGGAGAACCGCGAGAACCAGACCTTTAGGCATACCAAGAGGACCGTCTCTATGTGTGAATGCGAGCTTAGGGGCCGCCATGGCCAAGAGAACCCCCTGACCAAGTTGCGATGCAGCGGACGCGGCGACGCCGGCAGGCAGAGGCCCGGTCTCGAATCCTTGCTGGGCCCGTTTCCCCTCTCGGACGTCGCCTCCACCAATCTAGACACGCACCGCTGTCCCGCGCCTATGTCCTTACCCATGCCCTCGCCTTCGTTCGCGACCGTGCCGGATTCTGCGGATTCTTCTTCGCTTCTGAATCTCCAACAGGAACTGCCGGCATGACAGGAGACGCCGCATCAGGAGTATAACCGGCGCGGTAAACGTATGGCCGAGTTGAATGTTGAGATGCGGCGCGTCACAGGCGAGCTGCTTTGTATCGACTGTAGCATCTGCATCAATAAAGACAGTCGAAACACGGAGAGGTTCGTCCTGGGGATGAAGCGACGGAAACGCGAGGCGGTGAGATACTGACAGAGACGGAATGGGATACTGTTCGTGCAAAGGGGGTAGTACTTGATCGGCATTGTGTTTATTGCCTTGAAAGTTAATGTGTTGTGTTCCCTTGGCCATGTTTGAGGACTCTCATCATCATTCTTATCATCCTCTTCTCCCCCATCTTCCCCCCCACCATCAATATGTCTCTGAACGATCCGACCGCCCACTCAACCAAGGACGTACATCTCCTGTTTTTTTCCCCGTACCCGTGTTCAAGATGTCCAGTGCCGCCGTCGCTGACGTTTGCCTTGGATACCAGATCATTGATGGCATCTTAGTCCACGCCCGGATGTGCGTCGACTGGCATCCGGATGAGAACCTCATCTTCCACGCCCGCATTGCCAATGACCAGCTCACATCCCTGTCCACCAGCTTCCATCGTGAAGAGCTTCAGAGGGAGCTGGGTATCCATGGTCTTAGACGCTGCCCGGGCTACGTCAACGTCATCTATCAACGCCCGCAAGTCGCGCATCGTCAATCTCGCCGCCATCAAAGACCACCAGACTCAACTTGAAGGTCTAAAAAAGAATCACAGGCCACGGTAGCAAGGCCCGCCCCTTCCACACCGTCCCGTCCCGCTTGGTACGTCTGCCAATCACCTCTATTCCCCAGTCGCCAGCTACTGCGTCTTCGTGGACTTTTGAGCCCAACCCGGCTGAAGGGCAACCTGAAGAAGCCTTTAACCTGCACGGATGACGCTCATGCTCATCAGAAACGGTATGGCGACGGCAGAGATGAGACGGGGTGCCCTCCGTCATCACCTCCGTCGCCTTTAGCGCCTCCGCCTCTACGATATAGGTATGCCGCAGTCCTGACCACCAAAAGCGCCCACAATCACGCCCACAAGGTCGTCGTGGCTCGTGCCGTATCTTTCCTCAACCACTCAGATCGGCTCAGCAGTTCTTTAACGAAGCACACCGATGGGGAGACCTGACGCCACCCCCGATTATCGGGCGCGCGGGTTGACGAGGGGACGTCGGCCCGCATGCTCTGGCTTGCGTCTTCTCGTTGCCTCAGAACTGAAGGGGCTTTTGCACAAACCGACATCGACCGCCCGTTGGCGTCGGCCACTCACGCACTCGTGGACGACCCTACGTCGATTTCAGCGACGCCGCTACCTCTTCCTTCTCCTCCGTTCACAACAACACCGAAAGCAACCTTTGAAGGTATGTTGCTTGCTTGTCCGAGATAGTCGACCTATATCTTCGGTACCGAGCTGTCCCTGCTCATACCCGGACAGGGCGTATTTCAGAGGTGTGTAAGGCCGAAAAGGCACTCGTGTAGAACATGATGAAGCACCCCACAAAGAGGCTGGCGCAGCTCGATAAGCAACCTGGGGGGCAGGGGCTGGCCGTCGGGCGTCAACGTCAGCCTGTTCGGCAACCTTTTACAGATGAGCGTGCGACAACCGCAGATTGATGTCTCCATGGAGCAAGTTGACACCATGAAGAACGCGGGGCCAGGTATGGTATTGTTGAAATGGTCTGCTAAGGACGTGCCATCCATTCCTTTTCCTTGCGTCCTGGAGGTCCCAACTGCGTACGCCCGGTTTGGGATGCTGAAACTGACAGTCTGTTGGAAAGGCGCTTTTATCTTGAGTTCTACTATAACATTGCTGCCATCTTGTTGCCTGTGTTAGTCTTCCTTTTCTTGCACATTTGAAGCTTATAGCCTAGAATATGTAGGGCAGATGTTGGCTAAGCTATCTTCTTGGATACTAATCTACGCCGTTACCGAGGTGACTGACTGGGCTAGCGGATCGACGTGTAGGCGGTCCAACTGACGAAGGACGCTGCATATTCTATTCCAGGCTGGCATGCTGTTGAGGACCAGTGTGGGCTCGGACGGGGGCACGCTGTGCGCAACGCCCCCCCCCCCCCCCCCCGAAAGAGATGATTGCTAGCGTTTTGTGCATGGTGGAGGCCGTGGTCAATCTTATAAAAAGTATGACTACGAGGCTGTGGTCTCTAGGTCTTGTTAGCGTCAGCCTGGCGATAACTGGGGTGGTCTGACGGTGAAGAATAGGACTTGGATGCGGTTAGGGTAGGCATGTTGTGACTAGTTCTGTAGGAGGACTACGACTTCAAGGTACTAAAACTCTTTACTTATTGGCTTTATGGGATTGATGATGTTGCAGTTTTCTTGTAGTAAGTTGACTGGAGGGAGAGAGGGACAGATTCTGGCTGGGGACTTAGGGATGTTTGTCTTATCGTTAAGAACCTACCCTCGTCACCTGAAGTGTAGTCATTACATTAGTAGTAAACAAGCGCCGTGCTAGAGACGGAAAGCTCGTCGTTTCTTCCACATTCCTCTCATTCCCAGCTCTACGGCCAGCAGCCGCCGTATTGCGGCTACGGGTATCTCGCCGTGGCCCTGTTATTTGTTTTGGTTCTCTCGGTCTGTACCTTTTGTGGAAGTAGGAAATTTATTCCATTGCCCTTCATCGATCATGGGATTAGGCTAGACGAACAGCGCAAACAACATGAGGCGGTGCCCTGATACGTGGCCTGGTTATGACTGCTAGGCCGAAGTGGCATAAATCTTCACCACTTAGGAGATGGATCACAGCTGACTGACTCATAGGACGTAAGGCGAAGTGAGTAAGTTGCGTCCCTTTGCCCTGGGAAAGGGGGGCTCTGCAAGCCCCCGGGTCATGATAGTTATGCGCTTTGGTTGGAGGGACGTTGAGGCCACGAACTATTACAAAGAGGCTGGTGATGGGTGTACTGGAAGCTGATAATGAGAAATCCATATATAAAATATCTATTCTCCAGCCTCAACACAATCCAGGCTTGGAATTGAGGAGCGCTCGTTGAGGAAACACGCCCGGGATAGATGTGGAGCCGTACCTAGACTGCATGTTTAAGAAGATGGCGCGTGTTGCAGCCTTGGGAAATTAGTTGAAACTGGCGGCAGACAGTTAAGATGGTGATGTACAAGATGAGCCTCAGGAACATCAACAGCCACTGGAGACGACACTTGCGCCACGCAGCTTCGTGGGGCATGTCGGATTCTTTGAGACACTGGATGTGATCCAATGTGAACAATGGATGCCGCCCTACGGCAACGGCAATGGCAACAACTAAAAGAGCGGACGCGGAGGCCACGACTTGTGGTTCTGGTAATCTCTCCGTAAGCGAGGTAACACGGCTCCGGGACGATGGAAAGTCCTACGAACTCAATTCTCAGTCATGCTGTCTTCGTAGTGCATTTGGGCTTAGTCTAAGAAGGAAGTAAACAACGATAAACACTATAAGGACGGGCAGCAGCGTGATCCTCGGGGTAAAGGGACAAGAGGGCTCCCTTCTCGTTGTCTTCGCAGCACAACCGCGACGTGGGCACTCAGCCGTCACCTAGGGCCTGTCGGGATCCTCTATATGGCCGGTAGGGTCTACGCATTGGAGCTGCCGGTCGGCCTTGTCAGCGTGGCTGGCATTGTGTTGAAAAGCATGTTTGTCTCACCAGGTCGTTGGGCTTTGCCAGCGGACCGGTCCCTAAGCATATGCTGGGATGTGGACGTGGATAAGAACTCGGCCGGAGGCGTGGGAGTGGCGCCTCTTGTGCCCAATCTGTCGAGCATTGCCAGGGTTGTGGACAGAATGGACTCAGGCGCGCGGGCTGTCGGACCTTGTCCTGCGAGCTGACCAAGGCGACCATGTTGGGGATGACGGCACTACTCAATAAGATGGGCGACGACGCAGACGTCATGGAGGACATGTCGGCATCGTTGCAGTGGACGAGACGATTGCTGATGGCGCATGGCCTTGAGATGAGACGTGGCATCGAATGTGTCTTTCGAGGAGAGGTGCGGGTGTTTCTCATGATACCAAGATTGTTCTGGCGCTCTCAAGACCAAACCGGTTAGACAGTCAATGTTGATGATATCCGCGCCAATAGAGACATGCCAGCTTCATGGCAATCGAGACTTACCTTGTGGTGCGGCGCGGGTGTCAATTGACCGTTCTGGCATCCCTCCTGCGCGATACATGCGTGTAGTGCGACTGTCGTTCTGGTTGCATCAAGGACAAAAGAAAAGACCGTCATGGGATTCAATCGGCTTTGCTGCGTTTAGCGTTACGCTCGGTAGAGATCAACCATGCAGACAAAACCACAGGAGGAAGATGTTTGTTTGTCCATGTATCAGTATCTTATCAATATTGTCAAAAGTGGTGGGATTTTCATGTGGGATACGTAAGGGGTCGCACGGGAATTCCTATGCGTACCAAATGTGCAGCAAATGTGCAGCAGAACAAGAGAGAAATTTACTCTAGATTTAACTTGCTTTATATAAGAATTAAACTAATAAGAGCTTATAGATTTACTAAGAATTACTTAACCTAAAAGCTTCTTTAAAGTAAAGATTTCTTAAGTTGTTTTTAGTATATTACTAAAATAATAATTAAAAATATAACTAATAATTTATTAAAGTTTAATTCTTAAGTATATATATATATAAGCTTTATATAGCTAATATAATTAGTTTATTAAATTAAAATAATATAGTATACTAAATTTAGAAATATAAATAAAGAAATAATAGTATTATTTTTAAACTAAATACTTTAACCTAAATAAGATATTTCTAATGTTATATATATTTAGTACTTAAGATAACATATTGCATACTTAAGTATATAGTAAGATAAGTAATTAATATAATACTTTATATATTAACTCTTTATTAAATAATCTAACTATATATTATAATTTATATATATAATTTAATAACTAGCAGTTTAAGAATATAAAGCTATTTATATTTCTTAACATAGTATATACTTTTTTATTAAAATATATATTTAATTAATTACTAAGATAAGTAATAATAATAATAATAATAAAGCTTTTGTTATTATACTAAATATTTTACTTAACTAAAGTACTTAACTTATTTAATTATAATAAAAGACTAACCTCTAGCCTTATATTATACTTATAGAACTATTGTTAGAAATAATTATTATTTTAGCTTGTTACATTATTAGCTAATTACCTTTTAGCTATATAACTATAAACTTCTGCCCTAATCTTTTGCAGCCTAGTTACACCTACGCTCAGGCGTACTACTGTTACTAAAAGGCCCTCTAAGTTCTAATTTATTTACCTTACTAACTACCTCTAAGATTAACATCTGCTAATTCAGTCTAAAAGCTCTCTGCTGCTGTTAGCAAAATTCTAGTACATATTACTTAGCTTTATATAACCTACCTATTTTTACTAAGTCTTTATTTTATTTATTAGCTTAATTACTTAAGCTACTATATTTATAATATTTCTAAAGTACTTTAGATTATTAAGCTAAGTAAAGCTATTAATTTTATTAATAGTCTTTAATAACTTAAGATTAGCTTAATAGGTATATCTCTTTAGGTCTGTTCTTTAATTATTTTTATTTATAGCTAGAAGCTTAAAACTAAAGATAGCTATATTTAGCTTTATATTAGCTATTAAATAAAGAAAAGATATTCTCTTATTAATAGTCTTAAGGCTAATTAATTCTGTAAAGGTACCTATATATAGTAAATCTCTATAGATAGTATGTAAAGTATAATAATCTTTAAGCTACAGTAGAGACTATAAGTTAAGAACAGTAGTTCTTAAAGATATCTTAAAGTAGTAAGTAAGTAAATAAATTAGTTATTATTATAAAATAAAAATTAAAATTAATTTAAAATTAAATATAAAATATAAAATAAAAGTATAGCTTACTTTAGCTTTATATATTAGTTACTTAAGTTATAAGGTTTTTATAATCTTAATAGTAAGTTTAGTAAAGCTATTATTAGCTAGTTAAGCTATAAGGTTTTTATAATCTTAGTAGTTACTTTAACTAAGCTATTATTAGCTATAGCTAAAGCTATTTATAGCTATAATTAATATAAGATTTAAACTAGTATTTAATTTATACTATTAAGTACTTTATACTATATTAAAATATTAAGATTTAGTACAGACTAGAAGTACTACATTATTAAGTTATATATACTACAATAATCATTTACTATAAAGTAAGCTGTATTAAACTACTTATAAAAAGCTAAAATAATTACTTATACTAAATTATATATAAATATATAATTTATTTTAATTTAAAGTTATATTATTTTTACTTTTAAAACTATTAAAAAAAGCTTAAAAATATATATATATAAAGTAGTATTTATTTTTAAGATTTCTTAAATATCTCTTTACTACTAATATACTAAATGTATTATATAAGATAGAAAATAACTAAATTTAATAAAGATAACTATAACAAAAGAAAAAGAAATTTTTAAATAGATTATTAACTTAATTAATTAAGTTTTTTTTTATAATAAAAAGATATATAAAATAAAGCTAACTAACTTCTTTTTTAATATAAGATAATATATATTAAATTTTAATAAGTAAACTACTTTATATAATAATAACTTTAATTAAAAAATATAATTTTAATATAAACTAACTATTAAAGAGTTTTAGCTAAGAATCTTAAAATTATATAAGACTAGTTTATATTTATATAAAATATAATTATAAAGTATAAAATATAAAACTATAATATTTATAATTTTAATTAAACTAGGTTTTTAAAAAAATATTATTATATATAAAAGTTATTATAACTTCTAACTATAAAAAAGACTTTAAATAAAGTAGCTTAATAATTAAAAATAAGCTTTTATTATTTAAAATATATATATATATATATATATATAGCTAAATAATACTTTTATATACTATTATATAAAGTTAAAAAATATTTATATACTAATAGCTAGTTCTAGCTATATAGTATATTTATTTAAGTAAAAATAAATAAACTATAAATAAGATTAACTTAAATAAAGCAAAGTACTTTAATTAGTATATAAAGTTTTATATAAATAAAACTTATTACTTCTTAATTTTTAATAGTTATAATAGTTATAAATTTATTAAGTTTAATATTTATTATAAAGAATAATATATTATTACTTTTATATACTTTATTTATTTATTATATAAGCTTTAGCTTTTAAATGTGAATTACTTTAGCTTATTAAAATACTTATATAGTAAAAAAATAAGAATAATAATATAAATATTAATTTTATAAGTTATAAAAAATAACTTTTTTTAATTATTAAAGTAGTATTTTTTATTTTAATAAGTAAAAATAATATATAAGCTAGCTTTAGATAAATAAGTTTTATACTTTTTAACTTTAAAATAGTTATTTATTATTTAGTTTTTAAGCTAAAGATACTAATACTATCTAGTTTATAGCTAAGTAGTTAAAATTCTTAAGATCTAAAGATACTAACTATAGTACTAAATAGTATATAAAGTACTAGTTCTCTTAAAAAAAAGAATTTAGTGGTATTAAAGTAGCTTACTAATAATAATATATAATATTATTAACTTTTAAGCTAAAGGTATTAGTAAGTTAGTATATAAGCTTACTTTTATTAAAGCTAAAAAGAAGAAGTTTTATATAGTATTAAAGATACTAAGTAAGTACTAAAGAGTAAAAGAATCTAACTATATTTTAAAGAGTTACTTAATACTACTAAAGTAAAAGTACTATAAGTAAAAAAGAGTAGTATTAATACTAAAAAAAAAAATAACTCTTAAAGGAAAAGTTATATAGAAAGTAATAAACTATATATATAATAATATAGTAATTATAAAAAGACTAAATATAATATTTAAACTTATAAAGTAGTTTAAAATAGTAATAAAAAAAAGAGTAATAAGTAGTTTTAATTAATTTTATACATTATAACTAAATTAACTTATATAAAAGATAAAAAGATAGAAAAAGGTAAGCTACTTACTTTATAAGTATATTATATATAATTTATATTTATATTATATTCTTAATTTAGTATAAGTAATTGTTTTAGCTCTCTATAAGCAGTCTAGTACAGCTCACTCTGTAGTAAAGAAAATTACAGTACGTATAACCTAATAATGCAGCACCTCTAGCCTGTACTAGATCTTAATGTCTTAATGCAGTAATAAGTACCTAATAGTGTAGATTAACTGTTAGCTTAGATCTCACATTAACTATAGCTGTAGACAGCTTTAGCTACAGCCTTAATAACAATAGTTTTATTAAAGCAACTACTAAGGTTGCAAAGACCTTACAGCTTAAGTAGCCTGCGTAGTAATGCAGCTAACATACTAACAATAGCTTTACTAAACCTACTACTAAGGTTATAAAAACCTTACAGCTTAAGCAGCCTGCGTAGTAATACAGCTAACATACTAACAATAGTTTTACTAAACTTACTACTAAGGTTGTAAAAGCCTTACAGCTTAAGTAACTAATATATAAAGCTAGAGTCTGCAAGCTGTACTTTCTTCTTATACCTTATGTTTAATTCTAGATTAATCTTAATCTTTATTAACATTAACTATTCTATTTACTCTAAGATGTCTTTAAGAACTACTGTTCTTAACCTATAGTCTCTGCTGCAGCCTAGAGATTACTATACCTCTTAGACTGCCTACTAAGATCTACTAAGAACAGGAGCATATGCTAAACAGCTTAGTCTTAGGGCTGTTAGTAGAGAGATGCTATTCTTCTTACTACTAGGCAATCTAAGGTGTAATGTAGCTCTCTTTAGACTAGCACTTTTATCTAAAGACTAAGCTAATTAAGAAGTATGCCTTAAGATTAAGTTATATAGTTAGATATTAGAAGCAAACTTTATAAAGAAGCTTAATCTGTATATCTAGCTTAGTAACTTAGAATATTTTAGAGATATTATAAATACAGCAGCTTAGGCTATTAAGTAGATAGATAAAATAAAGGCTTAGTAAAAATAGGTAGGTTGTATAAAGCTGAGATGTACTAGAATTTTGCTAACAGCAGTAGAGAGCTTTTAGACTAGATTAGCAGATGTTAATCTTAGAGGTAGTTAGCAGAGTAAATAAATTAGAACTTAGAGGGTCTTTTAGTAACAGCAGTGCACCTAAGCGTAAGTATAACTAGGCTACAGAAGATTAGGGTAGGAGTTTATAGTTATGTAGCTAAAAGGTAATTAGCTAATAATGTAACAAGCTAAAATAGTAATTGTTCTTAATAATGGTTCTATAAGTATAATATAAGGCTATAGGCCTATTATATTCTTAATACTTTTATTATATAGTATTTTTAGTAAATTAAAATAAGTAATATTAAAAAGCTAAAGCTTACATAATAAGTAAAAAGGTATGTAAAGAGTAATAATACTATATTCTTTATAGTAATTATTAAACTTTATAAGTTAGTAGCTATTATAGTTATTAAAAATAAAAAGCTAAAAAGTACTTTTTATATAAAACTTTATATACTTTTTAAAATACTGTACTTAAACTTAAAATAATAAATAGTTATTTAGAATAGTTATAAGAAAAAGTAGAGAAGTATAGCAAGATAGAAACATATATAGTTATATTTCTTTTATAAAAAAGACTAATAATTAAAAACTATCTATAGAAGAAAATATCTTTTTATTATATAGAAGGTCTTTTAGATATATATAGTATCTAAGTATATATTTAAGTATATATTTAAGTACTAAGAGGTACTTAGGTATACCTATAGATGCTTGTAAGTAGGTACAAGTACTAGTACATATAATACTTAGAGGTATATATACTTACATACATTAGACTGCAGTAGTTTTACATTAGTATATAATTCTAAAGTATATACTTCAATAGGTTATTCTTCTAAAGAAATCTAAATAACATTCTTATATATTTATAGAACCTTTACTTATAAAGTTATAAAGTGATTTAAATATAGAAGAATAAGAATCTTATTTTTAATTCTTAGTCTTAATTTAAAGCTAATCTTATTTATAGTTTATTAATTCTTACTAAAGTAAATATACTATTAGAATAAAAGTTAGTTATTAGTATACTATAACAAAAGGTAATATTTACTCTTAATAATAATTTATAAAGATAATATCTAGCTATTTATATATATACTCTAAATTATAAAAACCTATTCTCTTATTACTAAATTACTTTATATAAGGCTTTTTATAGTAATTAGAGGTTATAATAGTCTATATATATAATAATATTCTTACTAAGAAGTTTATTATATTAATATTATAAATATTATTATTATAAAGTTTATACTTTATAATTATAATTTATATAAAAATAAACTAAGCTTATATACTTATAAAAGCTTTAAGTAGTACTTTTACTACTTAATTTAATATTAAAAATGCATCTTTAGTTATAAATAGTATAATATAAAGTTCTTTACTTATTACAATTTAATATGTATTATATTATATTTAGTAAAAAGATAATTAGCTATATCTTATATACTATTAAGTTACAGTAGAAATTACTAATTAATTAAGTTAATAAGTTATTTAAAAGAATTTGTTTCTTTAGCTTAGTTATTAGTATTAATTTTAATTATGTTTTTTATTATAGTAACTATTTAATATACTAGTAGTTAAGTATTAAGAATAAGATCTAATAAAAAATAAAAGCTACTTTTTTATATAAATTATTTTAGGTCTTTTTAAATAGCTTTAAGTAAAAGAAATAATGTAGCTTTTATTTAAGAGAGAATTTATAGTTATATTTAAAGAAAACTTATTATAAAAAGAAAAGGTTAAAAAGAAAAAGAAAGTAATCTACTTACTATATTAATTTGCTTATAATACATATATGTTAAAGATATTACTTTAGCTATATAGATATAATTAGTAGTAAAGCTAAATTACTTAAAAGTTAAAGTACTTTAGAAAGCTTTTAGTTTAGTTACTATATTTATATTTATAACAGATAATAAAAAGAGATATTACTAAAGAAATAACTATCTAATATAGAAAGTAGCTAATATACTTCTATAGTAAGCTATAAATTATAGTAAGTTATATACTATTTCTTACTTTTTTTATTTTTTATATAAGTTAATTTTACTATAAGATATAAAATTAATTAAAACTACTAATTCTCTTTTTTTTATTACTATCTTAAACTACTTTATAAGATTATATATTATATTTAAGGTTTTTATAATCCTTATATTATTATATATGTAGTTTAGTATTTTCTATATAAACTTTTTTTAAAAGTTATTCTTTTCTTTAGTATTAATACTATCTTTTTTTTACTTATAATACTTTTACTTTATTAGTATTAAGTAACTTATTAAGATATATAAGCTTTAAGGTAATATATTACTTATAAGGTAATTAATATTATACTTATAAAATAACTATAAGCTTAGTACTTTATAATAAAAATACTAAATTTTAAGTAATAAGTATAAAATCTATAAATCTACTATTATTACTTTATTAAGTAATATTAACAGTAGATTAAAAGGTTAATAAGGTTAAAGGTTAATAGTATAAGTTTATTATATCTTAATAAGCTTAAAATAACTACCTAAAGATTAGATAACCTCTTTTTCTAATTAAAGATAAAGATAAAGCTAAATCTAAAAAGTTTCTAACTTTAGTTATAAATAAAATACAAGTTAAAATGTTCTTTAATTATAAGTTAAAATAAAACTAGTTCTAATAACTGCTTTTAAATTTAACTTAAACTATATTTTAGAATAGTTTCTAGTTAAACTATAACTAATATTTTAGTATAAATATAATAGTAACTTAAGAAATATTTAGTTTTTTATATAAAATCTTTTTTTATCTTATAACTTAAATATTTTGTTATCATTAGTATTACTATTACTACTATTATTTATAATAACAAGACTACCTATTTAACTTATTTATCTTACCTATCTATTTTACCTCTTTATTTCCCTCTTTTTATATTTATCTTACAGATTATAAGCTTAAGTAGTCTTAACTAGACTAATTTCTCTTTATTACTTATTATTTATATAATCCGTTTTTATTTAACTTATTTAGGAAGTTTAAACTGTTCTCTAGTAAATACATATGTTATTATTACAGATAATAATATATTTACTAAAAGTTTTTTTTTAAAGAGGGTCTTTATTTAACTTATAAAGTAAAAATAAGTATATTTTATATAAACTTATTAACTTATATTATATATATATATATATATATATATATATATATATATATTTAAAGAATATTACTATATATTATATATCTTAAAATATATAATATATAAATATCTAAAGAATATAAATATATAATATACTTTAAAAATATAAGATATATAATATTTAAAAAATCTTAATATATATAAGATTATATACAGAATATTACCTATATAGTACAGCAGTTAAGTATCCAGCAGTATCTGTACATTTTGTTATATAGAGAGTTAGTTTAATTCTAACTACAGAAACCCTCTTCTAAGTATGTATAACTAGTTAGATTAGCAACCTAGCTAGAACCTACATGCACAATAGGGTAACTACAGAGCTACCTAATTAGCCTATGGCTAGGCAGGTAGGTAGGTTTACCTCTAGATTAATATTAGGTTCTTATTAGGTGTATTACTAAATTAAGATATTAAGATTTACAAGCTTTTCCTACTGAGGTTTTTTTGCACTAGAGCTTAAGTTTATTTTCTTAAAGGTTTCTAGAAGTCTAAATTTATAAAGTATAACGTACTAAGTTAAATATATCTATTAGGTAAGCTTAAGACCTTAGATTCTTAATAACTATAGCTTAATATAACTATATTACTATATATAAAATACAAAATATATTTTAATTAGTTTTTTAAATATATTATAAGTAATTAGAAATTTATTTAAATATAATTTACTTTAAGATAGTTTTTAATAGTAACATAATTATTACTCTTTAGCTTTAAGGTAGTAGTAACTATACTATCTAGTTTATAAGAGTTAATATCTTTCTTATTACTAAAAGTCTTTAATATACTATATTAAGTAACTTTAATAATAATATTAATAATAATACTAACATACTTATATAGTAAGCAAGCTAATATAGTAAGTAGGCTACTTTTTGTTACTAAACAAAGCTTATTTTCTAACTATTTTTTAAAAAACAAATTCTTTAAAAAAATAAACATGGTTTTATAAAGAATTTGTTTTTTAATAAATAGTTAGAAAATAGGCTTTGTTTAGTTATTAAGTAGCTTGCTTACTATATAAGTATGTTAATAATAATAGTAATAATAATAATATTAATATTAATAATAATAATAATATTATTAATATTAATAATAATAATAATAATAATAATAATAATAATAATAATACTAGTAATAGTAATAATAATAATAATATAATAGTAATACTAGTAATAGTAGTATAAAATCTAAAGTAACTTTAAAATCTTTAACTTATTATAATAACAAAATAAACAAATTAACTACTAATGTTTTAGTAGTTAATAGTAGTTTTAAAGACCCTACTACTTATAAACAAGTTATTAGTACTAATAATTCTATAGAATTAAAAAAAAGTGTAGATATAGAAATAGAAGAACTAGAAAACTAGAAAACCTAGGTTTTAGTAGATTTACCTGTTAATAAGACCTCTATAGATACTAGATAGGTATATAAAATAGAAATAAATAAAAATAATACTATAACTAAATATAAAGTTAGATTAGTAGTATAAGAACTTGATTAAATAATAGGTATAAATTACCTAGATACCTTTAGTACTACTTATAGACCTAAAACCTATAGTTTATTATTAATTATAGCTTTAAACCTAAGTTATAATATTAAACAGTTTAATATAAAAGTACCTTTATAAATACTAATTTACATAAAGAAATCTATATTAGACAACCAGAAGACTATATTAATTATAATTACTCTTTTAAGGTACTTAAATTTAATACAGCTCTATATATCTTAAAGTAAAGTTCTAAACTTTAGTATAAGTATTTAGCTACTAAATTAGCTAGAATAAAGTTTATTATATTTAAATATACTTATAGTGTATTTGTTTACAAAATAACTAAAGTTGTATTATTATGCTAGATAGATAATATATTAATTCTAAGTTTTATAAAAGAAATTGATAATATTAAAGGTAGTCTAACTAAAGGTTTTATATTACAAGATATAGAACATATAAGTACCTTTCTAGAGCAGAATATAACTATAATAAAGAAAATAGTATTATATTTATATTTCTATAAAACTATACTAGAAATATTATTTCTAAATCTAATAAACAAAGTAGATATAAGTATACTACTCTAGTAAATACTACTTTAAAGCCAGTTAAAACTAAAGAGATAGCTAAAAAGAAAAAGAAAATATTAAACTACATTAGTAATCAGCAGCTTGTTTAATTTATAGTAAGTTCTAGTAATATTAACTTTAAAGCTCTAGATAGAGTATAGAGTAACTTAAACTGTAATACTAACTATAATATTAATTATTATTATAATATATCTATATATTAAATACTAGGTTATTCTAATTTAAACTAAGGTATTTATATACTAGAAAGAAAATCTACTTCTATTTATATATTCTTTTTAAGCTCTAATAATACTAAAAGTTAGAATAGTAGTTTATAAAAATCTTTAGTAACTAGTACTTCTAAAGCTAAATATATAGCTTTAAATAAGGCTACTAAAGAAACTATATATCTTAACAATATACTTAATTCTATTAATAATAACTTAACATTAGTTTATATTATAGAAATACCTAGCTTAATTACAGATTTATAATCTACTTAGTATTTAGTAAAAGATACTAAATCTTATAAATATACTAAGTATATAAATATAACTTACTACTTTATAAGATAAAATATAACTAATAAAGACTACTATTAACTTATACCTCTTTTAATAAAAATATAGTAAATAGCTTTACTAAAGATCTAAATGCTATATTATTTAGAGTTTTTCTTAAAAATACTAATTTAATTAATATAAATAATTATTAATAACTGTATTACTATGTAAAAGCTATTAAGAATGTAATTAATAAGTAATAGTTATCTTCTAGAGAAATGCAAGCTCTAAAGTAATATAATACTTATAAGGTACTTACTATTATACTTATAAAGTAACTATTAGCTAAGTACCTTATAATAAAAATACTAGATTTTAATTAATAAGTATAATATCTAAATATTTACTATTTTTACTGTATTAAGTAGTAATACTAATAAGTTAAAAGATTACTAAGATTAAAAATTAAAAGCATAAGCTTATTATATATTAGTAAGCTTAAAATAACTATCTAAAGATTAAATAACCTCTTTTTTTAATTAAAGTTAAAGATAAAATAAGATTTAAAAGATTACTAACTTTAGTTATAAATATAATAAAAATTAAAATATAATTTAACTATTAATTAAAATAAAACTGAATATAATTAATATCTTTAAACTTAACCTTAAATAAGTATTAAGATAGTTCTTAGTTAAACTATACTTAATTTTTAAAGTAAATATAATAGTAACTTAAGAGGATTTTATTTACATATATAAAATCTTTTTTTCTAAAGACTTAAATATTTTATTATTATTATTAGTATTACTATTACTACTACTATTAATACATAATAATAATAAGACTATTTACTTAAACTATTTACTTTACTTACTTATTTTACTTTTTTATTTTTATTTTTTTATTTAGTTTTATAAGATATAGTTAAATCTTTATTTTTATTTTTATACTTACTTAGTGTTTTTATTTTTATATAAGTTTTTAGTTTTAAGCTTTAATAATAGTAAGCTTATAAGCTAATTTACTAATTTGTTTAGCTTAAAAATTAATAACTTTATATAATAATATTAGTAAGCTATCTTATTATACTTAAATCTTCTTTTTAAAAAAGTAGTACTATATATACTTTTTTATACTATAGTTAGTATTTCTAAATTTTAGAAGCTTTAGCTACTTAGGTATAAGCTAAGTAGTATTAGTATCTTTAGCTTAAAATTTAAGTAAGAAATAACTACTTTAGAGTTAAAAGGCATAAGATTTATTTATTTAAAACTAGCTTATATATTACTTTTATTTTTTTAAAATAAAAAATACTACTTAAAAACTAAAAATAAAGCTATTTATTATAATGCATAATGTTTATATTTATATTATTTCCTTAATTTTCTTATTATTAAAGTACTTTAATAAAGTAAAATAGCTAACATTATAAAGCTAAAGCTTATATAATAAAAAATAAAAAAAATAAAAAGTTATACTAGTTTATTTTTTATAATATTTATTAAAGTTAGTATATTTATAGCTATTATAACTATTAAGAATTAAAAAGTAATAAAAACTCTAATGTACCTATATAGTAAGCTGTACATTATAGTAAGCTGTATACCTTTTTCTACCTTTCTACCTTTTATATAAGTTAATTTAACTATAATATACAAAATTAACTAAAACTACTTATTATCTTATTTTTTATTACTATTCTAAACTACTTTACAGATTTATACATTATATTTAAACTTTCTGTAATTACTATATTATTATGTATATAGTTTAGTACCTTCTGTATAACTCTTCTTCTAAAGGTTATTCTCTTCTCTAGTATTAATACTACCCTTTTTTACTTATAGTACCTCTACTTTAGCAGTATTAAGTAACTCTCTAAGATATAGTTAGGTCTTTTTTGCTCTCTAGTACTTACTTAGTATCTCTATCTCTATATAAAGCTTTTAGTTCTTAGCCTTAATAATAGTAAGCTTATAAGCTAACTTACTAATACCTCTAGTTTAGAACTTAATTACTTTATACATTAGTATTAGTAAGCTATCTTAATGTACTTAGATCTTCTTTTTAAGAGAGGTAGTACTTTATATACTCTCTAGTGCTATAGTTA
Organism: Colletotrichum tofieldiae; assembly: GCA_022836555.1. Classification (NCBI taxonomy): domain Eukaryota; kingdom Fungi; phylum Ascomycota; class Sordariomycetes; order Glomerellales; family Glomerellaceae; genus Colletotrichum; species Colletotrichum tofieldiae. The sequence continues at coordinate 235,447 of BQXV01000013.1, forward strand.
GTATCTTTATATTCTAGAAGCTTTAGCTACTTAGCTATAAGATTAAAGGTATTAGTATCTTTAGCTTAAAATTTAACTAAAAAATAACTACTTTAGAGTTAAAAGGTATAAGGTTTACCTATTTAAAACTAGCTTATATATTATTTTTACTTATTAGGGTAAAGAATGCTACTTTAAAGATAGAAAAAAAGTTATTCTTAGTAATATATAAAATCTGTATTTATATTATTTTCTTAATTTTCTTACTATATAAGTACTTTAATAAGCTAAAGTATTTAACATTAAGAAGCTAAAGCTTATATAATAAATAAGAAGGTATATAAAGAGTAATAATGCTCTTTATCTTATAGTATTTATTAAAGTTTATTAATTTATAGCTATTATAGTTATTAAGAATTAAGAGGTAATAAGAACTCTTTATATAAGTTCTTATGTACTAATTAAAGTACTTTAGCTAATTTAAGCTAATATTATTTATTATTTATTTATTTTTACTTAAATAGATATACTATATAGCTAGAAATTAGTAGTTAGTATACTAAGAGAAGAAGTAATATTTACTTTTTATAATAATATATAAAAGTAGTACTTAACTATTTATATATATACTCTAAATAATAAAAACCTATTTATAATTACTAAGCTACTTTATATAAAGCCTTTTCTTATAGTTAGAAGTTATAATAACCTTTATATATAATAGCATTCTTATTAAGAAACTAGTTTTATTAAAATTATAAATATTATAATTTTATATTTTATACTTTATAATTATATTTTATATAAGTACAAACTAGCTTTATATAATTATAAGATTCTTAGCTAAAGCTCTCTAATAGTTAATTTAATATTAAAATTGCATTTTTAATTTAGAAATACATTATATAAAGTTCTTTACCTATTAAGGTTCTATATACATCTTATTATGTATATTTAGAAGTTAGTTAGCTATTTCTTATATATCTTTTTATTACAAAAGGAACTCTTAATTAATTAAGTTAATAACTTATTTAAGAATTACCTTCTCTTCTGTTATAGTTATCTTTATTAATTTTAGTTACATTTTAGCTTATAAGAGTATACTAGTATGTTATATATAAAGGGTAAATTTAGAAATCTTAAAGGTAGAGGTAGCTCTTTATACAGACATTTTTAGGTCTTTTTTAGATAGCTTAGAGGGTAAGAATAATACAGCTTTCTTTAGAAGAAGAAGTTATGTTTGTACATAAAGAAAAGTAGGTGTAAAGGTTTAAGAGGGAGAAAGGTAGTAGATGTATACAGCTTACTATAATGTGCAGCTTACTATGCAGGTACATTATATATAAGTTCTTATATACTAGTTAAAGTACTATAGCTAATTTAAGCTAGTATTACTTATTATTTATTTATTTTTACTTAAATAAATATACTATATAATTAAGAATTAGTTATTAGAAAATTAAAAAAAAGTAATATTTACTTTTTATAATAATATATAAAAGTATTATTTAGCTATTTATATATATACTTTAAATAATAAAACTTTATTTTTAATTACTAAACTACTTTGTATAAGACTTTTTTTTAATTAAAAGTTATAATAATCTTTATATATAACAGCATTTTTACTAAAGAACTAGTTTTATTAAAGTTATAAATATTATAATTTTATATTTTATACTTTAGAACTATGTTTTATTTAAGTATAAACTAGTTTTATATAATTATAAAATCTTTAGCTAAAGCTCTTTAATAATTAATTTAATATTAAATTGCATTTTTAATTTAGAAATATATTATATAAAGTTCTTTACTTATTAGAATTTAGTACATATTTTATTAAATATCTTTAGAACTTTACTATTTCTTATATATCTTCTTTTTATAAAGAGACTTTTTAATTAATTAGGTTAATAACGTATTTAAAAATTACCTTCTTTTTAGTTATAATTATCTTTATAAAATTTAGTTATCTTTTATCTTATGTAATATATCTAGTGTATTAGTAATAAAGAGTTACATTAGAAACCTTAAAGATAGAGGTAGCTCTTTATATAGACATTTTTAAGTCTTTTTTAATAGTCTAAAGAGTAAGAATAATTTAACTTTTAATTAAGAAGAATTACATATTTATATATAGAGAAATAGTGTTCTAAAGATAAAGTAAGTAGAATTAAGAGAATGTATGTTACTTACTATAATGTACTACTTACTATATAAGTATATTAATAAATAGATACTAAGTATACTTCTCTTATATATTTAGTAACATACTACTACTATATATCTTTTATATCTTACTTCATTCTATATAGCTAATTAATCTATCTATTTTAGGTAGAGGTAATATATTATTTAATATATAGATTTAGTCTTTATTAAAGTTAATCTTCTAATTATAGCTTATAGTTCTCTTTAGCTTTATATTAAAATATTCTTTTTCTAAAGATAATTTCTCTTTATTTAATAATTCTATAGTAATAAATCTAGATATTTTATTAATTTATACTACTATAATACTAAATTGTTTAAGACTATTTATTATAAATAACAAGTATAACTTAGGTTCTAAATATAATAGTTATAGTACGTTTTAAACTAGAATAAATCTAATTCTATTATTTTATATAATAACTTTTAAACATATAGTACAGTCTCTTTTGAATACTATTTTTACATTTTTATAAAAAGTTACATAATAATAGTTTATTACAGAAGATCTATAGCCTAAGTATAAGCCTATATAATATCTTAAAGTTTCTCTTTTATAGCTATATCTTAATAAGTATTAGTTCTAAAGCTAGAATAAGTTTATAGCTTATTCTTTATATAGTAGGTACTTAAGTAAGAATAGTATTCTTTTCTATATCTTTATATTCTTATATAATAAGTCTTAACCTTTTTACTAGCTTTATAGTTTTAGACTTTATCTTTTATACTATTTAGATCTAATAGATCCTTATGTTATTTTAATCTATATAATAGTTAGTATTCTATATTAAAGTAAATATACCTTAAGTAATTAGAATGTCTATCTTAGCTATATCTAATTATTTATATAGGCCTTTTAGAGTTAAAATAATGTTATTATAGCATAGCTAGATAGCTAGATTATAGTTATTCTTTTTCCTCTATATAAGGTGTATTTTAAAGAATTATTATATAAGCTTTTTTGCCTTTTTTCTTTAAGTATTTTCTTTTTTTTAGTTATACTTTAGAAAGAATATAAATAACATCTTAAAGAATAGGTTCTTTTATATAATAGTATAGTTTAATCTATACAGCCTAAATTAAGTAAGACTACTTACTATATCTTCTATAATTATATAACTATTAATAAACTTAGTTTTATATACTTTAAACTATTTCTTATTTGTTTCTTATATAAGAATTTTACTTTATAAAAGCAGTATAAGAACAGTATAAAGGTTTAGACTATTTCTTATGTTAAATGCTTTATTAATTTTAACTTCTGTTTAAATAGTTTCTTTTTGTTTAATTATCTTTCTAATAGCTTTTACTATTTATATAATATTTAGTTATAGAAAGGGATCTGTAGATCTTTATTAGTATATACTAAATATAAGAAGGGTTAGTATAAAACTATTAGATCTAGCTATATTATTTAGAATCTTAACTACTGTCTAGAGAATAGTTTTTTAGTTTACATAATATTTATTCTTTTAAAAAATGTTAATTTATAATCTTTATAAAAGTGTATAATAAAATAAGAAAGAAGTTTCTATGTATATAATATTATATACTACTTATTTACAAAAGTTTTCTATCTTAATTATTCTAATAAATAAGATTAAGATATTTAACTTTAATTATATATATACTATACTAGGTTTCTAAGTAACCTTTAGATATAAGTTCTTATAAGGATATACTAATACTTAAGGTTTTTCTATAGTTAAGAACTTAGTTATACTAGTATTTAATAGTTTACACAAGTAAGTTTTACTATAAAGGTTATATAAAATAAATTAGCTTACGTTTATAGTCTTTAGTACTAAAAAATATATTTACTTATTATATAATAGTAAAATAATAGTATTATAAAGAATAATAATATAGATTTATTCTTAGTATTCTTAATAATTTTTTATTTTCTATTTAGAATTATTACTTTTAAATATTAGTAAGTATATATTAAAGCTATTATGTAATACTAGCTAATTTAGGACTTTAAAAGCTAGAACACATTATTATTTCAACATTCTTTTTTAGTATCTATATAATCTATTAGCTAGCATTCTTCCTTTTTTTAATAAAATAATTCTTAGTATTTATAGAGTTATATAATTATATTTTATAAAACCTTTCTTTAGAAAGTTGTATAATAATCTTTAGTAGTTCTTAAGTTTTAAGTTATATTATTTGTTTATGTAGTTAATATTATTTATTATAGTTACTTTATTTATTACTACTTAAAGTAAGATTTATAAGTTTAAAAATAATACTTTAAATATAGTTTTTTAATAAACTAAAGTAGATAATAATTCTAGAGCTCTTTTATATACTTTTATAACTATTTCTATAGAGAGGTACTCTTTCTTAGTATTCTTTACTAAGAGCTTTATTATACTAGCTAGAGCTTATTTAGCAAGCTTTTTAATACTTTAACTATTATTTTAGTTAGGTTTTTCTATTTCACTTTTAAAAAAGTTATAGTACTTTAGTTAGCTTACTACTAGGTATAGTTAAAATAATTATTAAAGTACATATTTAGTATATTATATATCCTACTTTATTTCTTAGTTAGACTAATATAGTAAAAGTTAAACTCTTCTATATATTTTACAAAAGTATTTAGAAAAATAGTATGGTATTAATTTCTTATAATATAAAGCCTTTAATAGAAGCTAATAAAGACTCTTGCTTTATTACAAATAATGTTCTATAGTTTCTCTATATAGTTTTCTTTTTTTCTCTAACCCTTTTAAGAAGCAAAGACTTTCTAAAGATTATATAGTTTATAATATACTATCTAAATAAGTAGTAGTGCATATATATTATCCTATTAGCTAACTATTATCTTTTTTAGAGATAACTAAAGAAGACTTTTTACCTCTTAAGTAAACCTAAACCTTAGTAGCTAGTTTTTTATAGTTAACTTTATAGTAGGTAATACTATAGAGCTACTATGCAAAATTAGTTTTATTAGCTAAATAGTTATAGTAAAATGTATTATTATATGTAAGGTTAAGTAAGTTAGGCTTAGAGAAAGCTTACTGTTTATAATTCTAATTATATTAATAAGTCTTTTAAAGGCTTTTTTTTAAGTAAGAATATAGATCTCTTTTTGTATAAGATTCTAAAGAAACTCTTTAATAAATATATAATTTACCTAGTTAAATAAATACATTATCTATTTCTTAACGCTTTTTAGTATATATCTTAAGTATACTGCTAGTAAAGTTAAAATTAATAGTATATACTATACTTTATATAAAATTAGTAGTAAAATTAATACTTTATAAACTATTTTTTATAGTAATCTATACATGTTTTAAGCTTAGTTTTATAAATCTTTTTAATTTTATAATTAAAATAGTACTTTTGTTAATAATAACTTTATATCTTTAGTTATTAATTTACCTAAGTCTTTATTAGATCACTTTTTCTACTTAAGGTTAAACATTAAAAATATGAATTTTAAATATTAAGTTAAAGTTATAGCTACTCTACCTTTCTTTATAGTTTTGGAATTATTTTATATACTATAGTGCATACTATGTTCTTTCTTTTATATAAATAGAAGTTCTATTTAGTTCTAGATAACTAAGTAATAATAAGAGGTAGTCTTATACATTATAAAGAATATAATTATGTAGAAATCTAAGGACTAAGTTTACTAGTAACTAACAGTAGTTTAGTTTTAAAAGTTAGTATAAGAAATCTATATAGCTTAATCTACAGACTTAGGTTTTTTCTCTTTACTTTTCCTAATTAATAAACTACCTAGTGCAGCTTATAGATTAGTATTAGGTACGCTTTATATTTAAATAAATATATAATAGTAAACTAAAGTTTCTTTATATTTATAGCTATCTTTCTAAGTTTAAGATTAAAGAAGACTAGGATTAAAGCACTTATATATATAGTATCTAGAAAGCTTACTTTCTGTAAGACTAATAAAAGGGGGAAATAAAGAGGTTAAATAGATAGGTAGGTTAAAAGGTAGCTTTATTATTGTTAAGTATAAAAGTAATAATCTTTTAACTCTGCAGAAGAGAGAGAATACAACCTATATATGCTTCTAGATGTCTAATACCTTTTAGTTCTTAGACCTTATAATAAGGTTATTAACAGGCATATACTAAAGCGTTAAAGAACTAATAGTTACTTTAGTTATCTAAGGCTTAAATAACGCTTAGATAATTATATTTAAGCTTTACAGTAGTTAACTAACACTTAAATAGTTTGTATATATATATTATATACTGTTATAATACTAGTAAATTAAGAATTTTAAATCTTTAGTTTATTTACTTATAATATTAAAGCTACTAGTATAATATTAAATAAACCCTTTTAATATAATCTTTTAGGTTAAAATTGTTTTAGATTTAACTTATTATTATTACTTTACTAAGTAAGAATAAATTGTTAATTAAATTATAATACTTTTATTACTTATACTTTCTTAATGTTATACTATACTCTTAACCTAATATATATTATATCTAAATAATCTTACTTATTTACTAGCTCTATATATATAGCTGTTATTAAATACTATTTTAGTATAACTAGATATTTTAATATATACATACTTTAATAATAGTATAAAGATATTGTTTTTACTTTTAATTATTAATAGTTTAATAATGTACTTTTCTAATAACTAAGATACTTTAAATTAAACTAAAAATACTAATAACTTTAAAAAATAATTCTTAAAAGGTATACTACTAAGAATATAGTTATTCTTATAATAAGTATAAGTAGCTTATTTTTAATTAACTTAATAAAGATTTTATATATTTATAATTAATAACTTATTAAAATGTTTTAACTTTATAAAAGCTTTTTATAAATACTTACCATGTAATAAATTAATAATAAGACTATATAAACTTAATAGTTTACTTTTTTTATACATACTTTTTAAACTTAAAGTAGAAAGTATTTACTTATAAACTACTGTTGGTACTAATTTAGTTAAGTAAGCTTATAAAGTTTGAAAAGTAATCTTACTACTTAGGCTTAAGCTAAGTAATTTATTAATACCTAATATTATATATAACTAGTCTATTTAGTAATAAAAAACCTAAAAAAGTAAAAGAAAAAGGTTATTAGTTTTAAAAATGTAGTATACTAAATAGAAATAGAAAACTTACCTAAGTAGTACTACTAGTTAAATAAAGATTTAATATACTAAATTAATAGTTTCTTAGTAACTAAAATTAGTAATTAACTATAAAATTTATATATAGTTAAATAGTATAATAAAACCTTAGTAAAGCTACTTTTAAAGTATCTTGTTACTTAAAAGAAATCTAAAAACTCTCTAGTTAAATAAGATAATATATAAAATAAGCTATTATATATTTAGTTAGCCTCTTTTTAGATTAGTATTATAGGTTATAAAGCTTAAGAAAGCTTCTTACTAAAGCTTATTTGTTTATAAAAGTAAACATCTTTGAAGCATTTTAATAAGCCTATAATAAGTTATTAACTTTTAATTCATAATATACTTTTTACATAAGAAAAAGAACTCTTAATAGTATTATTAGTAATTAACTATTTAAAAGAGCTACATAAGGTTTATTTAAGCTTATTATTAAAAGTAAGTAGGTAAAGTATACTTTAAATATTCTTTATAGTTAATATAAGAAATAATATAATAGCTTAAGTAATATAAATTATAGTAAATAAGGTAAGTAGTATAAAGCTTATTATAAGTAGTACTAATTTAGGTGTTATTACTTATCCTTAATAATTATTACTTAAGCTAGTAGTGTTGTACTCTAGTATAAGTAAAATAGATATATATTAAAATACTCTTTTTTTTAAAGAGTAACTAGAAATCTTACTACATAATGTTAGATAAATCTCCTTATCTAATTAGATAATTAGTAAACAATTCTTTTTTTCTCTTTAAAAACACTTAGCCTGTTCTTTATTACTTCTTAGTAAATCTTTAGTTAAGCACTAGAAATCTGTTAGTTAATAAAAAACTATTTCTTTAGTAGTTAGTAGAGATTTTACTACTTAGTACATAAGAAGTAAAGTAAAAACCTGAATTTCTAATATATAGTTAGTAAGTAAGTAGAGAATAATAAAGCTTTTAGTAATAAAGTAAAAAGACTTAAAGATAATATAAACTAACTACATAACTATTACTTAGCATAAGTTAAAGTAATCTTTATAATTTTACTACTAACTTATATACTTAAAGAGTTAATCTTACTTAATTTCTAGTAATATAGTTCTATTAGGCTATAGTTATTAAGAATCTAAAGTTTTAAGCTTACTTAATAAATACATTTTTCTAGTACATTATACATAGCAAATTATACTGCTAAAAAGACTTAAAGAAAACAACTGAAGCTTTAGTATAAAAAGCCTTAGTAAGATAAGTGTAGATCTTATTTTCTTAATAACTAACATCTTTATAGTAATGTACCTAATATAAATATAAAGGTAGATCTATCTGTCTAGCTATAGGCTAATTAGATAGATCTGTAGTTACCTTATTATGTATACAGGTTCTAGCTAGATACTAATCTAGCTAGTTATATATACCTAAAAGAGAGTTTCTGTATTTAGAATTAAACTAACTATTTACATAAAAATGTATAAATGTTACTAGATACTTAGGTAATATATTGTGTAAATATATTACATAAGTTAAAAGCTACTTCTTAGTAATACTGCTTAATAGTATAAATACTTTAGCTATCTAAATACTAAAGCTCTTTACTAACTGTTAAATACTGTATAAAAAGTATTTATCTTATATACTAATAGTATTTATATTTATAATTATAATATATATAGCTAAAGAAAAACATAAGGTACTAAGTATACTACTAGCTATATAAGTTAGAAGTAGTAGTTATACTATAGAAAAGAACTTAAAATATAAGTACTTTATAAATAAAGAGAGTGTTACTACTCTAGAAAAGTTTATATATAAATATCTTTACATAAATAAGAGTTATAAGTAAACAGACTTTAGATTTAGAATTACTAAGTCATGCACTTTATAATAGTATATAATTTACTATATAAAACTTATAAAATAGACTATTACTTACTTTTATACTCTATACAATAATTTCTTTCTAAAGTACCTAAAGTAGTATAAAACAGACTAATATCTAAGCACTGTTTTATAATATAGCTATATCTAGCTATATCTTACTATATTTACCTATATTTATTAATGTATACTTATAACTATCTTTTAATATATAGAAAAAGAGTTTCTTTACTATTAAACTTAAAGAGATATATAGATATTGTAGTACAATGAGTAATACTACTTTTTATCTTTATTACCTATGCTTTTCTTACTTTTTAGCCTCTTTAACCTCTTATTAGTTATAAGCTTAGCTTCTAATAAGCTTTAAAAAAACTAGACAAAGTGCTTATACTAACATTTAAACTTATAATTCTTACTTCTTTACTTTTTTATACATTTTAATGTATATAATAACTAAACTAATTCGCCTACTAGTTTACTTACTAGTAACCTTTTATCTCTTTACTTATATAAAGAAATATATTTATAAAGGAAACTACTTTTTATATAGAGAAAACTAATAGAAGTTCTATAGAAAAAATAAGAATTTCTTTATATTAACTAATTTTAAACTAGATTTATATATATAACTATAAAACAAGAAAGATTACTATTTTTAATTTATTTAAAAGTTAAAATTACTTTACTTAAGTAATTAAGTTTAAAGTTTTACTTATAAGTAAAGATATAAACTTTAGCTTAGAATTAGCTTTATGTATAGTATTTTAAAGATATATAAAATCTAAAGTACTTACTTATATAAAGTTCTTTTATAAAAATAGCTTTTAAAGAGTAACAAAAGACTTCATTAGTAAATTTAAAATCTAAAAGATACTACAGACTTTACATAAGCCTACTGTAACAGGCTAGGCCTGTAATAGGCCTCGTTTACATCTCGGCCAGTGGGCTGGGCGGTGCGCGGGTGCACAACCCTCTATGAGTTGCAACTAGAGGTCAGATTGCTGATCTGACATTCTCGAACCTTTTGCGGCATAGCCCAATGGTTGCGCGCGACGCGCTGACGGCCGATGTAGTTAGTTGCCTGCATACGCCCCACAAGGGGCCAGCCCGTTACACCTACAGAACTTACTAATACATATCTTACTTATAAAAAGCTCTTTAATACCTCTCTAGAGTTCTTTAATGTTATAAAAGCTTATCTTAATAAAATTAAAGAGTTTCTAGATAGTTTAGCTTTAAAATTTATAACTTTATTTATATAGTTTATAAATAAATAATAAAGAGTATAAGCTTTAGAATTACTTCTTAAAGGCTTAGTTATATTAGTTATAAAGACTTTATAATTGTTAATGAAACTATATTGTATTTAAGCTATTATAATTTATTTAAGTAAAGTAAAAAGAGAGCTATAGATATCTTATTTACTAAAGAAAATAAAATTAAAACACTTTAGAGAGAATAAAAGAGGTTATACTATACAAACTGTAAGCTAGAAAGCTCTATTACTATAAATTACTATTTTTTAAATTTAAATTAAGCTCTAAAAGAAAAAAGAATAAGTAGGTAATATACATCTTAAGTATAAAAAAGTAAATAAAAAGAAAGAAAGCTAAATAATAAATATAAAGCTCTTATACTTAAAAAACTATTAAAAAAGAAATACTTCTAATTCTAATTTTTCATTTCTAGCTAATATAAGTATAAAAAAAGCTACAGATTTAAATAAAGATATAATTAAGAATGCAAAAGAAGAAAAAGAAAAAAGAATAACAAGAAAAAAGAAGAATAAGAAAATATGCATTTTTAAAATATTATAAGTTCTTAGCTTTCTCTATATTATATATTATTTAACATACATAAAATAGGTAATATAAATTAACTTATAAATATAAATAATAGTATGTACTATTTTAATATAAAACCTACTATTACTATAGTAAATAAGAGATTAAAGATATTAAAAAGTAAGAGAAATGTAAGTTTTAAAGTGAAAGAGTAGTATAACTTATTAAAATATTATTTCTTCTAAGTTTAAAAGTAGAGAAACTCTTTCTCTATATATAATAAAGATACATATAAGTATATATAAACAGATATTTATAAATATAGCTAGATAAAGCTAGATATATCTAAATATAGCTTAAGATAGCTATATTATAAAACAGTATTTAGATGTTAGTTAGTTTTATACTACTTTAGGTAGTCTTATAAGTAATTATTATATATAGTATTAAACAAACTTATAATGTAATCTATATCTACACTATTAGGTACTTTGTACTGCATTAAGACATTAAGATCTAGTACAGGCTAGAGGTGCTGCATTTTTAGGTTATACGTACTGTAAGTTCCTTTATTACAGGGTGAGCTGTACTAAACTGCTTATAGGGGGCTAGAACAATTACTTATACTAAATAACGTAATATATAGATCTTATAAAGTAAATTATGTTCTATTATAAAGCTTATAATTTAGAAATTTTAATGTAGAAATCTGTTTACTTATATTTCTTAAAGTTGTAAAGATATTTAAGCTTAAAATTTTCTTAAAGTAGAAGTACTCTTCTTACTTATAAAGTTTTTATATTTAAATTAGTACATAATAAATGTTTTTTATTAAAAATCTACTTTATTAATAAGTAGAAAACTAGAGAAAAGCTAAATAACTAAAGATAAATATATTAAAGTATACAGTAACATAGTTTTTTAATAATAAGAAAATAAATATACTAAATAACTAGTTTTTTATACCTTAGTTAGATATTAACTTACTATAAGCTCTAAAGTAATGTAATACCTATAGAGTACTTACTATTATATTTATAAGGTAACTATTAACTAAATACCCTGTAAATAAAAATACTAAATTCCAATTAATAAGTACAAAATCTAGAAATTTACTATTATTACTTAATTAAGTAGTACTAACAATAGGTTTAAAGGTTAAAGACATAAGGTTATTATACCTTAATAAGCTTAAAATAGTTAACTACCTAAAGGTTAAATAACCTCTTTTTCTTAGTAAAATTAAAGATATACTAAACCTAAGAAATCTGTAACTTTAGTTAAGAATAAAATAAGAATTAAAATATTCTTTTAAAGTTAAGATAAAACTAGATCTAATAAATGCTATTAAAACTTAACTTAATATAGGGTTTTAAATTGTTTCTAGTTAAACTATAACTAATTTCTAAAAGTAGATATAATAGTAACTTAAGGGAATTTTATCTATATATATAGAATCTTTTTTCTTACCTTAAGACTTAAATATTCTACTACTACTATTAGTATTACTGTTACTACTACTATTTATAAATAATAATGATAAGACTACCTATTTAACCTATGTACCTTGCTTATCTATTTTAGCTCTCTATATTCTCTTTCTTTTAGTTTTATACTTACTAAGTTAGAATATATTAAACATAGCTTTTATGTTTTAAAATAAAACAGTTACTTTAATAAATATAATAAATACTAAGACTCTATATAAAAGAACACTTAAAAGTAACTTATACTTTCTTAATACAGATACTCTAATTAAAAGAAATACAAAATTACAATCTTTAAAATTAATAACTACATAAATACTATATAGAATAAAATAAAAGACTATAAGTTTAATAATTTTAAAACAACTAATTAGAAAGAATACTTATACATAGTAGTATAATAAATTAAAATAAACAAGTTGTAAAGTTATAAAGGCTTTAGAAAAGAGTAATGTTATAAAAGATAAAATATATATATATATATCTTTAAATTAAAACTATTAGATTTATTAAAGGTAAATCTAACCTATAAAGCTAATAAAAGATTAAATAAAAAGATATAATATTTTCGTACCTTAGAAAAGTAGCTTTTAATTATTATAGTTTTATTACTACTTCTACTTATTATAAATATAAATAGTTTATAATATTCTTATAAAAGCTCTCTAGAGATATATATATATATATATAATACTTTGAAAAATAAAAGGGGTTATAAAAGTAAATAATGCTATATAAAAGTATGTAAATCTAAGGTAAATAAGTAATAATAAAACAAAGACTTTTACTATTTATAAAGAATTAGAATTTATACATAACATAATAAACTAAAATTATTTTATAAAACGTATATAGAAAAGTATAAGAGTACCTTATATATATAAGTCTCATACTATTATAAATAGAGTTACAAGAGTACTTAAATATAAGTACTCTATAGGTAAAGAAAAGAAAGAAAAATAGTATTTTTACTTTAGAAAGCTTTAAATATTAGAAGTACTCTACTTAGCTATAATTAAAGTATAATAAATTTAAATAAATAGAAAGCTATTAGAATAAGAAAAGAAACCTTTGAAATAATATAATGTACCTATATAGTAAGTAACTTATTATAGTAAATAGTTTACCTTTCTTTATATTTTATCTCTTCAATCTTTATATTAACTTTTCTCTATAGATAGGTATGTAATCTACCTTTATTAAAAGTTATATTAATCTTACTCTTTAGACTATTAAGAAAAACTTAAAAAGTTTTATATAAAAAGCAGTATTTATCTTTAAGGTTTATTAAATATTTCTTTACTACTAATGTACTAGATATATTACATGAGGTAAAAGAGAACTAAATTTAATAAAGATAACTATAATAAAAGAGAAAAGAATTTTTAAATAAGACTTTAACTTAATTAATTAAGATTTTCTTTTATAATAAAAAGAAATAGAAAATATAGCTAACTAGCTTTTCTTTAATATAATAAAGTTTTCTAAATCTTAATAAGTAAAGTTCTTTATAAAATAATATTTTTAATTAGAAATATAATTTAAATACTAAATAAACTATTAAAGAGTTTTAGCTAAGATTCTTATAATTATATAAAGCTAGTTTATTCTTATATAAAATATAATTATAAGTATAAAATATAAAATAATAATATTTGTAATTTTAATAAGATTAGTTTTTTAATAAAAATACTATTATACATAAAGATCATTATAACTTTTAGCTAGAAAAAAAGAGTTTATATAAAATAGCTTAAAAATTATAAATTAGCTTTTATTATTTAAAGTATGTATATAAATAGCTAAGTAATAGTTTTATATATTAATTTAAAAGGTAAATAATACTTTTCTTTTTAGTATACTAATAATGTATCTATATAGTAAGTAAGCTAATATAGTGAGTAAGCTTTTTTTATACTTTTTACTTCTTTAATCTTTATACTAAGTTTTCTTTATAAATAAACATATAATCTATCTTAATTAAATGTTATATTATTATTCTCTTCTTTATTACTATTTTAAACTACTTTACAGATTTATATATTATATTTAGTCTTTTTATAATTACTATATTATTATATATATAGTTTATTACTTTCTACATAACTTTTCTTTTAAGAGTTATTTTTTTCTTTAGTATAAATACTACTTTTCTTTACTTATAATACTTCTGCTTTAGTAGTATTAAGTAACCTTTTAAGATGTAGTTAGGTCTTTTTTATTTTTTAGTACTTACTTAGTATCTTTACTATTATATAAAACTTTTTCTTTTTAGTCTTAATAAAAGTAAGCTTATATACTAACTAACTAATATCTTTAGCTTAAAAGTTAATACTATTATATATTACTATTAGTAAGCTTTTACAGTAGTTAACTAACACTTAGATAACGCTTAGATAATTATATTTAAACTTTACAGTAGTTAGTTAATACTTAGATAATGCTTAGATAATTATACCTAAGCTTTACAGTAGTTAACTAACTCTTAAATAATCTGTATATATATATTATATACTGTTATAAGACTAATAACTTAAGAATTCTAAATCTTTAGTTTATTTACTTATAATATAAATATTACTAGTATTATATTAAATAAATCCTCTTAGTAAAATTCTTTATGTTTATTTTAAAATATTCTAGATATAAACTTTATATTACTTTATATAAGTAAAAGTGTTTAATTAACTAGATTCTAATAGTTTTATTACTTATACTTCTCTAGAAGGTAACCAATCTTCTCTAATTAGTTAGATTCTTATAATACTTTTATACCTTATTTAGTTAACTTTTTTACTAGTTATCTAGGTTAACTAGATTAACCTACTTAATAAAAGCTCTATAAAGCGTAGTATTCTAGCCTTTAGTTAAACTGTCTGCTACATTTTAATTAGTAGAAGTATAAGTTAATAGTAGTTTTTTATTAACTATATTTTACCTAACAAAATAGTAAGTAATATCTATATGCTTAGTATACTTATAGAATTCTGGATTTTCTACTAGAAACTGTACAGACTAGAAATCTGTATTAAGCTAGGTATTCCTAAGTTATAGCCTAATTTAAAGCTATTAATAACAGAATTAAGTATATTACTTAGGTATATAGCATCTTAAGTAGCTTCTTTTAAAGCTATATATTTAGCTTTATAGTTATAAGGGTTTTTTATAACGAGCTATTATACCTAGTAGTACTATTAGAGCTTAATAAGAATATATATTTAGAAACAGACTTTGTTATTAGTATGTAGTTTCCCTAATCTAAATTAGAACATCTTAGTATTTTATACATAGAAATGTTATAGTTATATAATAAAGTATAATTAGTATTATAATTTAAATAGCTTTAGATTCTACCTAAGGCTTTATGTTCTATTAAAATAGGGTTTACTATAAGTCTAGCACATTAGTTTAATACAAAAGTAATATCTAGCCTAGCTTTAATAAATAGATATATTAAATAGCCTATTTGCTACTAATATAGCCTAACTTCTTCTTTAGAGACTATATCCTTATTTCTTATAAGTTTTATAGTATTATAATTCTTACTTATACTAATATTCTAACTTAAAAAGATATTTATTTCTCCTATATCTTGTAATTTTATTAAAAGAAAAAATACATCTTTATTTATTTATGTCTCGTATAAGGCCTAGAATTAATATATTAACTAGATAGCATAGTAATATACCTTTAGTTATAATATTAATAAAAACCCTGTTTTTATATCTCAATATAATAAAGTTTAATCTAGCCAGGTTTTTAGCTAAATATTTATACTATAATCTAGAGCTTTTTTTAAGCTACATAAGGCTTTATTTAATTTAAGTACTCTAGAAAAATAATTATTATTTATATATCCTTATGGTTGTTTAATATAGATTTCCTTATCTATATTAGTATATATAGAGGCATTTTTAATCTTAAATTACTTAATATTACAACCTAAATTTAGAGCTATAAGAAATAGTAACCTATAGCTTTTAGGCCTACAGGTAGTACTAAAGGTATCTAGATAGTTTATACTTATTATTCAATTAAATCCTTATACTACTAATCTAGTTTTATATTTAAGTATACTATTATTTTTATATCTTTTTATTTAATATACCTACTGGGTACCTAAAGAGGTCTTATTATTAGATAAATTAACTAAACTCTAGGTTTTCTGTTTTTATAGTTCTTTTATTTTTATTTCTATAGCTTTTTTTTATTCTATAAAGTTATTACTATTTATAGCTTGTTTATAAGTAGTAGAATTCTTATCACTATTATTAATAACTAGTATATCATTAGATAATTTATCTATCTTATTATTATAATAACATAAAGATTATAATCTAGATACTAAAGAATTATTAGTATTATTAATACTATTTATAGTGTTATTATTAATAACATTATTATTATTATTTTAATTATTAATAGTATTATTATTACTAATAATATCTATTTCTAGAGTTTCTATAGAATTAATTTCTACATTTAAGTAATTAAAAGATAGAAACTTATTTTCTAATGTTCTAATATCTCTAGTCTAAATAAACTTTCTTCTACTAATATTTTATACTTTATAGTAAGATTTATTAGTACTAAAGCTTATTAATATAGCTTTAAATTCTTTAGGGTCAAATTTAGTTATATTAGGTTCTTTATTTTTATAATAGTAAATAGAACTAAAAACCCTTAAATTACCTAAGTCTAGCTTAGTACCTAATTTTAATTTAAAAGAAGTTTTATAGTTAATAGTTTTATTAGGGATTCTATTATATAGATATACAGCTATATTTAAAGCTTCTCTCTATAGGTATTTAGGTAAATTAGCTGTAAATAATAAAGCTCTTACTTTATTTAATAAAGTTTTATTAATTCTTTTAGCTATACTATTTTATAGAGGTGTATAGAAAATAGATTTCTAGTACATAATACTATATTTACTTAATATAGCTTTAAATCTTTTATTTACATTTTTAGTACTATTATTAGTACTAAATATCTTGATTTTGCTTTTCTTAGGGTAGTTATTTTTAGCTATTTCTTTAAAGTAATAAAAAGCCTTAAAAGCTTGTTCTTTAGTTTTTAAAAATTTAATTTCTAGATATTTAGTATAATTATCTAGAAAAGTAATAAAATACTTATAATCATTATAAGGTATAGAACTAATAGAACTACATAGATAAATATAGACATTTTCTAAATAACTAGTTACTTTATTACTATTAGAGGTTTTAATATTATTAATAATAGTTAATTTAGAAATTACTACAAATTTTACAGTTTGTAAAATTAATAGTTATAAGATTGTTAGTTAAGCTTATAGTATGCTTTCTAAACTTATTATAATAATAATTACTAATATGGCCTACCCTGTTATATAATATTATATTCTTTTTAGTATTAGTATTATTATTACTAGTAATATTATTACTATTATTTTCTTTAGTAATAGTATTTAGAATATATATTTTAATAACTTTAATAGGTAAATAGTATAAAGTACCTATTATAATATCTTTACTAATAATTTCTCTATTTCTTATAAGATAAATAGATCTTACATTCAATATAGTAGATATAGTATTAAGACAGCCTTAACTTACTAGATTAATTTCTAATTTAGGCATAAATAAGCAGTCTTTTAATAGTAATTTAGCATTAGTATCTAGAAGCCTAACATAACAGTCTCTACAGCTTTTTATTATATTAGTCTTAATAGAACTCTAGCTAACCCTTTTATTACAGCTTTTAAATTATCTAAATAAGGATTTATCTGTTATTATATATAATTCTGCTGCAGTTTATTATAAAGCTAGCTTTATAATTATCATTATTTTTAAAACTAAATACCTTATTATAGCTAATAGATTCTTTATTACTAAGTAACATTTCTAGAGTACTTAAATCTTTTTAGTTAGCTTAAGTGTTTTCTTTTTACTATTAATAGGGTTTTTTACCTCTATAGAATTATTTTCTATATTTATGTTCTTAAATTTAATGTCTTTATAATTAAGATTAAGATTTATTAATTCTGTATTTATACTACTATTAATAGTAGTATTAATAAGAGGTGGTTTTTTATTATAGAGGCTCTAGTATTATAATTTCTAATAACTATAGCCGTATTAAGAACCCTTTTTATAGCTTTAAGATCTCTATTTAAGTTCTAGTTATTAGGTACTAAATCTAGATTTAAATAAAAGCACTTATTAGTATTATAGTTATTATTTTTATAATTATTACACTATAAACCTTTAGTTCTTTTATAGTTTTTAGACTTATTAAGTTTATAAGGCTTATTATTAATACTACTTTTATTATTAATATTTTATAAGCCTTATATCTAGCTAATATGATTTTCTCTTATTATCTTTAGATATTAATCTTCTAGATTTATCTAATATACTACTTAGTAGAGTATTAAGAGTATAAGAATCTGCTTTATTTCTTAAACTTCAAGTAATCTTAGATATAAAACTCTTAAAGATACTATTATCTAGCCTATTTAAAATCTAGAGTACAAGTAAATCTAGAGATATATCTAAATTACAAGCTTTTAACTTATTAGATACTTCTCTAACCTTATTAAGGTATTTCTCTATACTATTAAAGTTAGATAATTTATTATTTAGAAAATCTTTAAATAGTATATTATTAGAAGTAAATCCCTTAGGATTATAGGTCTTCTCTAGAGTATTCTAGAACTTTTTAGCAGTTTTAGAGTATTATATCTGCATTAAAGGTATAAGACTAATAGAAAGAGAGAAATAAGGGGGTAAAATAGATAAGTAGGGTAGATAGGTTAAATAGGTAGTCTTATTATTATAGATACTAGTAGTAATAGTAATAGTAGTAGTAATAGTAATACTAATAATAGTAGTAGAATCTCTAAGTCTTAAGGTAAGAAAAAGATTCTATATATATAAATTAAATTCTCTTTAGTTACTATTACATCTACTTAAGAGAATTAGTTATAGTTAAACTAGAAACTATATTAAAACGCTTTTTAGATTAGCTTTAAAGATATCTATAAAGTTTAGCTTTATTTTAACTTATAGTTAATAAATATTATAATTCTTATTTTATTTTTAACTAAAGTTAGAGATTTCTTAGATTTAGTTTTATCTTTAACTTTAATTAGAAAATAAGGTTATTTAACTTCTAGGTAGTTATTTTAAGCTTATTAAGGTATAATAACCTTATTCTTTTAACCTTTAACCTTATTTACTTTTTGTTAGAAGTAAGAGTTATTCTAACTCTTAATACTTCTACTTTACGTTATATTTCCTTTATTATAAGGAGTATTACGTAATATATATATATATATATTATCTACTAGTTTAGTAGATTAATATATATATTGATTACGTAATCAGTATGATTACGTAATTAACTGAAGATTCTAGAAGATAGTTAGAGGAGCAAGATTAGCTTTATTTCTCCTCTCTTCTTCTATCTAGGTTAACTTGTTAAGTTAGGGTTATTGTTTTACGCAACTAAGGGCTACGCATGATATTCTGATTTATAAGCAGCTTACGCAAGTATGGAATATTCTAGTAAGCTGGATACGGTTATATAAGGGACTGTTTAGTCTAGTTCTATCTTCTGTTTCTTCTCTCTCTAAGCAAGCAACTCCTATAGTTATAATCCAACTATTATACTCTCTTTACTTCTCATATATCCTTATATCTATATTATTACTCTACCTCTATATATCTTATATTCTTGCTTCTATAAGATATATCTTTATATAAGGTTATATTCCTTATATATATTATTATCTCTTTATATCTTTAAGAGAGATAATAAACCTATTGTGCCAATACTTTTTAACCTATTATTGGTATTACTTAATTGAGTAATAATAGTAACTTTCTAGATTTTATACTTATTAATTAGAATTTAGTATTTTTATTATAAGGTACTTAGCTATTAGTTACCTTATAAGTATAATAGTAAGTACTCTGTAGGTATTATATAGCTTAGGGCTTATATATATCTACTTACTAAATAAAATATAGCTTTAGGTACTTTAGTAGCTATTCTATCTAATTATATTATAATTATTCTCTTAAATAGCTTCTTAAGATCTCTTAAGAGCTATTTAATAATAATATAGCTAAAGACCTAGAGTATCTCTTAATAAAGTAATTAAAAAAGAAAGATAAGAGAAAAGTAAGAAAGAGTTTATTATACACTATTTATTTGTTACTTATAGTAATAACTTAATTATTAAGAGTAAGTAGAACTCTTAAGCCAAGTGTTCTTAATTCTTAACCTATATTAAGTATTAATATATAATAAATTCTGTTATATCTTATTTACTTTACTTTATTTAAGGTTTTAATAAAGTTAAAACTAATCTTACTAAGTTAGTAGGTATAAAAAGCTGTAATATAATACTTTAAGTAAAGTCTTTTACTTTTTTTACTTTTATTAGTTAATTTACAGATTTATAAAGGTATTTTCTATATATTTCTAAATACCTAGCGTTAACGATAAGTACTGTAAAGTAGTTAGATTATAAGAGATTATACTTCTTACTATAGTATTATTATTAGTAATATTAGTATTATTAATACTAAGGTTACTAATCTAGATACTAAGGTTAATAAATTAAGAATTATTAAGTAGGCTAGATAGAATGTTTAATAAACAAGAATTCTTATTACTACTTATAACGTACTTGCATAGCGAGTGGGCCAACATAGCGAGTGGGCCACTTTTCTAACTTTCTACCTCTTTGACCTTTACACTAACTTTCCTCTACGTACAAACATGCCATCCTCCTTAATTGAAAGTCGTATCATCCTTGCCATCCGGGCTATCGAAAAAGACCTAAAGATGTCTGTACGAAAAGCAGCCTAAACCTTTGAGGTCTCTTGAACGTCAATCTAAAACCGACGCGCCGGATGCGTCGCACGACCTGAAAGACGACTAAATTTAATGAAGATGACTATAACAGAAGAGGAGGTGATTCTTGAACGAGTTATTGACCTAATTAATCGAGGGTTCTCTCTGCGACAAGAAGACGTATGAGAAATGGCCGACTAACTCCTAAACGCGCGCGACGGGACGCGTATGGGACCCCGATGGGCAGAGAACTTCGTACGACGCGTCCCCGAATTGAAAATGCGATTTTGACGCTGAATTAACTATTAAAGGGCCTTAGCTGAGGATCCTATGATTATATAAGGCTGGTTTGCACTTGTGTGAAACATAATTGCGAAGTATGGAATACTTGATGATGATATCTACAATTTTGATGAGACTGGGTTCCTAATAGGAATGCTGTTGTATGTAAAGGTTGTTATAACGTCTGACCGTAAGGGAAGGCCTTGTATGAAGCAGCCTGGCAATTGGGAATGGGTTTCTGTTATTTAGGGTGTGTGTGCGGATGGCTGGGCGATGCCTCCGTACGTTATTGTGAAGGGCAAATATCACCTCCTCTCCTGGTACGCCAACGGCTAATTCCTATCTACATGGCGTATCTATCCAAGCGAAAATGGATGGATAATAAATGATATTGGCCTAGATTGGCTAAAGCACTTTAATTAGTGCACACAGACTTGTACGAAGGGCTCTTATTGCCTCTTGATCCTTGATGGTTACAACAGTCATAAATCGACCGACTTTGACGAATACTGCAAGGAACAAAGCATTATTGCTCTTTGCATGCCTCCCTATTTATCGCACGAGCTCCAGCCTCTTGATGTTGGGTGCTTTAGCCTGTTAAAGTACTTGTACGGTAAGGAAATTGAGAAGATGATGCGGATGCAGATTTCGCATATTACTAAGGATGACTTCTTTCCTGCCTTTAAAGCAGCATTCTTTGCCTTAATGGGGGAAGATAACGTACGAGCTGGTTTTAGACAGGCAGGCCTTGTACCTTTTAACCCTGAAGTGGTTATTTCTTGGTTGGATTTCAAGCTAAAGACGCTAACACCCTTAACCTCACGGCTAAGCAGCCAAGGCTCCTGGGACGCAAAGACACTAACCACAGCACTAGAGGGCGTACGAAGTGCTTCCTCCCTTAAAAAGAAGATCTAGGCACATTAAGGTAGCTTACCAACACTAATATACAAAGTAATTAACTTTTAGGCTAGAGGTATTAGTAAGTTAGCCTATAGGCTTGCTATTATTGAGGCTGAGAACCGTAAGCTTCGTATGGGGATAGAGATACTAAGTAAGCGCTGGAGAGCAAAAAAGACTAGACTACGTCTTAGAGGGTTACTTAATACTACTGAAGCAGAGGTACTATAAGTAGAAAAGGGTAGTGTTGATGCTGGAGGACAGAATAACCCTCAGAAGGAGGGTCGTACGGAAGGTGCTGAACCACGCGTGCGACGATGTGGCAATTGCGGAAAGCCTGGACATAACGTACGAACCTGTGAAGTAGTTTGGGACAGTAATGAGGAAGAGGATGAGGAGTAGTTTTAATTGATTTTGTACGTTGTAGTTTAATTAACTTATATAAAAGGTAGAAGGGTAGAGGAAGGTGGCCCACTCGCTATGTTAGCCCACTTGCTATGTGAGTACGTTAGTTATAGTTATAAAACAGTAGGAAAATTTACTAAAGAGGTTAGTATATTTATAGACAGTAAAGTTAGTTACTTAGAAAAGAAGAAATTCTTCTTAAATATACTATATAACTATATTACTTTATATAAAAATAGATATAAAAATAGGTTACTATAGATACTAGGTATATAGTAAAACTTAGATATAATAATAAAAATAACTTAAGATAAAATAAGAACATATATAGATATTTAATAAATTATATCTTACTAGCTTAGCTAGCTATACTTTAGTAGTAAGAGACTAAAGTAAAAAAAAGTTCTTATTTACTTAGCTACTTAAAGTCTATAAGTATACTTATTTTGTTACTATAGAATATTAACTATAAAGATATTTAAAATAAGAATACTTAAGATATCTATAGAGGCCTTTATATAGTAATACTCTTGCTATAAAGACTTACTTATACTTATAAATAACTTATTATAGTTTCTAATTTAAGTAGAATCTGTAAAATATACTTACCTTCTAATGTAGCTAATTTCTAGTACAGCTTAATATATATCATTATAGTTAAGTAAGAAGGCTACCTTATTAGTATTAGTAAGAATCTATTTATTGCTTTCTTTTCTACTTATCTTTAAAATTATAACAGACTGTATCTAAATAAGAACTTATTAAACATTAGCGCTAAAGATACCTAAGGCTAACTTTAACTTAACTGTTACAGTTAGATATTTAATAGTAATGTTTTCTACTAACAAGTAGCTAAGGCTAAATACTTAGTAACAGTACTACTAGGTCTTACTTAGTAACAGTACTACTAGGTCTTACTTAGTAACAGTACTACTAGGTCTTACTAGCTTATTAGTATCTTATTAGTCTGGTAAGTATGTAGTAATTAGTTATATACTAGGTAAATATAAGGTAGCTTATATAGCTTTATAATAGAAGAATAATTAAGAGTTACTTAAAGGTAAATTATATGTTAATTACTTTACTTAAGTAATTATAGTTCCTACTTACCTTATTTAAACAGTAAGTACTTAAAGTAATTGCTTACTTAAAGTAATTATCTTTCTTATTAGTTATATACTATGTAACCTGTTCTATAGTTCTTTTGTTCTAAGTTTAACTTGTTATACTAATAGCCTTCTTAGCTTATTAGTCTGTTAGTTCTTCTTGTTACTCTAGAGCTGCAGAGGTAGCTATTATTAGGTTATAACATTATGTCTCTCTTTTAAGGTTTAAGTTTTATAAACTGTATTATAAGTAAGTAGTATCTTTCTAAGTTAGAAAATCTAAAGTTCTTATTTTCTTAATAATACTAATAGTAGTAAATAAAAAGCTAGTTTAGCATTCTTAGTAAAGAAAAAATAATGAGAAATTATATAAGTAGATAGCTAATGCAGCTTAGTATTTAAAAAAAAAGTAGAGTTAGTAAAAAATAGTATATAGTAATAATAAATCTTTATATCTAATGTATCTAAATAGTAAGTAGCCTACCTTTTTCTACCTTTTTATCTTTTATATAAGTTAATTTAGTTATAATGTATAAAATTAATTAAAACTACTTATTACTCTTTTTTTTATTACTATTTTAAACTACTTTTTAAGTTTATAAATTATGTTTAGTCTTTCTATAATTACTATATTATTATATATATAGTTTATTACTTTCTATATAACTCTTCTTTTAAGAGTTATCTTCTTCTTTAGTATTAATACTACTCTATTTTACTTATAGTACTTTTACTTTAGTAGTATTAAGTAACTCTTTAAGATATAGTTAGATTTTTTTTACTTTTTAGTACTTACTTAGTATTTCTATTGCTATATAATACTTTTTCTTTTTAGTTTTAATAAAAGTAAGCTTATATACTAACTTACTAATATCTTTAGCTTAAAAGTTAATAATATTATATATTACTTTTAGTAAGCTACTTTAATACTACTAAATTCTTTTTTTAAGAAAACTAATACTTTATATACTATTTAATACTTTAGTTAGTATTTTTATATCTTAAGAGTTTTAGCTACTTAGTTATAAGCTAGATAGTGTTAGTATTCTTAGCTTAGAATGTAAGTAAAAACTAATAGATTAACTATAATACTTTAATTACTTTTATTTAGTAAGTTAATCTTATAATACTTACTAAATAGTAAACTATTTAGTATAAGTAATTATTCTAGCTCTCTATAAGCAGTCTAGTACAGCTTACTCTATAGTAAAGAAAATTATAGTATATATAACCTAATAATGTAGTACCTCTAGCCTATACTAGATCTTAATATCTTAATACAGTATAAAGTACCTAATAGTGTAAATTAACTACTAGTTTAGATCTTACATTAACTATAGCTATATATATATAAACAAAAATAAGGTAGTAAGTAGGTAGACATACTATAAACAGCTTTAGCTACAGTCTTAATAATAATAGCTTAGTTAAAGTAACTACTAAGGTTACAAAAACCTTACTGCTTAAGAAGCTAGTAATATAGCTAACATACTAATAATAGCTTTACTAAACCTACTACTAAGGTTATAAAACTCTTATAGCTTAAGTAACCTATATAATATGTAAAGCTAAAGTAAGCTGTACTTTTATCTTATACCTTATGTTTAATTCTAAATTAATTCTAACCTTTATTAATAATAACTATTTTATTTTTTAAGATGTCTTTAAGAACTACTGTTTTTAACCTATAGTCTTTACTGCAGCCTAGAGATTATTATGCTTTACATACTACCTGCAGAGATCTACTGTATATAGATACCTTTACAGAATTAATTAGCCTTAAGGCTATTAATAAAAGAATATCTTTTCTCTTTCTAATAGCTAATATAAAGCTAACTATAGCTATTTTTAATCTTAAGCTTCTAGTTATAAATAAAAATAATTAAAGAATAGGCCTAAAGAGATATACTTATTAAGCTAATTCTAAGTTATTAAAGATTATTAATAAGATTAATAGCTTTATTTAGTTTAATAACCTAAAGTACTTTAGAGACATTATAAATACAGTAGCTTAAGTAATTAAGCTAATAAATAAAAGAAAGGTATAAAAATAAGTAAGTTATATAAGACTAAGATGTACTAGAATTTTACTAATAGCAGTAGAGAGCTTTTAAATTAGATTAGTAAACATTAATCTTAAAGGTAGTTAGTAGTTATAGTAAATAAATTAGAACTTAAAAGGTCTTTTAGTAATAGTAGTATACCTAAATATAAGTATAACTAAGCTGTTATAGTTATATAGCTAAAAGGTAATTAGCTAATAATGTAATAAGCTAAAATAATCATTATTTCTAATAATAGTTTTATAAGTATAATATAAGGCTAGAGGCTAAATAGTAAACTATAGATAATAGCTTTTAATATATTTACTTTATCTTTATCTTTAACAAAAGATAAGATAGCTAAACTTATTAAACTCTAGAATCTTAATAAAGAAATAAGAAGTATTAAATTCTTAAGTAAAAAAGAAGATAATAATAATAATAATAAGCTAGCTTAATAACTTAAATATACTAATAAGAATACTACTAATATATAATAAGTTTTATTTAATAAAAATGTAGCTACTATAGGATAGCTTTAGGCTTAAGCTTATTAAACTTAAGATCTTAAGAAGAAAGTCTGTATTCTCTAAAGTACTACTAGAATTATTTAGACCTCTTTAGATAGATAAAAGAAGTTAAAACTTAACTTTCTTACTACTTTTAATAGAACCTCTAGATAACTTAAAGGTTACCTAATTTAGTTTAGAACCTATTAAGAGTTCTACTCTAAGAACTTTAAAACTAAAACTAAAAGAATTATTTATACTGTAACATTTCTTTATAAATAGGCTCTTATGTAGTTTAAACTTTATATAAAACATATACTTAGTAATAAGTTACTAGTATATTATAAGCTTAAGACTTAGAATATCTTTAGTAGCTTCTAGAGATATAAGTAAGCTTTTAAATTACTCTTTTAGAACATAGATAAGAAATAATAAGCTAAGTAAGATCTAGCTACTCTAAAGCAGACTAAATCTGCAACTAACTATACTGCAGAATTCTAAAGAATCTGTATGTAACTTAACTATACTAATAATACTTAGATCTTTATATTTTACTAATAACTAAAAAGTAATATTAAAGATAAACTATTTAGAATAAATTAACTAAAGATTTTTTTATAACATACTAAGCTTACTATTTATATTAATATATAACTTTATAAAAAATAAAAAACTTAAAGTAAGTAAACTTTAAACTTTAGTAAGAAATAATAATAGTAACTATACTATAAGTTAAAATAAAAAAAGATATTAGTAATTAAAGAGGCTCTAGTACATCTTATAGATAACATACTTAACTTATAAATATTAGTATAGCTAGTAAATAAGAGTAATAACTCTTATATAACCTAAAGGTTTTTAAGTACTATAAATATAAAAAACTAGAATATATAGTAAGAAGCTATAAATAATCTAAATAACTCTAGAACTAACTAGTTCTACAAGAATCTAAAAATACTAATATAGTATAAAGAGAAGTTCTATATAAACAACTTACTTAAACTGCCTGCTATAATAACAATTATACTACATATTAAGATAAAAAGAAATACGCAGAAAAGTACCTTAAAGTACTAAGAAATAAAACTATAGTAGTATCTTAAAAAACCATACTACAAAAGATACTAACTATTAATAACGTTACTAATGTATATAACTAACTTCTAGTTAAGAGCTAACTACTTACAGAAGAAGAAACCTGTAGTCTAAAGAGACTAATATATAAGTATTTCTAATAAAAAAACATTATACTTATTAATAAACCTTATAATACTAACTTTTCAAAACTAGTATTATATAAACCTTAGTTTTAAGAATCTTTAATAATTATAATGTATAACTAATAATGCATTTAGAAACTTTAATAAGTATACTATTAGATTACTAGTTAACTCTAGTATAGACTATACTATATAAGAACTTTATATAGTATACTCTCTTAACTATAATAATACCTTAAAGCTTAAAGTTATTCTTAAAAGCTTATTTAACTTAAGTAACAGAGTAACAGATTAAAAAGAAATAAAAAGAGCTTAAGAAAGAAAAAGAAGTTATTATAAGACTTATAAAGATAGTAGTACTAAGATATAAGTAATTATAGAAACCTTAATACTTACTATTATAACTAATAATTAGAGAACCTACTTTATAAAATACTATTTAAGTATGTAGAGAATAGATAAGCTTAGAGAATAAAGAATTACTAAATAAATTTATTTCTTTTAGTAAGCTAGAAAGATAAGTAGCAGAATAACTAATAAATATATTTAGAAGTAGACTCTTAGTTATTTTGAGACTTTTTAGTAGTAAAATACAATAATAAAAAGAAGAGCTATTTATCTTATTAATAAATAAATAAATAAAAGAAGCACTTTCTAACTTAAACAAACTACTAACTAGCTAGTAATATATTAACTACTTAAATACTATACCTAACTTTTAACCTAAAGTTTATAAGAATAGTAATAAGTAATATGCTTACTTTTATAAAACTAAAGATATAAGTATTAATAATAAGTTTATAAGATAAGTATTAAAAGCTAGAGAGTTTAAAGATTATAAGTACCTTCTTTATACTTATTTTCTAAATAAATAAGTATTTTAAGTAAAGTATATTTATAATAAATAAAAGATTTATATAAAAGATTACAATACTTATACCTTTTACTTAAAAAGATAAAATTAATTCTTATTCTAAATATTTATATATATACAGAAGTTAGAACTTAAGAAGTTAAGAAATATGACGTTATATAGCTGTATTTTTCACTATATTCTAAACACTTTATACTTTATATTAATAAGATTACTAAACACTAGTTATATTACTTATTTAATAAATAGAAGTACTACTATAAAAGTAAGATAAAAATATAAAAAACATAAAGTAAGAAAGTATTTAAACTTATAACTAATTTATAAGAAAGATAAACCTTTCTATAAAGAACTAAACTAAAAGTTAAAAAACTAAAGATACTAACTAAAAAGAGATACTTAGTATTAAAAGAACATAGGTCTTTATATATAGTAACTAAAAGAAATAATATATATCTCTTTATTAAAAGCTCTTATTAAGAATTAGCTTACTTAAGTTATAAATAACAGTAGAGCAACATATTTATATAGTAGGTAGTGCATTATAGTAAGCAGTACACATTCTTCTAATTCTACTCTCTTTATCTTAAGAACACCTTTTCTCTATATATAAATATATAACCCTTCTTAATTAAAAGTTAAATTATCTTTACTCTCTAGGTTATTAAAAAAGACCTAAAAATGTCTATATAAAGAGCTACCTCTACCTTTAAGATTCCTAACTTAACCTTTTACTACTAATGCACTAGATGCATTATATAAGATAAAAATAACTAAATTAATAAATATAACTATAACTAAAGAGAAAGTAATTTTTAAATAAGTTATTAACTTAATTAATTAAGAGTTCTTTTTATAATAAGAAGATATATAAGAAGTAGCTAACTAACTTTTTAATATATATAACAGAATATATATAGAACTTTAATAAGTAAAGAACTTTATATAATGCATTTCTAAATTAAAAATGTAATTTTAATATTAAATTAACTATTAAAGAGTCTTAGCTAAGAATCTTAAGATTATATAAAGCTAGTTTATACTTCTATATAATATAACTATAAAATATAAAATAGAAAATTATAATTTTTATAATTTTAATAAGATTAGTTTTTTAATAAAAATACTATTATATATAAAGATTATTATAATATTTAACTATAAAAAAAAGCTTTATATAAGGTAGCTTAGTAATTAGAAATAGGTTTTTATTATTTAGAGTGTATATATAAAAAGCTAGGTAATACTTCTGTATATTACTATAAAGAGTAAATATTACCTTTTTTTTAAGTATACTAATAGCTAATTTCTAGCTATATAGTGCATTTATTTAAGTAAAAATAAATAAATAATAAATAATATTAACTTAAATTAGCTACAGTACTTTAATTAGTAAATAAAAACTTATATAAGAAGCTTTTATTACCTCTTAATTCTTAATAGTTATAATAGTTATAAATTAACTAACTTTAATAAATACTATAAAAAATAAAGTACTATTACTTTATATAACGTACATGCATAGCAAGTGGCCCATTATAGCAAGTGGCCTACTTCCTCCTTCTTCCTTAAACTTCAACTTTACATTAACATTCCTCTACGTACGATAATGAGTTCTTCTTTAAACGAAAGTCGTATTATCCTTGTAATTAAAGCTATTAAAAAAGACCTAAATCTATCTGTACGAAAAGCAGCCTCTATCTATAACGTCCTAAGAATAACACTTTGACACTGACGCGCTGGACAATTACCATACCATGAGACTCGTACGAAATTAATGAAGATGACTGAGCTAGAAGAAACAGTGATTCTTGAACGAGTTATTGACCTAATTGATTGAGGATTTCTACTGCGACTTGACGACGTACGAGATATGGCTGATTGCCTCCTTGACGAACGCGACGCAACGCGTGTTAGACCCTAATAGGCAGAGAACTTCGTACGACGCTAACCATAACTAAAGACGCGTTTTTGACGTGGAATTGACTATTAGAGGGCGTTAGCTGAGGATCCTGCAATTGTGCAGGCCTGGTTTGCCCTTGTACGAAACACAATCGCGAAGTACGGAATCTATAATGACGATATTTATAATTTTGATGAGACGGGCTTCTTGATGGGAATGCTGTTGTACGCAAAGGTTGTTACAACCTCTGATTGCCGTGGAAGGCCTTGTACGAAGCAGCCTGGCAATCGCGAATGGGTTTCTGTCATTCAGGGCGTATGTGCAGATGGCTGGGCGCTGCCTTTGTACGTTATTGTTAAGGGCAAATATTACCTCCTCTTATGGTATACTAATGGCTAATTCCCACCCCAATGGCGCGTCCACCCTAGCGAAAATGGATGGACTACAAATGAGATTGGCCTAGATTGGCTACAGCATTTTAAAAAGTGTATAAAGTCTCGTACGAAGGGTGTTAAGCGGCTCCTAATCCTTAATAGCCACAACAGCCATAAGTCTACTAAGTTTGACGATTACTGTAAGGAATACAGCATTATTGCTCTTTGCATGCCTCTTTATTCATCGCACGAGCTCTAGCCTCTTGATGTTGGCTGTTTTAGTCTGCTGAAGGCGTTGTACGGTAAGGAAATTAAGAAAATGATGCGGATGCAGATTACGCATATTACTAAGGACGACTTCTTTTCTGCCTTTAAGGCAGCCTTTTTTACTTTAATGGGTGAAGAAAACGTACGAGCTGGCTTTAGACAGGCTGGCCTTATCCCTTTTAACCCAGAAGTAGTTATTTCCCGCCTGGATTTTAAGCCAAAGACGCCAACACTATCTAACTCACGCCTAAGCAGCCAGGGCTCCTGGGACCTAAAGATACTAACTATAGCACATGACGCCGTACGAAGCTCTGCATTACTTAAGAAAAGGATTACTAGTCATTAATATAGCTTACTAACCTATTTGTATGAAGTAGTTGACTTGTAGGCCAAAGGTATTAGCAAGTTAGTACACAAACTAGCTCTTGTTGAAGCTGAGTGCCGTGGGCTTCGTATGGCAAATGAGATACTAAGCAAGCGTCGGAGGGCTAAAAAAACCTAACTGCGTCTTGGAGGGTCCCTTAATGCAGCTGAAGCAGAGGCAATCCGGGTAGAGAAGGGGGTTGTTGATGCTGGAGGCGAAAATACACGTCAGGAGGGGGCTCGTACGGAGGGGGGTGAATTGCGCGGTTGGCGATGTGGCAATTGCGGAAAGACTGGACATAACGTACGAACATGTCAGGTAGTATGGGAGACCTCTGAAGAAGAGGATGATGAGTAGTTTTAATTGATTTCGTACGATGCTGCTTGATTGACTTATATAAATGGCTGGAGGGTAGGTAGAGGTAGGCCACTTGCTATGATGGGCTACTTGCTATGCATGTACGTTAAGCTTCTCTATTTATTATATAAGCTTTAGCTTCTTAATATTAAGTACTTTAACTTATTAAAGTACTTATATAGTAAGAAAATAAAAAAATAATATAAATACAGATTTTACATATTACTAAGAATAACTTCTTTTTTACTTTTAAAGTAGCAGTTTTAGTTTAATAAGTAAAAATTATATATAAGCTAGTTTTAAATAAGTAGACCTTATACTTTTTAACCTTAAATTAGTTCTTTTTTACTTAAATTTTAAGCTAAAAATACTAATACTATTAAACTTATAGCTAAGTAGCTAAAGCTTTTAAAATGTAAAAATACTAACTATAGTAGTAAAAAGTATATAAAGTACTACCTTTTTTAAAAAGAAGATTTAAGTATATTAAGGTAGTTTACTACTACTAATATATAAAGTAATTAACTTTTAAGCTAGAAGTATTATTAAGTTAGCTTATAAGCTTACTATTATTAAGACTACAAACTATAAGTTTTATGTAAAAATAAAGATACTAAGTAAGTACTAAAAAGCAAAAAAAAACTAGACTACATCTTAAAAGGTTACTTAATATTAATAAAGTAGAAGTACTATAAGTAGAAAAAGAAAAAGGTAGTATTAATACTGTAAGAAGTAGTTTTAATTAATTTTGTATATTATTACTAAATTAACTTATGTAAAAGGTAGAAAGATAGAAAAGAGTGTACTGCTTACTATAATGTACTACTTACTATGTAAGCACGTTATAAGGAAATTTAATATTACTATAGATAGTAAATTAATAAAACAATTTATAAAAACTTAAGAAAGTTTCTTATAATCTTTAAAATGTAAAAAAAGAGATAGTTAAATATAGCAGAAGTAGTATTAATAAGAAAACTGTATAACTCTCTATAGTTTTTTATAGCTATTAAGAAGAACTAATTCTTTATATTATAAAGATAAAATACTAAAATATAATCTTAAGAATTCTATAATTATAAAAGAATAACCTAAATATAAATTAAAAGACTAGCTAATGTACCTATATAGTAAGTTGCCCATTATAGTAAGTTATATACAGCCTTATCTAACTCTAACCCCTCTTTTTTAACTATTTATTAAAAAGCATATTCTTAACTAAAAAAAAGACCTAGTTTAAGCTTTAAGTTATAAGAAAAGTAAAAGTATAGAAAATAATAGTATAGAAATTATCTTTCTACCCTACTTCTTATTAAGTAAGCTTACCTCTTATCTATAGGTCTAAATAAGAGATACAAGAGTTAGAGTAAGATAATCTTTTTTACACTATTATTTTCTATAATCTTACTCTTATTATAGCTTAAAATTAAAATTTAGATCTTTTTAAGTTAAGAATTCGTTTTTTAATAAATAGTTAAAAAAGAGGGATTTACTATATAATAAGGCTATGTGCAACTTACTATAATATGCAACTTACAATGCAGGTACATTATCTCTAATAGAGAGATTTAACTATAAAGTAGTACTACATACTGTAAATCCTAAGTAAATCTAAGTAATAAAGATATATTATGTATATTAGAAAATTAAACTTATATAAGATAAATAATTTAAAGACTTTAAAAAGAATTAATAAAAAAAAGAGTAACTCTTTTCTATCTCTAAAGAATACTTTAAGTACTAAGAACTATTTACTAAATAACTAAAAACAGGCTTATAAGAATATAGCTTATATAACTATAGAATACTACTTAAAGAATAAATATATCTAAAAATTAAATAAGATATATAAACTTAATTAGATAGAGTAAGAAGTACTAAATAAGTAAGTATGTTACTAAAAATCTTAAAAAAGGTTATATTTAACTATTTATATCTTTAGTAAAAAACTTAATTTTGTTTATACTAAAAAAGAATAAGAAAATATAACTTTATATTAACAACTAATAAGTTAATAATATTATAATTAAGAACTACTACTTACTACCTTTTATTTTTAAGCTATAAAACTAACTATATAAAGCTAAGTAGTTTAAAGGTTTAGATATTAAAAATACTTATAACCTAATTTAAATAAAGAATATACTTTTAAATATAAAAAAGGTAACTTTAAGTATATTATTATACCTTTTAAACTTACTAATATATTTACTACTTTCTAAATAATAGTTAACTACATATTATAAGACTTTCTTAATATATTTTTAGTTATTTATCTTAATAATATACTTATCTACTTTTATAAGCTTAGAAAAATAAAAAGTATATTTATAAAGTACTTTAGAAACTATAGAAAGCTAAGCTTTTAGTAGAACTTAAGAAAAGTGTATTTTATAGATTATAAGTTAACTTTTTAGAAATGACTATTACCTTTAGCAAAATTAAAACAAAAAAAAAGATTAAAGTAGTAAAAGACTAGCTATAACTTTAGAATATAAAAGATATTTAGTTATTCTTAAGATTTATTAACCTTTATTAATAGTTTCTTAAAGAATATTTAGGTAAAATAACTTTCTTATTAAGCTTATATAGAAAGATACCTCTTTTAAATTAACTAAAGAGTAAAAATAAGCTTTTAAGAATATTAAGTAATAAGTTCTCTTAAAACTAGTTTTAGTTATTTTAAACTATAGAAAACTCTTTAAAGTTAAAATTTGTACTAACTATAAGAATCTAGCTTACTTTACTACTTTAAAAGTTCTAAATAAATAATAGATCTACTAGTTTAAATTTCTTTTTAAATTTAATTTCTAAATTATTTATATTAAAAAAACTAGAAAATAGTATATTTAATATACTAAGCTAATAACTAGACTATAAAGTTTTAGTACTAAATAAGATACTAGTTATTTTAATGTAAAATAATAAAGATAATATTATACTAGTATAAAAACTTATTATAAGTAGTACTTATATTAATACTAGTATAACTAGTAATATAAAGTATAAATGTTTATAATACTAATATATATAAATACTAAGGTACTATAAAAACATTTAAATAGATATAATAATAGTATAATAAGTAAGTTATATAATAAGAAATAGTTTTTATAATTAAGAACTATAAGATATATAAGAAAAGTAAAAATAATTTTTAGAAGCTATATAAGTAAATATAACTACTACTAGTATTACTAAAAGTATAGTATTTAATCTCTTTAGACTTTATATTTAAATTACTAAAGTTTAAAGAACTATATATAAAAACTAACTATAATAGCATTCTAGTTATAGTAAATAGACTTATAAAGTATACTTACTTTATCTTTTATTTAAAGTTAAGTATAGTAAAAAGTTTAGTATATACATTTTTAAAATAAATTATTAGTAACTACAGAATACTAAAAGAAATCTTATTAAATAGAGATAAGTTATTTATTTAATGTTTTACAAATTTCTAATTTTATAACTTAAAGCTAATTATAAACTTATAACTGCTTTTTACTTATAAACTAATAAACAAACTAAACAGATTAATTAAATACTAAAGTAGTATTTATAATGTTATATTAATTTTAACTAAAATAATTAGATACTACTACTACTAATAGCTTAATTTACTTATAATAGTACTATTAAAAAAGTACTTTAGACTCTTTATTCTGTTTAAACTACAGATTAAAGCATATAGAATATAAAGAATCTTAATAAGAACTATAAGTACTAATAGCTATAGCTAATACTAATAAACTTTAAGAAATTTAAGATAATATTACTAAAAGCTTAGATTTTATTAGAAGATAAACGGAAAAATATACTAATACATTAAGAATAATAAAACTATTCTTTAAAAAGAAAGATAGTATATATTATTTATAATAAAATATTAAAATAAACAGGCTAAGTAACAAATTAGACTATAAGAAACTTAAACCTTTCAAAATTACTAAAATAATCTTTAATATTAACTTCTAACTTAACCTACTAAACAAAATAAAAATCTATTCAGTCTTTAAAATTATACTACTAAAGCTAGTACTATAAGAATTAAGAATTAATACTAATATAGTTATTAAAATATATAAACTAAAGTATAAAGTAAAAAGAATTATTAATAAAAGAATAAAGAATAAAGAAACGTAGTATTTTATAAAATAGTAATGCTATAAATATAAAAATAATTTATAAAAGCTTACTATAAACCTTTAATACTTTTATAAGCTAGTAAAATAGTTCTACTTAACTTAGGTTTCTTATTACTTAATAAACTCTTAAAATCTCTTATAGTAATGTTACTAAATACTGTACTCTAATTAATAATATATATATTCTTATAAGATTATATTAAAATTACTATCTTAAACTTAGCTCTTTTAGCTTTTTCTAACTTTTCTAAAAACTAAAGACTTAAGTAAGTTATTTTAAAACCCTTAGTTATAAGCTGCTATTTTTAATAGTAAAGCTACTCTAAGTAAGCTAATAATGTATCTAGATCTACTTAAGCTTAATGCAGAGTGTTACAGTAAGTAGTAAGAACCTCTTTAGTAGCTTCTTTTTTTTTTAAATATCTAAATTTAAAAATAATTCTTAAGATTACAGAAAAGAGTTAGTACATCTTGTAAAATAAGAAAGATATAACACTTATAGGAATTTAAAGTAATACCTAAAGCATTATATATCTTATTATAATAAATATACTCATTATACTTTAATTATTACTTAATTATGTAATAATAAAGACTGTAATTATAATAAAAAAGTATAAAATATTTTATTATAACTAAAGATCTTAAGAAAAATTAATAAAATGTAATAATAATAACTTAGTAAAAAGATACTACTAAAAGTAAACCTCTTACTTACTAAATGTAGCTAAATTTAATATTTTAAAGTAAATCTTATAGTAGTATAAAATACATAGCTTAATTAAAATAGTATAGTTTAAACTATATTCTTTAAAAAGAGCTAGAAGTAGCTTTTTACTAAATATAAATAGTATTATCTTTCTTACTAGCTAGTATTACTTTTTAATTAATATAAGATACTTTAAGAAAAGCATTATGTAAAGTTTACTTAAGTACTTAAGGTAAGTACTTATATACTTCTAGCTTATAAGTACTTTATTTTTAGTATAAGCTTACCTAAAGTTTAACTTTTAGTTACTAATTATGTTATATATAGAATTAATAAGTTAATATAGATAACTAAAACTATTTAAGAGATAGCTCTTAATATTATTATTACTTATACTAAAATACTAAAGGTAATATAAATACTAAAGTTTTAGTATTTTTAAATAAAGTAGTAAGCTTACTATAGTTTTAAAGATAATTGTATTATATATAAGTACTAAAGAATTAAGTATTATTTATTAAACTTCTTATAGAGCTTTATTTAAGCTTTCTTAAAAGTGTACTTAGCTTTAGTATAAATAATAAGCTTCTATATTATAAAAGCCTTATAATATATTTATAAAAAAATCTAATTAATAAGTATATAAATATAAGCCTTATTCTTATTACTAAGTATAGTTATTACTTATATTAGTAGCTAATAGCTCTTATTATTAGATCTACTACTATTACTTTAATAGCTTTAGTTTTTAACTTACTTTTACTTAACCTTAAGTATAATATTAAAAT
Source organism: Colletotrichum tofieldiae (assembly GCA_022836555.1). Lineage (NCBI taxonomy): Eukaryota > Fungi > Ascomycota > Sordariomycetes > Glomerellales > Glomerellaceae > Colletotrichum > Colletotrichum tofieldiae. The sequence goes on from BQXV01000013.1 coordinate 273,009, forward strand.
TAATAAAGTTAATATAAAGTTATTACTAAATATTTTAGAACTACTTATTTAGTACAGTCTTTATTTACTTATTATAGTTTATAATAATATAGTAAGGTAATTAACTAAGTATTAGTTTATAAGTTAGTAAATACTTCTTAAAAAAAACTAAAAACTCTTTAGGTTTTATTATTAATAAAGCTAAATATAGGATTATAAATAGATCTAAAGTATATTTACTTAGTAGCTTAAAAAAAGAAAGCTTAAAGTAATTAGTATTATAAGTATTATTAAAACTAATTACCTTACAAAATTACTTTTATATTTAGAAGTAGTAAGAAAAAGTCTAAATAATACTAATTAGGTAGTTTAGCGTATTATTTATTTATTTTACTGCATATATAAAATCTTACTTATTGAATAACTTAATTAATACTATAGTTAGTAAATATCTACCTAGTTTCTTTTACTTTATATAAGCTTAAGTATTATAAATATCTTACTAAGTATATAAAAATATTAAAAACTACTCTTAAATAATAGTATAAATATTATATATTTAAATACTAACTTATTAGCTTATTATATTAATTATTGTTAGAAGTAAGAGTTATTCTAACTCTTAATACTTCTACTTTACGTTATATTTCCTTTATTATAAGGAGTATTACGTAATATATATATATATATATTATCTACTAGTTTAGTAGATTAATATATATATTGATTACGTAATCAGTATGATTACGTAATTAACTGAAAATTCTAGAAGATAGTTAGAGGAGCAAGATTAGCTTTATTTCTCCTCTCTTCTTCTATCTAGGTTAACTCGTTAAGTTAGGGTTATTATCTTACGCAACTAAGGGTTACGCATGATATTCTGATTTATAAGCAGCTTACGCAAGTATGGAATATTCTAGTAAGCTGGATACGGTTATATAAGGGACTGTTTAGTCTAGTTCTATCTTCTGTTTCTTCTCTCTCTAAGCAAGCAACTCCTATAGTTATAATCCAACTATTATACTCTCTTTACTTCTCATATATCCTTATATCTATATTATTACTCTACCTCTATATATCTTATATTCTTGCTTCTATAAGATATATCTTTATATAAGGTTATATTCCTTATATATATTATTATCTCTTTATATCTTTAAGAGAGATAATAAACCTATTGTGCCAATAATTATGTTTATTATAAGCTAAATAAACTTATAGTAAAAAGAGCAAGTAGATACTTTAAAGATAGAACTATAGTTTTATTTACTATACTAAATTTCTAAATAATAATATAATAGCTACTTATTTTTTTCTTATACTTTAGTAATAATCTACTATTTATAGCTAGATTTCTAAAATTTATACTATTAAATACTATTACTTTTTAGTAGTTTAAAGCTTTTAAACTAATTATGTTAAAAGATATATTAAATAATTTAGTTTTAAGCTTTATACTTATTCTGTTTTATAATACTAAAATTATTAGCTTTTATAAAGATATTAACTTAGTTAAAGATAGTATTATAAGTTTACTTAAGAGTACTAAAAATTAGTAAGTTTAGAATTTTAGTTATAAGAAAAAAAGAGAATTAGTTACTTAAGGTATAGTATAAAGCTGTAGTTTAAAAAGATACTTTACTTTAAAAAGAGAATTACTATAAAGATAAATAAAGTAGTAAGTTAACTTAAGAACCTTATGTTTTTTATTATTAATAAAATAGTTTTATTAATGAAAAAGTACTATTATAAGCTATTAATTAGTTCTAATAACCTCTTAATTAGCTTTAATAATTTATAAAATAAGCTAAAGAATACTATTAAACTGTTATATAGTAAGCTAAAAATGTTACTAAAACTATTTATTAAGAAAAAAGAGACTACACTTTAGAAAAAGTTATAAAAGTATAGTTTGTTAAGTTTTTATTATTTCTTTAGAGAAATAGTAAGTAAGGTAAAGTGTTAGCTTTATACTAAAGTAATTATTTATAAAAGGTTATATCTTTTATAGTATATTAACTTAAATCTTTATAATAAGGTTATACTACTCTTAAGAATTACTAACTCTATAGAATTAACTAATATTAAGATAGTTACTTTTAGAAAAGAGAGATAATAGTAGTTAGCTAGATAATAGTAAAAGACTGTAATTAATTAATAGTTACTTTTAGAAAATAAAAGGCTTATTAGTAAGAGTATTACTTTAAGATTAGCTCTATTAAACATCTCTAACTTTAGTTAGAAAAGCTATTTTATGTAAATAGTATAAGTTAGACTTAAATACTTAATAATGTAATCTTATAGTAATAAAAGTAAAAAAGTAAAAAGAGTTAAGATACTTTGTAAAAGTTTAGTAGAATTTAACTACACTAATAGTATTTTTTTAAACTAATTACAGAGGTAAATAGTAATACCTGCATAAGAGTAACACCTGCATATTAATTTGTAATACCTCTCTGTTAATTTCTTAATATAAAGAGTAATATAAATACTAAACTATTAAGAGTCTATAGTACTTAGTATAGCTAATTAGTTAGCTAGCTACTTAACTACAGAAGTTACAGACTACTTAAGTAGCTAAGTAAGAAGCTTATAAAGAGCAAATTTAACTACTATAATAAGTTCTAGCTATAACTAAGTAACTAATAATAGTCTTAAATAAAACCTTTATAATAATTATAGTACTACTTTTTTAATTAAACCTAAGTAATTAAGAAACTAAAAAAAAGATACTAAATTTATAACCTAAAGTTTAATAAATTATATAAGAAATTCTAATAATAGTATCTAAAAATAATAAAGAAGATATATAAGAATAAAGAGGTCTTTAGCTCTAAGTCTATATATAGTATTTACTTATATTTACTTTAGACTTAAAAATACTGCTTAAGCAAAAGTAAGTACTTATTACTTCTAAAGAGAAGCTAATAAATTCTATAAGTATTATTAGTTTACAAACTACCTAAAGAGCTACTATAGAAATCTTAATACTAAGGCTTAAACTTTTAACTAACTATAAATTGTTTTTAAAAAAAGTTAAAAGTTTTACTTACTTTCTTCTAAAGTTTTAAAAGAAGCTAGCTAAAGAAAAAAGAGAATGATAGCTAGATAGTATAAAAATTAACTACTTTTAAAAAGCTCTAAATAATATAATAAGAACCTTTCTAATTAGTACAATTAGTAAGCCTATAATATATTTAGAGTATATCTAAATACTGTTAATAATAAGTTTAAAACTAAATAGCTAAACCTACTAGTTATAATAAATAATATACTTCTATTAAAGAATATTTACTTCTAATTAAGTAAATTCTAAGTCTTAAATAAGGCTAATAAAACCTAAGCTTTTAATTAAAAAGATAAAAAGAAGAAGCTATAAAGTAAAGGCCTTTTTTATTATTAGTATAAAAAGCTAGATTATTTTACTTAGAACTATAAGAATTAAGAAGTAAAGCTTTTAAAAGTAAATGTTAGAAAGTTGTAAGCTAAACTAAAAGAAGAATCTATCTTAAAGAAACCTAGTAAAACTAACTCTAATTAAGCTACTAATAACTTAAGAAAAGACTAACTTTTAGTAAAAGGTATATCTAAAAAGTTAAAATAAAAAAGAAGTAGTAGACTTGTAAAAAGAGTATAAATAGTAAGCTATTCTATATAAACATAAGAATTAATCATACTTATTATACCTATGCATTAGTAAATAATAAATATCTTACTTATACTACTATTAATAATACTTATGCTAAAAAGCTTTACTTAGTATATATCTTTATACTCTTAAGAGCTTTTAAGTAAGTTAATATTACTATTTCTAGAGCTATTAATACTATTATATATACTAGTTTTAATATTAATAAGTATAAGTAATAGGAATTATTATTTTGTATTATTTCTAATTAAAAATAGAACATTATTTTAAAATAGTTCTAAATAAGAATAATAGTATAGTTATTTACTTAGTAGCTAACTCTTTATACTTTAGAGTAGTAAACTATATAGTTTAAAAAAGAAAACTAAATTAAGAAAAAAACTTTTACTTAAGAGATAAATAGAAACTATATAAACTACTCTAATTAAGTAAAAATATATAGAAAAACCTTAGAGAACACTAGTATAAGAATTTTTACTATAAGTATTATAAATATTAAAAAATCTTTAGTATTTAAGAAGAAGTTAGACTTAAGAAATAAGCGTTCTTACTACTATTACTAGTTTTTAGTAGTATTTAATTATAATTAAGTTAAAAAGCTTCTGTTTTATAAAAATAAAATAAACTATAAGATCTTTATTAAGAAAGATAATATTAGTAAAAAATACTAAACTTTATAAAGACTACTATAAAAAATGTCTAAAGAGAAGCTTATTATTTTATAAAGAAGATTCTAATAGAAATACTAAATAAGATGTTTATTAAAACTAGTAGCTTTTTTTTATTAATACTAGTATTATTTATTAAGAAACTAAGGAGAAAGCTAAGGTTCTATATAAACTATTATAACTTAAATACTATTATAAAAAGAATAAATACTTTCTTTTTCTAAATAGTAAGATATTAAGAGCAGTATTTTAAGTAAAGTAACGTACTTGCATAGTGAGTGGGCTAACATAGCGAGTGGGCCACCTTCCTCTACCCTTCTACCTTTTATATAAGTTAATTAAACTATAACGTACGAAATTAATTAAAACTACTCCTCATTCTCTTTCTTATTACTGTCTTAAACTACTTTACAGGTTTGTGCGTTATGTTCAGGCTTTCTGCAATTACTACATTGTTGCGTGCGTAGTTTAGTACCTTCTGTATAACCCTCCTTTTAAGGGTTATTCTGTCCTCTAGCATTAATACTACCTTTTTCTACTTGTAGTGCCTCTGCTTCAGTAGTATTAAGTAACCCTCTAAGATGTAGTTTAGTCTTTTTTGCTCTCTAGTGCTTACTTAGTATCTTTATCTCTGTATAAAGCTTACAGTTCTTAGCCTTAATAATAGTAAGCTTATAAGCTAACTTGCTAATACCTCTAGCTTAAAAGTTAATTACTTTGTATATTAGTGTTAGTAAGCTATCTTGATGTACCTAGATCTTCTTTTTAAGAGAGAAAGCACTTTATACGCTCTCTAGTGCTGTAGTTAGTATCTTTGCGTCCCAGGAGCCTTAGCTGCTTGGCTGTAAGGTTGAGGGTGTTAGCGTCTTTAGCTTAAAATCTAACTGAGAAATAACTACTTTAGAGTTAAAAGGTATAAGGTCTGCCTATCTAAAACTAGCTTGTACGTTATCTTCCCCTATTAAGGTAAAGAATGCTACTTTAAAGATAGAAAAGAAGTTATTCTTAGTAATATGCAAAATCTATATCTGTATTATCTTCTTAATTTTCTTACTGTATAAGTACTTTAACAGGCTAAAGCATCTAACATTAAGAGGCTAGAGCTTGTGTAATAAATAGAGAGGTATGTAAAGAGTAATAATGCTTTATTTCTTATAATATTTATTAAAGTTTATTAATTTATAACTATTATAACTATTAAGAATTAAGAGGTAATAAGAGCTCTTTATATAAGTCTGTATGTACTAATTAAAGTGCTTTAGCTAATTTAGGCTAATATTATTTATTATCTATTTATTTTTGCTTAGATAAATACGCTATGTAAATAGGAATTAGCTGTTAGTATACTAGGAGAGAAGGTAATATTTGCTCTTTATAATAACGTACAGAGGTATTACCTAGCTATCTGCACATATACCCTAAATAATAGAAACCTATTTCTAATTACTAGGCTGCTTTATATAAGGCCTTCTCTTATAATTAGATGTTATAATAACCTTTACATACAACAGCATTCTTATTAAGAACCTAGTCTTATTAAAATTGTAAATATTATTATTAAGTATTTTATACTTTACAATTGTGTTTTGCATAAGTACAAACTAGCCTTATATAATTATAGGATTCTTAGCTAAGGCTCTTTAATAGTTAATTTAGTATTAAAATTGCATTTTTAATTTAGGGATGCATTATATAAAGTTCTCTGCTCATTAGGGTTCTATATGTATTCTGTTGCGCGCATTTAGGAGTTAGTTAGCTATTTCTTATATATCTTCTTGTTGCAGAGGGAACCCTTAATTAATTAGGTTAATAACTTGTTTAAGAATTACCTCCTCTTCTGTTATAGTTATCTTTATTAAATTTAGTTGTCTTTTAGGTTGTATGATGCATCTGGTGCGTTAGTTTTAGATTAACGTTTAAGGGACCTTAAAGGTTTAAGCTGCTTTTTGTACAGACATCTTTAGGTCTTTTTTAATAGCCTGGATAGTAAGAATGATACAACTTTTAATTAAGGAGGATGGCATGTTTGTATGTAGAGGAAAGTTGGTGTAAAGGTTAAAGAGGTAGAAAGTTAGAAAAGTGGCTTACTCGCTATGTTAGCCTACTTGCTATGCAAGTACGTTAGTTAATAAAGCTAAATATTATTATAGCCTTTTATAAAATTAAAACTAAGGTAAAAAAAAGAGTAAAAAACAGTCTTCTATATAAATTATAGTCTTTATAAGTAAATAGTTATACTGCTTAAGCTTACTAAAGTTTTAGTAAGATTTACATAATACATTAACTATATACTATAAAAATACTTAAATAAATTTTACTTTACTTATGTTAATAATATATTAATTTACTAAAGAATTTTGTTAGTAAACTATTAAAATAAAGTTAAATAAGTCTTAATTAGACTATAAAAGATAATCTTATTAGTAAATATTAATAAGTATAACTTTATAGCTAAAGTATAAAGTATTTAAGCTTTATTATAAAGTAAAAAGAAGCTTAAAAGTAAACTATAAGAAAGTTAAAGCTATCTGTAGTAATATAGTTATATTAAGCTATAGGTATTAAGAACCTAAGATCCTAAGTTTACTTAGTAAATATATTTAACTTAGTATATTATACCTTAAAAATCTAGACTTTTAGTAATTTTTAAGAAAATAAACTTAAGCTTTAGTATAAAAAACCCTTAGTAAGAAAAGCTTATAAATCTTAACATTCTAATTTAGTAAAATACTTAATAAGAACCTAATACTAATCTAGAGATAAACCTACTTATCTAGCTATAGGCTAATTAAGTAGCTCTATAGTTACTTTATTATGTATATAAGTTCTAGCTAGATTACTAATCTAACTAGTTATATATACTTAAAAAAGAGTTTCTATAGTTAGAATTAAACTAACTATTTATATAAAATATATAAATACTACTAAATACTTAACTACTGTATTACATAAGTAATATACTAATTATAAATAAATAATGTATAGTTATATTAAGCTATAGTTATTAAGAGCCTAAGGTTACCCTCTATAGTTCTAAGCTTACCTAGTAAATACAGTTTCTTAATACGTTATACCTAGTAAGCTAGACTGCTGGGAACCTTTTAAGAAAAAAAACCAGGCTTTAGTGTACTAAAAACCCTAGTAAGAAAATGTTACAGAGTGCTAATCCCTTATCCGTTAGGCTGTACAGAGGCCAGCTGGGCTATAGGGCCAGTAGTACCTAAGAGCATATAAGTAGTATTAACAGTAGTGCTTGTAAGAGTGTTAGCATTAATAGACCTTTTGTTAGTAATAATGGCTTAGTTAGTGCAGCTTAGGCTAGTAACTAGTTATTATTTCTAGGTGTTACTGTTAGCACCTTATTATAATTATGCTAACACTCTTATAGTTAAACTAACATCTGCATAACTAGATACTACTACCTTTATAAAAGCCTAATAGCTAGAGCTAGAGGTTGTTAGTTTAAGTCTAGGTAGGTACTAGCTAATAAGGTAGGTAATGTAGCAAACTGCAGAGTAGACCGTTTTACGCTATAACCTTACCCTTAGAGGTCTACATTACTTATATGCCTTAGGGATAAGGCAGCTAGAAGGGGGTATAGTTGTTACAGAGTGCTAATCCCTTATCTGTTAGGCTGTACAGAGACCAGCTGGGCTATAGAGCTAGTAGTACCTAAGGGCATATGAGTAGTGTTAACAGCAGTGCTAGCAAGAGTGTTAGCATTAATAGACCTTTTGTTAGTAATAATGGCTTAGTTGGTACAGCCTAGGCTGGCAACTGGTTGTTGTTTCTGGGTGTCACTATTAGCGCCCTGTTACAGAAAAACGTATAAATCTCAGTATCTTAATCTAGTAATGCACCTAATAAGAGCCTAATAAAATCCAGAGGTAGACCCACCCGCCCGGCCATAGGCTGATTAGGTAGCTCTATAGTTGCCTCATTATGCATGTAGGTTCTAACTGGGTTACTAATCTAGCTAGTTGTATACACCTAAAAGAGAGTTCCTGCAGTTAGAATTAAACTAACTGTCTGTACAAAAAAACGTACAGATACTACTAGATACTTAACTACTGCATTACACAGGTAATATACTAATTATAAAAAGCTTAAATATAATATATAAACTTATAAAGTAAATTAAAATAGTAATAAAAAAAGTAATAAGTAGTTTTAATTAATTCTATATATTATAGCTTAATTAACTTATATAAAAAATAAAAAATAAAAAAAGATAGCTAGCTTACTATATTAGCTAACTTACTATATAAGTACATTATGTAGTTAATAACTAAATATACTTCTAATAATGTATAATATATTTTTTATATCTTTACTATAATATACTAAACATAATCTCTTTTTATCTTAAAAAATAAAATAATACTTAACTTACTACTTTATTACTTAGATTTAATTAGAAATAAAAATATAAAAAATATTAAATAAGAAGAGGTATAGCTAAGATTAAAAAGCTTTAGTAAAATAAGTAGAATAAGTAAAGCTAACTTAAGAACTACTAATCTAGTTCTAAGATACTATAGCTATATTTAAGATTAAGAGAAAATTTAAACTACTTAAATTATATATAACCTAATTAAGCTAGATATATAATAAGTAGAATATATAGATACTCTCTTTAAAAAGAGAGAAAAGAAGAGTATTATAACAAACTATATCTAAATAAGACCTTTTTAAATTTTATAGCTAAAGATACTTAAGACTAACTTTAACTTAGCTTACTATAGAACCTATAATGCTAATAACCTAATAGTTTATATATAATAAAGTATTATAGTTAGATCTTATTAAGTTATAATATAAACCTAATTAAACTAATAGTAAGATAGTAATATATAGTTTTTCTTTTCTAATTCTTATTTAAGAATGCTTATAGTAGTTACTATAGCTAGTTATAAATATGTTAAGGTTTAGACTATTATACTTCTTTTAATTAGCTACTACTTAGTAGTAAATATAGTATCTCTAAACCTAAATTAATAACAGTATAGTAAAAAAGAGAAAGACTGTTATAGTTAGCTCTAATTCTAAGTTTACTAATACTAGTATTATATAATAAGCCTAAATTACTAGTAGTAAAGTTAAGATTAATATAGATAAATCTAGTGTATTTAATTACTCTAGTAAGATAGAAAGCTATATTATAGTAGCACCTAGGCCTAGTTAATAGTTAATTAAAATGAGTAATTGTGTTGTAATAGCTTTATTGTTAGGTGGCCTACATGCAGGGGTAGCCCAGAAGTGGCTAGGTTGACTTACAGCCCGCCCGGCAGGTCGTCTGCCCGGTCGTTCACGTCGTTGAACAAATCGAACCTGGAATCCAAGTCGGAACGGTCGCTAGGGATCATGGGGGACAAAGGTAGATTTGAAGAGTGTTCTAAGGGCTTCGGGCTTGGCTTCCGCTGGATTTCGAATTAGGAACGGATAGTAGGCGACAAGTCTCCGACGGAATCTGAGCGGCGCCTCAGGCGAGGGCGACGAGGGTTCTCTCGATGCCTCGGATGAGGAAGGGTGGGAAACTGGGTGTTCGTTATTGTTGTGATTGTTGTCCCTGGCACTCCCGCGACTACTATGGCTGGAAGTGGGAGAGCTTGGGCCGGACGCAGGGTAGAGGACGGCCCGGGTCTGGGGGCCGTGGGCGCGGGAGAAGTCTTGGATGTGTCGGCAGGCAGGCGGGAGAGGGCCCAAGTGATGTCGGAGATGAGAATGCCAGCAGTTCTCCCGTTGGGGCGGCGAGCGGCGCGAGGGCCGGATGAGGCGCGGTAGGCGTTGTAACGTTCAGCAGCGCAGGCACAGAGCAGGTCAATGCAGCGCTCCTAGTCACGGCATGCGTCGGCAAGTTCTTGTGTGGCCCTGAAGAACGGTTGGCCTTGGGCGACGTAGTCAAAGGCGATGCAGAACAGGGTGTGTTTCTCGGCAACGCGCCATGCCTCGGCAAGTTTCCTCGGCTTGGGCAGAGTTTGCGCACTCTTGACGGCAAAGCGGCGTTGGGAAGGACAGAAATGACGCCGGCGATGGTTTGTGGCGGCAGATGACGGCGGACCTGGCAGGGGTCAACTGGTCATGGCCGGCTAAGAAGGAGGATTCAATGTCGAGTGACGCGGTGTAGAACTTTTTCTGAGGAGCAAAAGATTGATTGATGGAGTTGATGAAGGCGTCCAAGCGGCCATGAGGACTCATGGGATCCAATGGAGGGTGTTGTGATGCTGGAGGTGATTGAGATGTCGGAGATGTTGGAGATGTTGGTGTTTCGTGCCGTGTGCCTGCCGGTTGTTAGGGGCTGGGTGTTTGGCGCGCTGCGTGGTACAGGCGGACACGTGCTATCCATAACCGCCGCCTCCTACAGGCTGCCCCCGCCATCCAAAGCAGGGACGCACGTCACACGCGCAGGACCGGACCGGACTGGAACGGCCCGACCTCGGCCCGCCCGGAACATATTTCGCGCCCCACTCCCGCCGGCATTGCTCGGGTACCCGCCCCCCTACGGCTGGAACGTCATCATCGACCGCAGCAGAACATTTGCCCGCCGCTGCTGCCGCTTCCTTTCGTAGTCAATCTGTGGAGGGACGAGCAAAGCAGCAATAGCTCATCTATTGTTGTGATGTGATGTGGAGGAAGTCTGGTAGCTAGTCTGCCAGACGAAGGCGAAGTGGGCAGGCCCCTTCCGTCATTATCAGAAGCAACATGGCCCAACCAACGGCCATGGACAAAGCTGACCTGCAAATGCAAACCAGAGGGTCTTGGACGCCAGTTTTTTTAGGCACGTCAGTTCATACTATCGTTATTCCGAGCTTAGGACATCCCGCAATTACGTTGGGCCTTCGTTAGGCTACAGAGCTAAGATGAAATTACTTCGGCCGGGATCAGGCTTGTCGCCCGGCTTCCTACGAAGACCTTATCGTACACTTCTTATCTGAGAGGGGTGCACTACTGGTCTCCAGTGGGTGGTATTGAAAAAACAATGCAGATTTATGTACTTTGATACCGGTGGACGTGTGGCCAGGTTGCGTGGCTAACAAAAACTGCCAAGAACGTGCTGGGGAGTTGGGAGGTACTTGGCCCATTTGGGTGGGCAACCCAATGTAATAGACGACCCAGCGGCAGCCCCTTCGTCTCCTCCAGGTCGTTCGAAAACATTGTAAGTAATGTTGTATTCCTTTGAGATTGTATACTTGATGTCAATTAGAAAGCTTAAATAGGTTTAACCCTGCTTCTGTTTAATCGTGAGATTTGATCGTCTTAAGAAATGCTAGTTATCAGGCAGATATTCGTGCTTTTTGAGCCATCCAAACACGCCTGTTCTTATTAGTGAAAATCGTAAAAGACCATCTCAAATGTGTGAGAACCCGCTTACATTTCCCATAGTTCAGAATTAAACGCTTGAGCCTCAACACCATCCACCGCTGACTTTTGGATCATCGTTCGGCCGGTGCATAGACTAAGGCTAGTGAATCCAGTTCGTTGCAGCTTTTCGGGCACGAGATCAACCAGTTGTTGCGCACGAGAGTCCGTGTGGATGACGTGCATGGAACCTCGCTTGGTAACTTCTGATTCTGGGTGAGCTTCGATGTGAACTAACCAGCCGCCAGGTAGAAGAGCAGAGTAGGCTGCCTCGTAGGCTCCATCCAGGTCAAGTTGGTTGGCGTGCATCACTTGAATGTGGATCGTACTGGCTGATCCTGGAGTCAACATGTTCTCTGGACCACGTGTCCAAATGAAGTCAAGGGACAGGTTCGTGCTGACATGTCTGAGCCGCGCTACAAAACATCAAAGATACGAGTTAATATACATACCAGCGATTTATGTCGAGGCTTGCCTTGAGGTCTTGAGAGCCCCTGGCTGTTGAAAAGTTCCTACGTACCAGAAGGGTTAGAATAATCTGAGACGAGACATTCGCATTCGAGATGCAGAGGAGATCAATCTGCATACCCATCAGGCCCAAGCAAGATACCCGGGAGTTTGACCGCTTCTGTAACTCTAGCATGGATTGCATGTTGCCTGCCGCGTTCGGTTTCCTCGTCCTGCTTTGTGTCAGTATTCAAGCTCGTGGAGAGAAGGCGTTAGTCCAGGGGCAAGCACTTGGACACGTACCATCCCGTTCGACAGACGCGGCACCCACAGTTTCTGAAGGAAGGCGTTTGCGTTGGTGATGCGTGGGGCCTGGTGAGGTATCCAACGCTGCGACTCCAGCCAGCCGCCCCCGGAGGGTCGCGCCGTGGTCACACTATCGCCCAAGGCTGATCCGGTCCCGGCAGCCAGCCGACCGTTGGTGTTCCTGACGTTGGGCAAGGACATGGCGGGTAACTAGTCAACTTTGCCGCTGTGCGACAGAGGACAGAAAACAGAAACGGAGGAGAAGTAGAAGGTGAGAAAAGAAGAGGGGAAGAGGAAGAAGAGGGAAAGTTTCTCCTCGATCGTTTGAGTGATGATATTTCGGAAGCAAACATGCATGCATGACCAACAAGGAAGCAAACATTGCCTGCAATTCAGCAAATAGTGAACCAACAACACAACATGAGTGGACTGCCAAGCCGAACAGGACCCACTCCTGCACGGAGCCCCCCGGGCCTGATGTGGGAGACAACGGGCCGGGATCCATCATTACCAAAAGGGAAAAGTCCGGGGATCTCACATCTACAGATATCAGAAGCTATCCGAATTCTCAAGGCTGCTGCTCTTATCCAGGGAGACTTGAATCGGTCAGTTCTGCTCAAGTCAGTACGTGGTAACTGCCATTATGTATCCCAAGTGTCGGAAGAGCATACCCAGCGCGCGGCGGGCCTCAGTCATCGGCCAACCCTCGGCCCCGGTGATACATCCATGTGGAGCAGAGACCCGTTTGCTCCCAAAGTGCCTATCAATGGGCACCTGCGGCAGCCACTGCGAATAGCTTCCTGTCTTCTCTTCTTCACAGAGCAGTAATATAATCACTTCTTACCCTTCTACATACTTCTGGCTGTACGTATAGTATCCCCAAAGAACCGACACTAAGTAAAAATATTCCTGTATTCACAGCTTCATTACGGTCTACTTAATTAACAATCAATATGTTAAGCCTAGCTCAGACGTGATACTTTCAAATAAGATATTGTGATACAATTTCCTTTGAAGAGTGAGAGTTGAAGCCCTCCGACCATTTACATGTTTGGGTTATGCTTGTCCGAGTTGGTGTTTTTGTACTCGTGGAATTCTTACGCATCTTGACGAAAATGCTATTACTGATCCTTCTTGTGGTATACTTGGTGAATTCTGAGTTGGCAATTCGGGTAGCATACAAATGAATAAAATAAGATACGCTACAGTTTGTACAAACCGTTTGTTCTTCTATATATTGCAGCAACTCAGTAAGCTCGTCAGCGCAATCTGCAAATGCGGCATGCTGGCTAGCTTGTTAACCTAGGTTGCCTTAACGGGCATTACCCAGAGCATAGGAATCCGAATAAGAGTACTGCCGTTAGATGGAAAACTCAATTCTCAGGCCTCATGTTGTGAAGATAATAGAGAATAGTCACGTCTGGGCAATACAAACTGTGAATGAAATGTTCTGTTATTAAAGGCGTCTGTTGCTGACTTCCTGCCCCTAGACAATTTGAGGCTTGTAACCCTCAAATAAGTTTCGAGCCCGCGGGTCACTCCTGGCGAGTGGACAGATGATGCACTGTGTGCGTACTGGTACTTTGGCGTGCATATACAGCGTCCAAGCCACTCTGACTTAAATACTATGATAGAGACTGAGGGTTAAAGTTCTTGAGCGGGAGATGAAGCATAAACTAACCAGTTGTATCTGGAAGAAGCCCGATGGTCTGTTCTTTATATTAGAATCCAAGGGACGGCCGCTGAAATTGATTAACTATTTGATCCCCCTTGACCTTAGTGAAGATCTTCACTTAACAATAAAAGTTGCAGACCAGTTTCAAAAGCCCTTACAACAGTGCAGTATTTGGCGGCTAGAAAATTAGAAAGCAATAAATCAGACGAAATATGTGAGGACTATTGAGACTGTATGAATAGTTTTTAGAATCTTGAAGTTAGCGACAGTAAAGAACACCATATACGTACTTGTACTAAAAATGGCAATACCTTACTAGACTTCTTTAATCGTTTAGCGAGAGCTATTGTATAAACCATACTCTTTGAGGCGTAGAGTGAGTTAGAACCAAACGCCCCTGGCTTCTCAGGCGTCTATTGAAATAAAACGACACACTATCAGCTTCTAAATGGTATGGAAAGAAGAGATATATGATAGATTGCGGGCTAGGAATGCGGTGGTAGAGTAGACCGAGGGCTATTGGCAGTTGGAGGCATTTCCACTCTCTAAGGATGTTGGGCACCTTGTCACCATGCTTTTCTCCATGAGCTTCTTTAAGAGGAATTGCCTGTAGTGGCTAAAGGTTCTTAGTAAAGGTGCATGCTACTACTGAACCAACCAGTATTTGCCTGGTTTTGGAACTTGGGAAATCTCGATGGATCTCAAGGTTTCGTCCTCAGATATTTTCCCTAAGAATGGAGCGATAACAGATGACAAATTAGATTAAAATCATGCTGTGCGTCGGGAATTAAAAAGATCTCTTCCCCTACTGCAGATTCTACACTAACGCTATAGTTAGGGGAGAAACAGTAAAACTTAACATAAGATTTAAGATATCTATTATGTTACAAGTTAAAGCTTCTTAAATCCTTAGGAGAAAGGTTTCAAAAACACTATGTGAGCGGGTTCCTAGTAGGACTTTAGTTGTTTAAACCGGGGGCACCATCCTTATTAACTGCGAACTCGGCTAGCTTTAGATAAAGTCTAAGTGATATAGGTAGCAGTTAATATGTGTTATAAACGATTAATACGAGGCCATAGAATCTAAGGGAGTTCCCCCATAGAACCTGCATTTGTAGATTGTCTCTAATAGATAAGTTTAATGGGACGATATTAACTGTTAGAAGTTACATCAAAAGGACTGGGGAAATATTGAATTATGGCCACGTTTGACTTAAGGACTTGGAAAGTTTCGGTTGCATAATATTCTCCTAACCAAAACAAACTATTCACGGCCTGATCTTCAAGAGACTCACTCTTTTCTCTCCATTTATTCAGCATTCATTAACCGTTAACTACGAGGCAGCATCCCGCACCACCCGCCACATCTTCCCAAGCCCAGGCCAAGTGATGCACCGGCAGATAAAACAAGGCGCAGAACTCAGCGTGGCGTAAGAGACGGTTTTAAAAGCTAGGACAAAGCTCAGCCCGTAACTTTCTTTTCCCATGTCAGAAACATAGAACTCCAGCAGAAACATAGTCTCCTAAGACAAATTAGAGGACTATAGAGTTCAGAGGTGCAAGATAATGGATGAAGATAGCAAATGGTCGTGGTTTCAGTCTGTCGCTAGGCGTAGGGTTCTCTGTACCTACTTAACACAGCCCTCCGTCCTCCTTCTCTCAAGCTCAGTGTCTTCTTTTACGGCTTACTGAAGTCAAAGTGATGCTCGCGTGGCAGAATTTGTTGTACGAACCAATACTAGCTGTCATGTCATGCATAGAATACTCGTCCCAGACAATGCCTGAACCCCATCATCTCGCCCACGACGACCGCCAGCAAACCAACGAGTTTAATCCACAATATTGCCTCAGTCTCTAGATAGCACTTAATTATCTTTGTGTGCACCCCTCGCCGCAACCTGGGCCTGTGTCGAATCCCACCAACCTCAGAATCTCCGAAAGACGCTGTGCGTCTTGTCAATCACACGGGGCCATGATTCCGCTGTTTCCGTCTTTCATTGCCCCAGCTTCCTAGCCCGCCTCTTGTCTTTACCAAGCTAGCCTGAAGATGTCTCAGATAAGGCTACATCTCGATCACAACGACTCGCTTCTCAGCCTCAACCGCCGCCGTAAAGGCTCTGAGACTCAACTAGACCAGCGACTCCATCTCACACAGCACCCGCACCCTGGCCGCCATCGGCCGCACCCTGCTGAACTTTGCTTGATACGTCACAAGCTCCGCCATTGCCCTCTTGGAAACGCTGCTTGCGTGTCGCATCTCGTCTCACTTATACGCCAATGGATGCTGGCTATATATGCATCCGCAGTAAAACGCCGCCATCATGCTGCTCACTCCTCCAGCCTTGTCCAGTCTGGTGAGAAAATCTGCCTGACTTATTGGAAGGACGTTAATGACCTCTTCAAACTTGTTGATATGGTCTGTCACTACCCTGTACAGGCTGCTCCCTACCTAACGGTAGTATTGCCTGAACGGGCCTATAGGCAACTCTTGCATGTGCGTTAGAAATCTACCACGTTTCCCTGAGTCCCTTGCAGATCATCAAGATGCTTAAGCACAATGTTGCTAACATTTTTGATGCTCTTACGCAACTCCTCTGCTAACACCAATGAAGCATCTGTTAACAGGACCGCCCATTCATTATTGTCCTCCATAATGCTTTTAACTGTAGAGAGAAGTCCCAGGACGCCCTGATTGAAGCGTTGGAACTTAACAGCCGTTACGCTTTAACTGATAACGGGATGTACGGGCAGTCCGCCGCCTAGAGTCACAATCACAACGCCGAGGATCAAGCCTGACGTACAAGTCCAGACAAGCAATCTGATCAAGAGGACCCATGGAAGCCGGGAGCGGAGCGGTCACGAGATGAGAAGCTAGATGGCTAGTCACTTGTCAGTCAAACACACAGACACATTAATCGCAGGCTTCCAAGAGATTGTCTTCATACCTGATCATGCATATCAGAAACCGGATTAATACCACCCGTAGTCGTAGTCTACAACAGACCAGATTTCGTACTCCTGCAATCAACTGTCCGCCAGTGAATGACTCTAGTAGGTATAGGCCTGATAAGAGGCCTTTTTTTGCTTGTAGATTTCAATAACAGCTTTCATAAAGCCAAAAAAGTCCTTTTTTAGCCACCTGTTCATGACGAGGAGTTGCCATAGAGTTGCAAGTATAGAAAAAGGAATAAGAAGAAGCCTGCAGCTAGCCTGTAGATTGTTTCCAAGACACAAATTTCAACCTCTTATAAAGCCCTCTTATGTTATCTGTCTCGTTTTGAGTTCGAAAAAAAAGACAATACTGTTTATAGACAGACACAGCCTTTTCACGCACTCATCTCTAAAGGCTAAAAACAGCTTTTCAATCCTCTTGTTAAGAAATCCTAACAACCAGCCTTAGGAAGTACTATCCGCTTGATGGCGTATCTCTCTAGTTTTTTTCGGTCCGTCTCGCGGCCATCACATCTCAGCAGTCACGTTGCATCTCTTACATCTCCCCTGGCATAATCTGCTAATCTACCCCTTTCTTATTCCGGAACTCATTCTCCTTTCCATCCGCTATTGAAACTGGCCGAGTCTGGTGCAATCTCTATGCTGCACTGACTCCACTTTGAGGGTCGAGCTTGAGGGCAGGCTTCACCCGTCATCCAGCCTAGTTGTGGCATCGGTCCCTTTATCTCTATGGTTTTGTATTTGCATACTTCATCTTGGTATCCAGGCACTTTCTCGCCCTTGTTGTTTCCTTTCGTCTCCGTCTTGTGATATCTCACTCTCTCCTCGCCCTCATCCCGTCCGACCTTACCTAGCATTGCTCGGCATGAAGGGTAAGATAGGGCTGAACACCACTTCTCTCCTGCTGCTAACATTTATATCCTTGTATGTGCTACAATGGCCGCCATCTCCCGGTATTTCCGCCTGTTACGGACCCCGCCGGTACCGGATAACCCGCGTCAAACTATGGCGACGGAAACCATTGCACCCTACAGGGAGGAGATTGTGCTACGCTACCGCATATGCGACGTCCATCTTCTTCTTATCCGCCACCTCTGCCACTGGTGCATCTCGGCGACCCATCAGCAGCCGCCTGACGGCAGCCTCGGGAGGTTTTACGAGTTCCTCGACCTGCCTAACCCTGCCACCATCGACCCGACATCGAGGCCAGACAAAACTGAGAGCCTGGGCTGCCATGGACGAAAGTCTCAGCGATACTGGCGCCCAGGGGGTGGTACAGGTCGTGTCCGACGCGTTGCTGACGAAGGCTTGCAAGGCTTCGTGGGAGCGTTTCGACCAGGCCGTCAAAGAGAATTGCCGATCTTGAAACCTGCGGTAGCTGGTTTCCCGAACGCAGGGAAGATCGTTCTGGGAATGATGGAGTTTGTGCGCATGGTATGTGGTTTCGTTTGGTTTAGGCCATGAGTAGATGACTGGTGGTTTTCTTCTCCGATTTCACGCGACGACGGACGGGAAAGGGGTATGCTAATTGGTATGGTCCTGTCTGTTCCTAGGTTAGATTCACGATTTAAGCTGCCATGTTCTTTGCCTGTTGCTTTTTGATCTCCCTGATGCGTCTTGACCATGTTTGTCGCAGTTTCCACACGGACATCACGACTGGAACATCGTTGGACATGCTGTTTCTCTCTGACAACGCGTGGCTCTTTTCTTTATGCTTAGTACACCACGATCTATGTCCATATGGATCTCCCTGTTGACCCTAGCTTTCTCCCTTTCTCCATATCCACCTCTGGCTCTCTTTCTATCTCTTCCTTCGTCTTTCGCCCTCCGCATTTTCATGTATGAACCAGTTCCGGCTCCTCTGCTTGTATAAACTCGCACCCATAAAGCCACTTCCATCCCAACAACACACTAATAATCCCCGTTGACGACCTCAAGCGTGCCGCGCTGCTGGAACCGGAATTCGAAAGGAAGGCCACTAAAGACAAGAAGGACTGGCCCGATAACTGGACCAAGACGGCCAACAGCATGCCCAGCCTGCTTTCCGCGGCAGTGTGTAAGGCGCTCCCGACTGAGGCGAGTGAAGAGGTAAGCAGACTGTAGTAGGCGTCGCCGGTGGGGGGTGGAGGAAGGCGTCTGCTGTCGAGCGCTCAAGGGACAGGACATGCGTGTGCAAAGCTGGTTGTGCTGTCATGAGAAGGAGCTAGGAACCATGGGGAGTGACCCGCGAGTTGATGGCGCCGGTGGCGATCCCACGCACGGAGATGACCATGACAGCATCTTGGTGCATCATCATTCTCCCGGAAAGACGGCAACCCGTGACATCGAAGCCGACGTGGAAGAGCAGCCATCGCACGAGGCGGCACACCCAAGCCACGATGCTTCGGCGCAGGTATTATCGCCCTTGCCCCATGGCCGACATGGTATGGCCCTTGTACCATCAGCACGGGGAACACGCCGACGTCTCAACAAGACATTGCGACGTTGCCAGCCGGCGCATTTTGGACATGCCTGGCGTCGACATGTGTCTGTTAAGTTAAGTCTTTCCGTGTCTGGAAAACGCCGTTCTGTTTCCGGACAGGACGATACACCCGCTTCAAAGGCCGGCCGTGCAAAGACAGATGTGCCCGTGTCACTGTCCGTGGGAGCGATTTCGCGGCATGGCCACTACACAAAAGCGGACCAGGCGCGGTTCTGTGACTGGTATTGCGGAAGCTGCGCAAGGTGGCGACAGAGGTTGGCGCTGATGACGAGGACAAATCTTTGTATGAATCATGGATAGATAGGGATGTGGTGACCGTTTTCCCCAGACTGCGTCTTGGCAGTCATGTACAAACTGCCCAACAGACGACTGCTGAAAGATAATCTGCGCAAGAAGTTGAATCGCTGATAATGGAGGATGATAGCTAATATTTGCATGAGCGGTGGTTCAATAAGTACAATGGAAATCTTAAGGTCCATCTGTTGCTGTGCTTATCCAATAACGTCTAGTAATCAGAAACCTACACACCGTTTTTAAATTAAGCCCAAGCGACGTAATGACGCCTAATAGCCTCAACTCAGTTACAACTCTTCTAAAGTGACTTTGCTGTTGGAAAAATGGCTCTCTGTCCCTGGCGTTAGTTATTGAGAGCCTCTAGCATACGCTAGAAACGATCCTTGTCACCAGACCGTCCCAGGAAAGACGTCTTGGCGTGGAGGTTGGGCGCGCCTAGACACTTGGCCACAGACACGGCCTCGTGGTGAACCGTTCCTCAATAGGGAGGCGGCTACCGTGGTGTTCTGTCTCAAGGGGTGTCAGCAGGCTGGTACTGTCGCTTGTTGTACGACCGGGACGATGCCAAGTTGCTGGGGGCACAAGATTGCGCCCATGCTAGGTGCTCCGACGACAGTTTTATCAAAGACAGAGGCAGGCCAGCTCGGCCGGCGGTGCTGATGATCCACTTCCGGGTGCTGCGGGGCGCTGCGGCTCTCTGATACCAGCGCCGGCTCAGATTCTGCCTCCGTGCCCGCCTACGGTGACAGATGTCCTTGTTGTGCTGGGCCTGTCATGGACAATTTTACTGGTGGCAGGAGGGACTGCGGTTGGCCTAAAGCAGGGCTGGCTGCCACGAAAGGGGTGGTGAGGTTGAGGTCGCTGTATACGTCTCGCATGGACGGCGGCCTCGTCCGGTTCAAGGCTGACGTACGCTTGCTCTGGTAGGGTAGGGTGGAATCCGGCGAGAATGGTCGTCGTCTTCATCGTTGAGGCATTGCTATGCTCTGGGCTTGGTCGAGCGGGGCCCAGGTGCTTTCGAGCAATAACATCTGAAGGTGAGCTGGCGGGATCGTCACACTGGCCTTCTGTTAGACGCGGAAGCGATCCACAGTTGCGTCCCCTCCGAGCCCCGATTCACTGAATCAGAAACTATAGCAAGGACGATCTGACGCCGAGGTAGGAAGACAAACTGACCTTGGGGTTGGGGACCAAGCGTTATAAAGGGTCGCAGCGGTCGTGGGCGTTTTCTGACGGCTGGCACCGGAGCTGAAAACCGAGGAGGCTGGCAACGAGGGTCTTGGTGTTTGTAGCGAGGGCGTCTCAAGGTACGAGGGATTAAGAGGACCCCGTGCTCCAGAAGCTTGTAGATAACCTGGGAGGAGAGCAACGCGTCAGTCGTCGATGATACTTGAAGAGGCCGGGCGTGACGGGGAGCGAAAAGAAGGGTGGCAACAAATCGTTACCGCTTGAGCGTACGGTACGCAACCAGGGCTCGACTGACTGGACACCGTCGAACCAGGCGGTTGTCAAGGCGACATTCCAGTCGAAGGAGCCGTCATCCCTCCCAAGAGCGAGACGGTTGGTCAACAACCAGCGTCTCGGCACGCAACGTGCCACCTTGTTGAAACGGGCGTATGATGGTGTTGAGGGCGCCGCCAAAGGGATCAATTTGGCATAGCCCCCAGACCAAGGGCAAGAAGCGCGCCTCAAACCCGGATTCACCGACACATTGAAAGAGGATCATGGCCTGGGTGGTCGCGTACCACAGCACCACGTCTCGGAGATAGGAGAGGATATCGGCAAGCGACAGGCTGCAAATCATCTATCCACGGCGTCAGCATTGTGTTAAAGCATCTTGTCTGCGAAAGGGTGGATCGCAGAGATGGCTAGGCCCCATTGCTCTTCTGCGGGGTGAGTACTTGCCGTCGCAGTGTTGCTTTGTCCCATTTTATCGTACCGGGAAAGGCGCGCTTAGAAAGACGGCATAGTTTGAGCTGTGCTAACTCGGGAGGGCAGGGGATGTGGCAAGGTGGAAGCTGGAAGTAAAAAGGCCTCCTCCGTGGCGGGAGGCGGCGCAGCGGCCGTTCTGTCGGCATCCGAGGTCAGGGGGCGACATGGGCAAACGGTTCATGGATGACGGGCCTTGCTGTTTTACTGTCGGTAGCGAAGCGGGATTTGACAGGATGGGCGCAGGACCCGTGCAGGACGTGTGCAAGAGTCAGGACGGACGGGATGGAAGAGCAGATGGACGAACGGGCTGTGGAAAGAAAGAGAGGGAGGGGGAGGGGGAGGGGGAGGGTGCCCTGGACACAGGACGGTTGATTGTGAGACCCGCCCAGATTGTCTCGTCTCGGGGCCCCGCCCCGCCCTGTCCCGTCCCGTCCCATGTACCCGAACGGACATGGGGGTACGTACCCCGGAACGCCCCACTTGCAGCAACGGAACCACGGAGCCTGCGCCCGAGCGGGTGGGGATTGTCGGCTCGGCAGTGGAGCGGAGCTCTCCCGTCCCAGAATCTAATGACACGTCACTTTGCGACGAGCTGCAATGCCGGTGAACTGTTTGCCGAAACAAACCAGGCTCTTTGATTCGACACGGCCACGCTTGCTAATAAATGAAGCCAAGTTTTCCGGCAAACAAGCGCAAACGACACGAAACGAAAAATGTCTTTCTTCCAACCCATCCCAACACCCACTTTTACTGCTGTTGCTGTTGCCGTCGCCGGCCGCTTCCTCATCCCAGAATAGAATGTCCAACGAGCAGCAGCAGCAACAACAGCAGCGAGCCGATCATTTCTGCACCCGCCCGAAAGGACCCCGCCACCACGACGGCCGCCGCCATGTTCATCGCTGCCTTGCTATTACAAGGTCAACCTGGTGGTGATGCTGCCCGAGCCATGCGGCGCCCCGGCCATCTTGTTTTGCATGCATCCCAACTGGAGCCATAGCGCTGACGTGGTGCTGCATTTCGACATCTGCGAAATTGACGTTACTGCCTCGTCCGCCATCAGCACATTGACCTTGGCAGCACGCTGCACACCCTCACAACTACGTGCGTGCGTAGAAGCTCTGCTACCACCAGTGACGCCGAACACCGCGAGTACTATGATGACTGGGTAGTATTGGGCGATCTTCCGGCCTACGGTCGCCATGCTTGAGAATAGGGATGAGGTGCTTGAGCTGTGCCAACAGGTTCAACTCCTCACAGATCCCGCTTCCTGCTTGTCGCGTGTCGACCACCTCAATATAGCATGCGAACGACTTCACAATGTCACCATTTCCCTCATCCACCGAGTGTGGCTGGAAGGCTTTTCGTGGAACACCAAGCTAGTTATCCAGCCCATCGACTTCCTCTCCACCATGGCCCCCAGCTCCGGCGCGGACCGAGTCATCTTCATCCCCCCTTGGACATCTTACTTTAGCCCACAGATGCCGACAAGTCCCGTCCAAGATGCCAATCGGCCTTCCCATAACGAAAGGCCCCGCGCAATCGTTGATGCCCTCTTCAGAAAGGAGACAAGGACGAGACACACTGAAGCACGTCCGAGAAAATCTGTCAGCAGCGGCACAGATAGAGACAGCCATCTAAGCTTCCTTCTCTGCCACCGTCGCGGATGTTCATCGCCTGCCGACCAGAGGCCCCGCATCGTTTTTTTCCGCACCCCCGCCGTGGTGGGTCGAAGAGGTCGTCTATTCCCTGTCGCTCATGACAGGGTAGTCGCCAAGCGCGAGTCGGTTTGCGGGTGACTTGAGCGTATAAGGCTCTGTTGTATGTCTGGCAGAAGCGGATCCTGCTTGCCGGAGCCATCAGATTGTCGACGACTTGGTTGCAGACGGCCTGGCGTGTCAAAGGGGTGTCACTTCAGATGGCGATCCGTGCAGTATTAAAAAGACACCGAGGGGGAGAGGATAGTGCACAACATAATTGCTGAGGCACATGATGCTGGACAGCCTAGCGCTGAGAGACCTGAGTCGACGACGGTGATGACAATTCAGGAGCAACTATTATCCAGGAAGAGAGAAATGGAGCGAAGGATTTCAATCCTTCTCTTGCTTGCTGCTGTGACCTTGCCTGGGAAAGTTTCCTGATCCCAGACGGTTTGTTGAAGATTGCTGCCGTTCGTTTGTCCAGGCCGCTGTCGTGCGTGTCCGTTAAATGGGGCCGAGCACCCCTGCTGTCTTGTCAACTTGTCTTGGTTTTCGACTTGAACAGCCGGAGGCAACGGATCTCATTCGAGAGCTTGTGGTTGTGCCCAAGGTCTTGTTCGTTCTTGGATGGACACCATCTCGTATCCTGCATGGGACATGTGGGAAGCTGGGGCAAACACATGTACACACACACATACATGCGTGCGTACGTGCCCTTCCCTCCCACTCCCTCTTCATCTTTCCAAATTCCAATCAACACTCGCTCATCTGCCCTTTTGTACTTGCTGTCTGTCTACCTGTCTGTCTGCCTCCATCGCAGACTCTGACTCTCATTTGTTTCACGAGCACGCACAGTGGGCAACGCCAGCGTCCTGTCCAGCAACATCAGCGTGGAGACGGCCACGTTTCTCAGGCAGCAACGCGCCAGAGAAAAAGTCGCTGCGGTCGAGATGGAGCTTCCCGCCGATATGATGGACAGCCTGCCAGATTGCCGCGCCGCTCACCTCGAGACGCTGAGGCCCCAGCTGTGACCTTCCCTGAACGGGACATGGCCCTGGGGCGCATCTCTTCCCCGAGGACGGTCCTCTCCTTGCGGGGGCTGCGATCGGACAATCTACGCAGCGTCACCGGCATGATGGCAAACGACGAAGGTCGTCTGAGCTCGATGATGGCTAGGTATGGAGACGTGTGGAAGCCTCGTGCCGGCTCCGGAGGCGTTGACAAAGGCAACCAAAAGGGTGCTTGTGATGCATGGATGGAATGGGCTCGGCTGACAAACAAAATCATCAGCAGGATCACGAACCGACCAGGGCCAAGCCCACGACGTACAAGAACATCAACAAAGGGCGAGAGTTGGTCTCCATATGTCCAAGGAGCGATGGAAAAGGCGGCGAGCTCGATTGGAAATAAAGGCGTTGTTGTTGTTGTGGGCTGGGGACGACTTGATCTGCTGGCCGTCGAGAGAGAATTGGATGGCGAGGTCCACCAGAGCGTCAAGAAGCATCTCTGCCTCGGCGACAGTCACCGTGATCGTGGGTGCATTGGGCATGGGAGATTGTTGGGTCTTTGTCGCAGCGTCAACTGTGGGCAAATCCTAGGCGGACACCTACGACTTGCCGACAAATCTGCTCCTCCTTTCGCATGGCTTCTGTTGCCAGGTGCCATGCGACCTCGAGATGGGCTCGGTGCCGGACTTTTCTTCGTCGTTGGAGGCGGTGGTGGTGGCAGGGGCTTGCAATAGAGATTGCGGAGGTGTCACCATCGATGTAGCAGCTGTGTTGTAGAGCAACACATTCTGACGCCGGCATTCCGCTCGGTTGCGGTCTGATGACTAATGCACGATAAGATAAGGCGGGGCGAGGTGATATTATCGAGAGCACCAATTAGCAGTGTGCAGCGGCAAACGCCCCCTTTAACCGCCGACTTCCTTCCAGCCAAGCGACCAGCCATCCGCCATTTTCCATTCCCAAGGGGGCATTGCAAAGCGCTTCTGCACTCATCTCGGCACCCCCCGATCCTCGGAATCATCAATACCCTCGCGGCCATCCTCTTGGATGCTTCTTCTCTACCACTACAACCACAGGCTCTAAGCTAGCCGCAACGGCACAGAGTTGCAGTCGCAGCCATACCAATCAGCAGCTCTCGGGTACGTCTGGGCGCTTCCTACTCTGTGTCGCCCCGAGTTAACCAAGTGCCTGCTGCAGCAACCCTCTCTGAACGATGTTGCAAGCATCTAGCCCACCCGACTAACGAGAGCCACCCAACGCTCCTCTTCTCTCCTCGGGGTCAGAACAAAACATCCAAGTGGAAGGAGTCCCCATCAACATGATGCCACTGTTCCATATCCAGCACAACATCGCCCAGATGAAACCAGCCTTGGCCTGCGTTCATCATATCGATCCCCATCATTCTCTGGAAATGGTCCAGGAGTAGACGGCGCCCCGTATGTTCTCCGTCGGCAATGGCGGCTACCCTTGTCCCTTTGATGTAGGCAGGCCATGGTGGATGCGCATCCAACACGTATTTTGTAAGTAGCGTCAGGCGTCTTGACGGGCCTTGCCATTTCAAACGTCTGGCCGCATTTGGAAAGTGTTTTGTCAGGCGGCGCGAAGGGCATTGGCGTGATCAGCCATTGTTCCTGGATTGGTATGATGAGGTATGTTTGGGAACGCGCGACTTTGATTTTGAAATTTCAAACAATAGCCGGGGTGGTGCACAGGTTGGTCGGGCAGTTGGGCGGGCAGGCAGATTGGGAGGGTTGGTTGGTCGGACAGGTTGGCCGGACAAACAGAACCGCAAGATGGCAACCGCCCAATGTCAACCACATAACCCTGTCTGTGATTTTTCTTGCCTACAGTTGGACGGCAAGATTCCGTTCCCCATTGATGCCTCGCTGCCCTGCTTTTTCTCAGTACTAGGACTCTGGCTACTGGGACTACACCTGACAATTGGTCGGACTCGGAAAGGGATGAATGGATGGACGGGCGTGCTGATGTCATTGACGTACCCACTTCCACTCAGTTGTCATGTACAGAGTACTTGCCTACTGTATCCGGATCCGGAAGGGGGCACATGGGGATACTGTAGGAACTGGGTCAGGACCACCGGCATGACCACGGCAGGGGCCAGGGGGGGTCCACACCACCCAGCGCGCCTGTAGGTACCACTTCTGTTACCACACGGATACCACACATACAAAGGTTACAAGGGTAAGTTAAAATTCCTTGTGATGCCAACCAGCAGTTAGCAGCACCAGCTGTTGGCAGTACCAGTTGGCAGCACCAGCAGTTGGCAGCACCAGCAGTTGGCAGCACCAGCAGTTGGCAGCACCAGCAGTTGGCAGCACCAGCAGTTGGCAGCACCAGCAGTTGGCAGCAACAGCTGTTCAGCACCAGCTGTTAGCAGCACCAGCTAAGGCTATACATTACAAACAGTAGGGAGGTAAACATCAGGGTACCCAGCAGGGACATTTTATTTCGGCCTAATACCATAGTAGATTGCACTTTTTTGTGGTAACGCGGACGGGTATCCTCCTTATGGATGCTCAGGCGCGTGCCGTGTCCACCTTTCCCGAGTACTTGGGTAGGCCAGAGGTATCAGCTTCCTCGGGCAAGGCGAAGCTCGAACCGAGCCTACGGCGAGGCGCCACCCACGAATACGACACCAACCATCATTTCGCAGCTACATCGCGATTGTTTCTGTCTCATCACTGTGTACCGATACCAAGACTAGGACAGGAAAATGCGGCGTAGATCGCAACAATGCCATGGGCAGCTGGAATCAATCCTGTTTGTTAGTATCAGGGCGTGCCGCTTTTGGGGGTTTATGTGAGTCCCTAGGGTGTGCTAGAGCATATATATGCAATCTCTTGGTCTTTCTTCTGTACCTGGCTGACTGCGGAAGGATTCGGTTCAACGAAGAAACACTTTGACTCAAATGTTTTAATTAGGCATATAGAGCTTAGTTACTACTTCCCGGCGTCCACTTTCGTGTTTATGCCGTATCATCGTGCTCCGCGACGGGAGACGGCCCTGTTTCCGTGGCCACACTCCCCGCAACTGAGGTCAAACTTGAGTGCAAATATGTGGCCACAAGACGATACTTGCAAACATCTCTGCCCCCGATTCCACCACGCTTGGTCAAATGGCCACGGGAACGCGAAACCTGACTCCCATAACATGACTATGAGTGTCTTCTGGCCAGCCTCGATCCTTTTCCCCTTGCGTACTGCCCGCATCCGTATTGCTCCACGTCAGCACCTTGGAGAATAATGCCTCTGCTTAGTGATCAAATGTACGCTCATGGCACCTGGGGAGATGCCGTCTCCGTGCGGTTGTCGGCTACGGCGTCATTCGTCGTGGCCAGCAACATCTCTCCCTTTTTCTTGGCACACTTGGCCATGCCGACAGCGGCTTGGAGTCGGGCGAGGACATCGCGCAAGGCGATTTGGATCATACCGTAGGGGCGGATGTCGGGGGCGGAACCGGTGCTGTCACGGGCACTGAGGCAGTGGGTGAGCGGTTAGCATCAAGCCATTACGCAGGGGCGTCGTGTGCGACTCACTCTTTCGGAAGATAGGGTGCGGCATCACCAGGGACATCGGCGGCGTGGCCTGAGGTAGGGGCCGGAGTGAGGCAGCCAAAGTCGGTCGAGTAGAGACGAATCTCCCCGCCGGGGTTGTTCAGGGGGGTCCAATCCAAGGCGCAAAGGACAGCGTCACCTTGCTTCCTC
Organism: Colletotrichum tofieldiae; assembly: GCA_022836555.1. Taxonomy (NCBI): domain Eukaryota; kingdom Fungi; phylum Ascomycota; class Sordariomycetes; order Glomerellales; family Glomerellaceae; genus Colletotrichum; species Colletotrichum tofieldiae. The sequence goes on from BQXV01000013.1 coordinate 301,180, forward strand.
TAGACGCAAGCGAAGCACTGATCGGGGTGGTCTAGGATGAGGTCGAAGTCTCGACAGCGGTCGGGATCGTAAAAGACCTTGATGGCGATGGCCGCGCGAACGTGGCCGCCCGATCGGGAGAGGTACTTGCGGCACTTGGCGGCAACATCCTCTTGGGACTGGGAGTAAGCGACCTCGAGGGCGACACGAGCGAAGCAGTCGGCGTCATCTAGCAGCCAGCCGGCGTCGGGGTAGAGATACGTCGGTTTGCCGTCGGCGGCAAGGATGGGCACGCCAAATGTAGATACTTCCGTGATATCGAGGTCGCATTCGGTCGCGGCACGAGTGAAGAGGCGGGTCAGCTCGCGGGTGAAGTATTCATGGACGGGAGAGGGCATCTTCAGGCGGAGTCTGGAATGGGCGGGATCGAATTCGAAGACAAGCTTGGCCGAGTCGACATTGTTGAGCGCAAACTCGACAGGAAGGCGGTCGAATCCGGCCGGAGAAAGAGGAAGAATTGGATCCTGGAGAGATTGAGCAAAGTAGAGGATGCTGGTGGGACAAGTGCAGCCAAGGGTATGGGACCAAGGATTGTGGGAGCCAGAAGAGAGGCATTTGGCCGTTGGTATAAGCAGGCTGAGCGTGTAGGCGTCGAGGTCTCGGTCGCAATCGTCATTGCCACGAAGCATGTCGCCGAGAGTTTGGGCGTCCATGTTGACAGCGATGTGAACAAGATTTGCCAATCTGCACGCGTTGCTGCTGCTGTTGCAGGAGTCGTAGTGAATGGCAATAGCAATGTTGAATGGGAATGGCGAGGCGGCAGTGTGGTTTGCGCGTGGATCAGCACAAAATGGTTTGTTCTTTGACTTAGCGGGGAATTTGGCTGCGGTCAGAGTTATTACAAGGAAGAGACATAAGCTTGGTGGGCTTCACACTAACAAATACGTAGCCTCCACAGTGCTGGGGAGTACGTACCCTATCTTGGCGAAGCTGGTCAGGCGAAACCTCGGCTCGGGTAAATGTCGCGTTGCTTTCGCAATGGCACTAAACCACCTGGGGCCGTGGCGTGGGGCCATTGGGTGAGGTGAGGCAGCTAAGACCCCACCCTACGTAACGGGCCCCTTCAACCGTGGCTGCCACACGGCATAGCTATGGCCCATCATCAAACATATTCCTAGCCAGGTCGGCTCTGTCACAGCAGACGATGCATCTCATCAATCCTCTCGTCGAACCTCGACCTTCTGGCCTGACTGGCTCGCAGCTGCAGCCGCCAAGGCCAAACAGAAGCAGCTTCCACCGTCAACGCCGTTTGCGCCAACGAACCAGACCCGAGAGACCAACCCGTCTGCCGTTTCTTGGCGGCTTTGGGCATCGATCTTCCGCTGCGGTTTGGACAAGCAAGTCAAAATGCCAAGCACACTCGACGGCACAACGATTCATGCCAGCCCAGACTCCCGAGTATTCGACTTTTGGGCCCTTTTCAAAGATCCGGGTTGGTTTGAGAGACGACGGATCTATCGATCGACGTTGCGTCCCATGCAGCGTTTGTCGCTAGGGTGAGTTCATTGCTTTCTCGATGTTTCTCGTCTGCTAACCTCTTGTCGCCAAACCTCGCAGGCATGGAGAACCTGACTTCGCTGGAACGCTGCCGGAGAAGGCGATGCTGCGCCCCCCGATGAACCAGGGTCCCACCGCATGTGCGCCTCGTCCACCGGCCCTCACGATTCCCTTACTTGCAGTGCTACTTCTTTCTGCTCTCAAGACAAGCCGCGGCTGGAGCATCGCTGCTGTCCAAGATGTGACGGATGTCACCCCCCATCGCAGTCTCCGTCAGACGCGCCTAAACATTTCCAAGGCCGTCGTCTGTTGACCAGCCAGATACTACTGGGGCTCAAGGCCGGGATTTCCGGCCGGCCCAAGGATTCACACATCATGCCACATGCGAGCCCAGCTAGAAAACCGAAGGCATCCACCCCTCGACAAGCTCCTCGTGTCTTCATGGCTCTGCGTCGAACCATCCATATTTTCATGTCCCTCCAAAAAAGAATATCAAACATTGCGTGAATCAGTTCGAGTCGCAGGGCCCGCCGGCACAGTGCCCATCTTGACCAGGACATGGGATACTACGACGTGATCCTCATACCTTGCGGCATTGACAGCCTGTGCTGTGAATGCCCAGCTTGCCTTGACCAAGTTTGGCTACCCTACCCACAAGCTAGGCATTACTAACATTTTTTCTGAGGCGCTCCTTGACTTTCTCTGACAGGGTGGCGTAACCCGAAGTCGCCACTCCATCAACCTCGTCACGCTTAACGAATTATCCTTCAACGACTCAGCCTTCGACAAGCTCGCCGCACCCCACACGAACTCCCACTGCCCCGTTGGCGACAACCCATCAATCACTCCCGCCTGGCCAACGATCCTTGGCATTCATCACATCGAAAGCTTACCACCGGTAACCGAACTTGGCACCTGCCCGAGGATACGATCGGGTTGATATCTTGGCCTCTTGGCACGCTACCTTCTGTGCCAGCGGCTGTCCCACACTCTCTCAGCTCAGCCAACGGTATCCTTTCCGCCAGGTTTCGCAAGACGGTCTGATTCCATTCTCATGCTAACGTGCTCGTCGTTTTCACTGACCCCTTGGCCACAGATGTTGGGCTTCCCCCTACACTCCGCCCTTCGCTTAACGCGATTTACCCAAGCAAATCATGTGCCCTTGCGCTGTCTTTGGACCGAACCCTCGCCTGAATTCTCACCGCAGGTGAGTCGATTCCTGACACCATTTCCGACCCAGCGGAACGAGATGAGCTCTCAGCGCTTCAGAGGCAGACCGTCGTTGATTGGGCGGTCGCTCCAATAGCCGCACGCCGTCTCACCAGTTCGGAACTCCCGAGACCTTCTCAGGTATCTGCAGCTTCGCCCAAGCCTTCACCCGTCAGCTATTCGCCCTTTTCTGACGAGGAGATTCAAGGCTTCCTGTTAAGCGCCCTTACCTAATTGCATTAGTATCCTGTCGCACTCGCAAAAGCATATCTGTAATTGCAGCACTGCAACTACAGGTTATATACCTTACACAACATATCCCCACACAACTTATTGTCTCTTCTTTAACTCTAGTAGTCAGGCATGCTTTCTGTTAAGTATCTTTAATACTGGCTAGAACTAAGAAGCCTAAGTTTCAATATTGTAACACAGTTGGTTACAAGCATGCGGTCAAGGGAGGAGAACACCGGCAAGACGGAGACCATCCCTGCCTCCCAGCGGGAAAGCATTAAAAGAAATTAATGCCTGCTAACATCACTGACCCCTCTGCTAACCATTGCGAGCGCCCTATTCCTTGATTTGACCTTATTACCCTCCTTGGTGCTATCTTTGCTGCCGAGTAGTCCCAGACCAAGCGGCAAGGCAAGCCCGAGCTCAGCCGCCTTCGTAACGCCGTCTACCAGCATAGCTTTTAAGAGGGCTTCCAGATATTCTTCTAGTGCAGCCGCTCAACAGTCTTCTTACAGGGTTGTTAGACATGCGGCCGGGCGGAAGCGCTTCCAACGTGGTCCAAGTAATGGATTCTGTTTGCTTAATGACTCTAGTAAGACTGATCTAGGTTCCAACTTCTCAGGATGAACGGTACTTGATAACACTAGTGACTGGGAGTTTCATTTTTCTGTGCCTATCGCCCAACTGACCTTGCAAGCGGGGTTCATTGGTTGAGTGCGGCGCAGACCAAGACATTTCCTGTGTTGTAGGTGACTGTCAGCAAAAATGTCGCCCTTACCTCTCTCCAACACCAGCTAGCCTAGAGCGCCATCCCGTCACAGTGCTACTGCTAGTTCTTCTGGGCGCGATGAACATTAGACAAGCATACCAATTCATGTCACTCTGGCAGAACCGACGTTAGCATTACAAACGAAGCAGAAGCATTATTGAAAGCCAGTTCACAACGTCAATAGTCGATTGTCCCCATGTTAGTAAATCCCAAAAAGGTGGGACGCTTGTAGTTATGTGGCTAGACTCGGAGTCATCTCGGCCTCGGAATCGAAGACGTCTTCTATTGTAGTGTCCGTCGTGTTCAGGAGAACAAAACGCATCAAACCACTCAGGAACAACATGCTTTGCGTCAGGTGTCGCAAGCAAATGCTGACTTGGCCAAATCTAATCTATGAACCCAACGTTACGCGATAGGGTAGAACACCTGTTGAGGCGGAGTAGGTTACAACAGTTCAATTGGTAGCGATTACCGAGCAGGAGAACGAGATCCAAGCACGGCGAATTGGCTCGGTACCTATGCCTGGAAGAAAGCGTGCAGAATTCAATGAGCGGCTGCAGCATGTGTTGCATGTACTGGGAGAATGGTTGAAAGACCAAACGGCCCCTTTGTGTTCTGCTTGTTGATTGATATTACAGCCCGGGCAGACGCAGCCATCTGGTGATTAGCCAATATTTCGCCTTCACCACAAAAGGAGCCCTACGCAAAATTTACACCACATGTACCCTTCTGCGTGGTGGCTGCCTAACGGAGTTGCGTAACCTGCCTGGATGTCTTGGTATTCATACCTACCTAGCTTAAAGGTAAGGTATCTTAGAAAGATTGCATGTTCACCTGCATCGACTCCCCATCCGAGGGTGCCCCGCCAGATCGAATCGTGCCCACCTACCGGATTTATGACCCAGTCGGCATCTCGTCCTTCCCCCCCTTCCTTTACCCTCCTGGCTCTCCCTAAACACCGTAGGCTTAATCGAGGGCCCTGTTCCAACCTGTCTACTCCCAACGTGTCTTGTACACGTGTAGGTCAAATACCGACCTATTTCCACCCAGAAGGCGCCAGCCAAAGTCAGCTCCTCCCATTTCGTCATCTTCACCTCCAGATCAAGTGGCCCCGCGACTGGTGCCTCTTCTCCGTTTCCTCCCGCCTTTTTCCCCTTTCTCCACCCTACCACTGGTTTGAGTTATACACTATTACTTTGCTGTTGAAACAGTCCAGTGTTCATATCCACTATGTTGGAATATAGGCAATATCCAGACAGTTAAGATAGATTAGATAAGTAAGGTGCGGCAGCCGCCGGCCCTCGGCTGGCAGCCCAACTCTTCTTGCCGGCCAGCCCGGCCGGCCTTCGGCCGCCAGCTTCCACCTCACATCATCAAGAATAGCACCAATAGTACCCGAGTTAACTCGCACAACCGCCCTGTGATACATACCATCAAACATATCGTCTTGCACCGATGGTCTTCTCTGCCTGAAGATTTTAGGGGTAATGCTGATGCTGCTAACCTCCTGATAACATTTGCTCTTTGTAGGTCAGCCAGCCACCCATCCGTTAACACACCTTTGACCATGATCCAGAACTAAACGGATTTTCCGTTTAAGCCTGGTAACGTTGCGGCTTTTGGTTAATGTCTGTCTGTCTTAAGCATTTGAAATAATTAACTCAAAGGCGTTGACAGTTCACTAGAACGAACTCATATTGAAAAGCAATAGATAATACGATAGAGTAGGATCGGGTGCGCCCACACTTACCCTCTCCTTACGCCCACGACGCTTATCTACTACCTCTGTACTCTCTCTCTACCCCCTGTCCACTAATACTGACAACGGCGATGTTTTCAGCGTATAAAAACCCCTCATCTTTGTGTTGGAACTCCAAGGGCCTCTCGGCGCAGCCCCTTGCAGCAACCGATCCAACACTCGATCCCACGCTCGATTTAACCACCTATGTTCTTGTGTCTGTTGTATCGCGAGACAGAAAAGACTCGAGAATGCTTTCCCCTTTGGTGTACTTCGGTGTTCTAATCGCGGCCGGCCGACGAGTATTCCTGATTATATCTCCGTCTTTGGCTATCTTGCTAGAGCAGGGGGCTAAGGCGAGAGACTGATGACGGTGTTGATAACGCAAACAGATAGGTGAAGGCGTGAGGGCTGATGTCTTGAAGAGCGTGTTTGATCTGAGTGTGAAAGGCAGGAGATACCACTTCTCATCTGTGTCGTCAGTTAACACAGCACTTATTACAAGCGCAAAATGGCTTAGGATGCATTGAAGTCATCAATCTCACGCGATGCTAGCCCGCAACAGATGATACCTGAATTACGACACAGGCTAGGTGACCTGTTAGACAGCGTCGTTAGCGTTGTTGGCGTTGTCGTTGATGAAATCCGATCTGATATTAAGGCGATTGTCTTCCCAGCCTACGCCTACACTTCTATCTGGAGATGCTGGATATTCGGGACCGGGATCAAGGAATGTGATGAGTGACAAGCTGGATTGCGGGGTCTCGGGGGGCTCCGTTGGCCACGGCCAGTTTCGGAAAGGCTGTGAGAGGTGGGTGCGACGCGGTTGCGGTTGCGGCGACCTAAGCCCTTAGGGGTCTTGGGGGCCTTGGGGTTCTCGGACGAATCCTCTTCGGTAATGTCACTCTACTCGGCGATGTGAGAGGTGTCCTGATTCGTGGCCTGAGTCTGACTTCTCAGAGGCCGGACAGCAGTGCCATGGCTCCTGTTAAAGGAAGCTAGAGCTTCAGGTATGATCTTGTCTGTCCAGCGCAGATGGTCATGTCTATAAAGGGTGACGGAGGCCTGATACAAGTACCCGCCAGGACGATAGAGGGAGTCAAGGGAGACTTCAACGGTTTGGCATAGCTCAGTCAGCTTCTAGAGCTTCTTGAGCATGTGCATTAAGAGCGTGGAGGGGTTTTATTTAGCCTTAGCGTTGTCAGAAGGTTGCAGGCGGCAACTAGCCCTGTCGCCAACCCCACGCGTCATCAAGCAGCTTCTCTGTCTTCTTTTGGCGCTAGATATAGTTAACGCCGTTGTATCTTGACTTCTTTATGAATTTAGTATAGGACTTAATAATAGGAAAGTTGCCAATGGTTTCTTAACAACAGGCTGACGGTTTAACGTAGGAATCTTAGTAAAGGCCTTCTTAACAAAGACCTAAGTGGCTGGGCCGGGTGATGGTTTCAATTTGGTAAGGTCTCAGAAGAATATGCGGTACTGTTGGAGAGATCTGCGTTAGCTCCAGCATGCACGGGAACGGGAACGGGAATATGGCCGCGTCTCTGTGGCAGTTCCTGTCGCGTTATGAACATACCGGTTCGCGCACAGACTTGGCGGCTTGGGTGGAAGAAGACGCGGGAGAAGAGGAGTCCACTGCCGGGGAGGTCGAGTAAACCAGCTTTGGGATGGGCCGGAGACGTCGGAGAGGTAGAGGTTCTACGGCAGCGAGCTTCTGCATTGTTCTGCGGTCTCGGCCGGCTTGAAGAATGATCTATTCCAGGTAGCTAGGTAAGACAGGATGGATTTGCTCGGGTTGGACGTAGCGGTTGGACTGAATTGAACGTCCGGAGAGAAGTGACGCAGTGGGAGGACGCAGAGTTGTTGCGTTGTGTTGCGTCGAACGTGGCACAGGGCAAGCAAGCGTGACGCAACGCAGCGGGAGGGAACGCCGCAGTTGTCGCCTTCTGGTCAAGACGGGAAGCCAAGCAAGCACCAGCCAACCCCGCTCGCCGCGTGTGGGAAGTAATTCGCGTGTCACACAGGGTGCGTGCGCATTATTATGGAAGATACCTAGGTACCTAGGTCGTTCTCGTACGTGGGCAAGCGCGCGGACTACAAGCGCGTTGGAGTGCAACTACCTACAAAATGTACGTAGTCGTCCTCCATTATCATCATGAACTCAGGTCCGTCACACAACACAGAATACACCTACGCGCACGTCTGTTCCAATCGCGCAAAGGAAAAGGCACAACACCAACCGAGGTGACCCAATAGCCCCGATACCCCCCAAGCTACTCCCACGAACGGCCGACGACAATCGACCTCTCGAGTCCACGAGCCAAAACGATCACGTTCCCTCGAGGCCCTGGCAACGAATTCTCTAATCAGGCCATCATCTGCTTCGCCGCACAGTCAGATCCGCCACGCATTCTCCCACAACATTCACCACCGATGCAAAGACGCAGCATCTCCAGCATTGAGCGGCGGCATCCTAGAAACGGTCCACTGTACCTACAAACCACCCACTCCACTTCTTCGTGTCATCTGTACGGCTGAAGAGACCCCGAAGCCGCAGGTAGAAGCTAATGGCTTGGGGCATGGAATGGGAGTAGAAGGCAAACAAGCAGTGCGGGAGACGTGAAGCCTCCAAAGGCAACTAAAGGCTGATATTAACCAGCTTTTGAGGGGGAAGAGGACACCATGGATACGTCACCTCACGACTGCAATGGGCGTAGAGCTGCGAGGCCGGGTGGCGGCCGTTACAGCGGGTCGTGTGCCCAACTGCTGTCGCAGCCGGAATCAACACCCACCACAGCCGCAACTTCTCCAGCCTTCCCCTTGCATGCGCCATCACCCTCGCCCATCCTGTCGCCCTCCTCAGCCGCCCTCGGTCGATTTGTACCCATGCTTTCGCTCAGAATCGCAGTACGCCTCGGATCGTTCCACTGCCACCACGCGCAGCTGCACCGTTCGACTGATACGCAACTCGGCAAGCGACTCCGCAAGCTACCACCAGCGCCAGCCATGAGGATTCTCTCGCGCAGTTCCACAAGACAGAATAGAAATTTCCCTGGGAGGGTCCAAGTGCCTCCTCAGCAGCCCCGTCCAGAAGTCAGCTAACCTGAAATGGGCAAGACGGCCAAGCATCACATGCCCGGCCAGCGCTGCGTCAATAAAGTGAACGCTCTGCAACACATCCTTTTGCTTGAGTTGATTTTCAACTCATTCTTCTACTTGTGATAATTATCAACACACCCTCCTACTTGTGTTCACCCTACGCAACCAGAGGAAACCCCATCACAACACATCACGACGTTGCAACACATCTCCAAACCACTACGATGCCTCGCATAGCACCATTGCAAAACAATGAGCTGAGATATTAATCCCAAACGCCAACAGATCATTGAGTGGATTGACGGCAGGGGCCAGCCCAGTCCCAGCTCCTGATCTGACTTGAGGCCCAGTGTTGGCTGATCCCTCTCTGCAACGACACTCTACTTTTGTTGCCGCATTCTTGTCAACTGCTGTAAAAGGTTTGGTGGTATTAAGAAATCTAGAGATACTATGGTAGGTTCTCCTCAGACGTCGCTTTACGAAGCCTTGGAGAGACAGTCAAGGGCCCATGTTGATACTATGTGATGCGGGAACGAGGCTCCCGGAGCATCGTAACTCTGGCACTCTGCTGTGTGCGCCCCAGCCCCAGCAGGCAAATTCCACAAAGAGACAGGGAATGGCAACGTCACTGCTACCGACTAGACTGCTACTAACCACTACTGTCGAACCTCTTCCTCAACTATTTCCTGTCGCCAGCTTCTTGTGTGATTAGATGTAGAAGTTATTACTGCCCCTTGACAATTTAGTTTGCCCACGAATCCCATCTCGCCATCGCAGTTCATCATCTCCCACCAACACACCCATAGCAGCCTTCTCAAGCTTACATTATATCTCCTCCCTCAACCAGCAGGTAGACAGTTGGTGGACCAAGGTCTCAATGTAGACTGTCGTAATGCAAGAGAGCTCTTGGAGGACACGGCATTGACTCAAGAGCCATGTATCCTCGCCATATGGACGCAGCAACTAGGCAGGGAGCAGTACCGCCGGCTCATTCATCATCGTATCCGTCCGACAGTAAGCTTGCGTTGCTCCTCCAACATGTTGTATCGCGCGTGCCTTTGTCCTTGGGGTTGCCAAGGCTCTGCTCAACCCCTTGCGGCCGGTGAAGTGCACGTAGCACTCGTCAACACTCAAGAGAGCCTGAGCGTGTATCATGATTCATTTCTTTAACATGCTCTGTCAAAAGGGCCCTTCCTAGTGTACCGCCGTAGCCATGTCTGGACCGCGGCGATAAATTCCCGGGATTCGGGCCTGGAAGTGTTAGTCAAGGACCATGTCAACCATGTCAAGCATCTCTTGGCCGGCATGACTGATTGCCAAGACGTAGACCACGTGCTCTACATCGCTGTGAGGACACGCGCCATGCTAGAATATGCAGAGAGACGTCTTAATCACAAGGACGACTAGACCTGCTGGCAGCGCTGACACAAATGTGCTGAGGACGGTACAAATCTATTAGTCGTTTTGCAGCCGCGGGTCGTAACAAGGTCTCCTGGTCCAGAAAAGTGGCCTCGTTATTCTCAGGTGTGTAGCCATGGCTCCAGGGGATGGCAAGGTCTAAAGAAAGGCCTGGAGAACAAACTCGGTTTGTTTAGAAATACTGAGTATACCGGCAGCGGCTAGCAAGACATTATTAGGTATAGGATGTAATTCTTTTGTGAGCGAGACAGATATAACCCTGAAGGGTTCGTGGAAGCAAAGCTTAAAGAGCTGTATGTGGGAAAAGCCGGCGGTGTCAGGGTCTCCAAGATCGAGGGAAGCTAGGAAGCTTCCTGTATGGCCCTATGGATGCTAAAGAGCCTTTGGGCACTTGACAGCATGGAACAGTCTAGTTGAAATCCTGCACACGGCAGACTAAGGATATAGATGGGGCATTGTGTTGAACTCTACTAACCCTGGGCATCCTTTACCCTCTGCAGGGAGCTCCCAGGCATTGAATAAAATAACAACTACAACAACAACCCGCGCGTGTGTACAAAGCTGCTGATGCAGGTGCTTCTGCCGATGATGCTCCTCGCCGTCGTTGGCTTCATACTGCAGACCGTTATCCCACTGGCTGCTCAGCTGTTGCTGCAGTACCTTGTGAGGTGCCCTGGTACACATGTGGCACGCAGCCTGACCGGACTGGCAGCAAGTTGACGGCACAAGCGCGATGGCGGTAACGGCGGTGACAAGGACAACAGCGGACGTGACGCGAACCACTGTGGCCCTGTTCCCTAAAGCACAAGATGTGCAACAGGGCGTCAAGTACCTCTCGGGCGCCGTGGTAGGGGGAGTACTAGGTTTCTGGGGAGTGTCGTGGGCGTTGCGGGCGTCGCAGGTGTTAACAGCAGTAGAGCACATACTGGGCGAGGTTCTTGAGCCGGGAGAGGGGGCTTTTGGGGGCGGAACAACGGGCATTTTGACGGCGACGTGGAATGAGGAAATTAGGTTGCTGCAGGAAGACGCCATTAGCATAGCACATAAGGTCAAACGACAGAGGGAACAGATGTTACTAGCCATCACGCAGGAGATGAGGGCGGCGACGAGCCGCATGGAAAAAACGGACGTGTCAGAGGTATCGACAAGGCAGCGCGGCAGCCCTGCAGCAACAATTGGAGGGACGCTGTGAAGGGACTGGCCTCCGGCAGCAAAGAAGATTCTGATGCCACTGCTGTTGCTGCCGCAGCGGCGCAGGTAGAGATGTGGGCAACAAGGTTCGAAACGATTCTGAACTCGGCCAGTGCAACTCGACGGTATTTTCTAGCGGCAACAGTACAAGAAGTGAACCGGAAAATCGACAGAGCATTGCGGCGGGCCGGGGTGCGGAGCGTGTTTGACGGGGCTGTGGAGCTTGGCGACGAAGTGATTGTGTATAGCAGGATGCCGGCGCGGGAGACGCCGTAAATGGTGGCAGATGGAGTACTGGATGGGTAGCGATGATGAAGCGAGTGGTGGCCAGGGCTAGCACATCAAGGCGGCGAGGTTGAAAGTGCTGGCAATTATCGGAGGCCCGGACGGCGTCGGCGATAGTGTCGTGGGTCATAAGCTGGTAGACGCGGTACTGCAGCTGCGGGCATACTAAGCAGCGTCTTGGTCGGTGTAGCAGACAGACGCATGTGACACACTAGGGCGTCAAAGCAGTCAATGCCGACGTGGCGTAGGAGCAGCGCGAGTTGAGGCAGCGCGGCGACCTTGTCGAGGCCATCAGGCAGCGGGCGGAGGCGATTGCGATTGCGCCTCGGGGGGCGTGGACGTGGAACCGGCATCCGAGTCTGAGGTTGCAAGGCTCAAGAGAGAGCTGGTGCGGGAGGTGGGCAAGTTTGTGGACGTAAGTCGGGCCTGGTACGCCGGTAATAATGCTAGTGATGATGCTGAGGTGTGAAGGTCACATTAGGTTGAAGATAGTTGGGGTGGACGGACGAGGAGGAACAAGCACCAGCTTCTAGAGGGGGAGGATAGCAACGGAGAGTGCAGTCAGGTTAGTGTACGTATCTATAGAGCAGGGAAATCCGGAACCTGTTTTTTGCATAGCTATATTCATGCATACCTAATGACTGGGCCACGTCATCCAGAGCTCAACTCCAGGGTACATGCGCCCTTGCTAGCGGCGGCAGTCCTCCTTGCGACAATATCACCTCCCCCTTCGATCATGGAGTCGCAGCTGTCCCCTCGCCCGCATCCTTGCCATAGCTTTACAGTGATTCACCTGACCGTCAAGCTCTCACGCCAAACTGGGCGTGAAGACGACACCGACGACCCCGATCTCAACCAAGAGTAGTTGGATTTTCTGTGTTCTGTTGTGCAGTGCTAATGGCACGTCCATGTCTTTGTGAGGGAGGGGGCTTGGGGTGAGGATCTAGAGGGCATCGTAGAGAGGCTCTCTAGAAGGGAGGCTCGCAGCTCCTTGGATAGAAGAAGCACACATCAGGGGACAGCAATTGGGACGGCGGCCAGGGCGAAGCGAACAACGTCTAGAGAGGCGTCTGAGTTAAGAATGTGGGGGGGCAGTAAGCAGCAAGAGGTGAAGATGTCGAAGGCGGAAAACGCGTAGCAGGGCGGGCTAACAAGGACGGCTTCGGTTTGCGGAGGTAGAGAGAACCGTGCGACAAGAGGGGGCGGAAGTCAGAGGCCGATCGAGGGCCAGAGAGACAGAGGGACATAGAGTATTAGAGTTGGACGGGTCGGCAACGAAGTCTCAGTGGCACCATATTTCGAGGGATTGAATCTGCCAGGGCACATATGTGTGGGGATCGTGACCGTCGCCGTGATTGTCGTCGTGGTTGTTGTCATCGTAAACATGGTTGTCATCGTTCTTGGTGTGATTGGATCACCATCGTAGGTTCCGCCGTGGACAGATCAAGACTGGCAGCGATGTTGATGTTGTCTCAGCCGTGGGGTTCATCAGAGATAGTCTAGGCGGAAGTAGGCAGGTCGAGAACCGCAGAACAGAATAAGACCTAGGCGAGTGACGGACAGTTGCAGCCGGAATGGTAGCGTGTTTGATGGAAGCGTTGAACAACGGTCTTCTGTGATAAGACGGGAGAAGTGGTTAGAAGGACGAATACGACACGCTCGCTCAGTCGTCAAGATCAAGAGCGTTGGCCCGGAACCACAGCCAATACTCCTCAGCACACCACAATGCTAAGCACTGAATTGATCGAATGACTCAATAGGTCCCTATCGTCGAGGTTGATAAGCCAATTGACTGTTTCATCCACAACGTCTAGAAAAGCCCAGTCAGTAACTATTCACATCTTGAGGGAGCGTACGGGAGCGTACCGTGCGGCCGTTCTTCCTCGTTAAAGCCACAAAGAACCATTCTGGGCCTTGTACAATCAGTCCTGGTAAGAAGTCCAGTGTGCCTAGGTCGAGGTTCGTTTGCCGCCTTTGTACAGATGGCGACGGATTATGGCCGAGGTGCTGGTGTTTGGATGGGTAAGCGACCGGTACGCACCATCTTGAGCGCCTGGGACGTTTTTGGGGCGGGTTTCCTAGCACTTACCACGCAAAGAAGTTGACAAGACCGGACATCATGCGGCCACTGTCCTTACGGAGTGCGACACGCAAGACTTGGTGGTGTACCTCTGTGTTCCAAATCGCCTCCGAGGCCTGATCTGCCTTACAACGATACGAGTTGGCCTGGATATCTGATATCTCCTCCATCTTGGGCACTGGGCCAAACCGACGCAGTTCATGCTCATTGTAGAAGGTCGCACCTGTGACGGAGACTACTGAGTTCTTGGCTAACTCGGGCGCTGAATCCTACAAGTTCACAAAACAATCAGCATTTGTTGAGCGTCACCTTGATGCACAAAATCGGGTCTGTACTGACGCAGTGTTCCAAGGGAATGATTCTGTGGTTGTTTCCGAATGAGTGGAGGAGCAAAACCCTTACCACATGAACAGAGAAAAAGAAGAATGGGAAGGAAGGCAGTACTGCCAACCGTGCTCTTCCCACGTCCCTCTTCTCTCTTCCCAATTACCCCATTCGCATCATCCTTTTTTCTTCCCCCATCCATGGCCTTGTATCCCACTGGCCCTCTTCCTTCTTATACACACAGCAATTGATGCCAGCAGATTGCGTGCTCTGGAAGTTTGGTGCTCTCGGACGACTTGGAACGCCGACCACAACGCCGGCGCCTGCTGTATACGATGCCTCTCTTTCTTCCGGCGACGTCACTCCGAAAACGCTGTCCGCCGCAACCACCGCGCTCAAAACAGCCGTCGAGGAACTCGCCCTCGCCATCGACGACTCTCAAGAGTCCCTAGTCAAGCGCTGGAAGTCCCTCCAGGTCTCTTTCGCTGCTACAAACCCAACAACATCCTTTGCCGAATATGTGCAGTCCGTCATTCCAGCATTCGCCCTGATCACTATCCTTCGCGCCGTGTTTGCCCGCGACTGGGAACAACTCAAGACCAAGGGCAAAACGGAAACGAGTCGAAGAGAATCCGCCGCCAGCCGCCTCGGACTCCAAGAGACGTGGGAACTTTACCTGTGGTTTGGCGCCTCGGTTCAGTCGCAACGCTGCTGGAAGAGTCTCCCGCAGGGCCTTTCCTATTCGGCCAAGGACCTCTTCTACGAGCTCGAGAAGATCCACAGAGAGCGGACCGGCGAAAACGGGAAGCACTACGCCGTCGATAGTTTCCAGCCGCGGGTCTTTGCCAAAGCAGCCGCGGTGTTGGCTGGTAAGCTGCCCACTCTCCCCCGCTGCTCTTCCAGAGTCATACAATGTCTAACCTCCGCAGGGAGACAATCCCAGGCCAACGACCAAAACGATTCCGGATTCGTCGACGAGTCCTCTGTGTCAGACTTGAGCCCCCCCTTTGACCACGTCACCAAGTCTGCTGCCCACCAATCTGACATCAGCAGCTCGGGATGCAAAGGTCGTACAGGCGGGGTGGTTAATTGAGCGGTAGACTGGGCCTCGCGGGTTCATGGCATAGCGGGCATTGGTGATTGCTGCGTTGTCGCCACGGGGCGGGTTGGTAGTCACAAGCGTGGTGGGTGTTGGGAAGCAGACAGGATTAGCCAATCGGCTGACAAGCAGCAGGCAGGCAGATGCTTTTCCATTCACTATAACGCACGAATGGCCTTGGGGTCTTGGAGCCGACAGGGGCAGCCGGACGGGCAGCGGGCCGGGGGTTTGTTCCATGGCCAGTCTGGTTGATAAGGGAGATGGAGAAAAGTTTCTACAGACGAAAAGCGAAAAGAAACAGAAAACGATGGTGGTACTGGTGCTGGTCGTCGAGGTTGGAGCGCAGCCGTTCTGGAAGACGGATGTATCTGTAACTGAAAAGAGCGCCGGTCCAATTGAAATGCCCATCATGGGAAAGTTGGAGGGGGGTGGGGCGAGGTGATTGCGCTCCTGTGGTTGTGGTTGTGGTTGTGGCTGTGTGGGCAGTGGCGGCCGACAGCCACCCCATCCCTCATTACTCCAACATACACATTGACCTGTGCTTCATCGAGGTTTCTAATGTCTACGCACTCGACAAGCGATTGCTCCATTGACGCCTTCAACGACCATTTGCGACCGGATTGCTGCGCCAACATAATGAAAATGTCTTCTCCAAGACCCTCTCTCAGTAGTCCAAGTTCGTTCGACCTGTCGGTTCTTACTGTTAAATTGGGTGCGCCCCCGCTTCTTCAACCAAATCAACCACCAAGTCCGTCCCGGCTCCGACGAATTCAACCCCAAGTCACCATCTCGCCTCTTCAGGTCACTCGCACCTTCAGGTTCGTTACCTCATCATCATCAGCCGCTGTCTGCTTTTGTTTCCGCAACAGATGATGGAAACCAGCCCAGGCCTTGAAGCGTGTTCAGTGTCATGTTGAATAACCTACACACAAAGCTGCAACTTGAACAATGGACAGTACACCAACGGCCGCCTTTGTCAGGGCCGTCGGACGTTCCGGCCTTGTCTGCTGCTGCATCTCAAGCGTGTCTCGGCCACTCTATCTCGACCCAGAAACATCTTTCAGGCACGATGCACTTCTTTCCAAATAGCAGCATAGAGAAGGGGCATGAGGAGGACTGTGGTTCTATGTAAGTCCTCTTGCTCATTCCCTTATCCTCATGACTGCTAGTCTTTGAATACTTGGTTTACACACACATCACATTGCAGCGCTGGCATTGTGAGCCTCTGCCCTGCTGCACAAGTACTACCTGCGTAGCAGTCGGCCTCCCCATCTACCCCTAAGCGCGGTGCTGGGCCTAATGGGAAAGGGCAAGACGTGTTTGGGCAGCTAATGTACACTGTAAGACTCTTCCCCGCCGACTCTTTGCCCCTTTCTTGCTTACTCTTTGTCTCTCTTCTCGTCCGTTTGCTTTTCCTATTCAAGCAATGCTGAAAGACGTCATCAACTAACCAACTACAATGCCAAGACAATGGCCGATGAGGTGACGGGCGAGGGCCTCGATGGCGATGAGCTGCACTCATTTCGCAGCCACCAGCTGCTTCGATTCAAGAACCACCTCGAGGCGATCAAGTCGCCGGAAGGTGAAGTCAGATCCCTCATCCAACGCATTGAGTCCAGCCTAGACAAGGCCAAGAAGCTAGCATCTGCATACAAAGAGTATCCCAACAAGACACCTTTCCCCTCGTCTTGGCGGCCTGAAAAGCCCGGGCAGTTCAAGTCGTAGTTAACACGCAACTTTGATAACTGGGCCACAGAAGGAGTGATTGATGAGCATCACAATACGAACAAGGTAGATGACGAGGCAGACGACAAGCAAGGGGACAAGGCAGGAGGAAACAAGCTGATGCCCACCGACGTCATCGGGGCTGGTGCAGCAGAGGAGAGCAGCCGTGGTCTATCAACAGCCCGGCAGCAACAAGAACGCCCGGCGGTGGGGGAGACGGGCGAGAGCGGCGGCAGCAGCAGCGCCGCTGCCACCGTCAACACCGTCAACACCGTCGACGCTTCCAACACTGTGGAAACGCTTCTTCGAAAGCTCAGTATCTTGAAAACAGCAACAAGCCCAAAAGCGCACCTGCTGCAGCGATTGCCCATAACAGAAACCAACCAAAGCAGCACTTCCCATTTGTCACTCCTGTTGAATTCCGGGCTGCCATTACGGGTGATGCCGTCGTAGGGCGATAACAATACGGCGACGGTGACAGCAGCGTCCCCTAATAACGCCAACAGCAACCCGCAGCGCCAACCCGACGAGCATGGGGGCACAATATTCCCTGACGAGTATTTCGCCTGGGGCTGGGCTCAATCCAAACTGGCCCAGGCGCGCCGCAACCTGGATGCAAACCGAGAGACTAAACAGAGAGTCGAAATGGCGTTGCAGACAGCGCAACAAGACCGTAACAGGACAGGCTCAGGACAAAGAGACGACGCTGCAGTCGCTCAGTTAGAAGATGAGCTTCAGAGGGTAGACAATACGTAGCAGGTGTTAAGCAAGACATGGTACGAGGCAGGGAGGGCTCAAGTTGAGACCAAGAACAAGTTTAATATCTGGTTGGAGCAACACAAAAGAAAGCACGCGTAGATGACATTGGGTACCTTTGGTAGTGTAGAGCAGAGAAGCACTATATCTGAGCTTACATCTAATCATGTCTATGTTTGTTGGCGTCAGCGGCATCTAGTCAAGAGAACTAACCTCGTCCTGGCCAATGGTTATGTCGCTCCGCTGAGTGTTGACGCTGGGTCTGTCTCGGAGTGAGTCAATGGTTGACCGCAAGTCGGGCACATACCACAGCGTCCACTGCCCTTGGCTGTAGGCGCTGACGGGCTCATGTCGTGCATACGTCACCCACGGGGCTTTTTTTCATCGGGCGTTTGGGGCGACGATGCATCAGGTTGCCAAGATGCCAGTGCCTGCCAGCAGGACAGCCTCCACGACGACAAGCGCCGCCAAGGTCGGCAAGGCAAAGAACTTTCAGTGTCCATTGTTGGCGCCACAGCCAGAAGCTGTCTGACAAAGGAGGCGAGGGAAGCTACGGCGTGATCAACAGCGTGCACCCTGCGTTGGGTTTCCACCACTGGCTGCTTCACATCGTCTTGAACATTGCGGATGCTCGGGGGTATAGCGTCAATATACGCGCGGCCAGGGCGGACACCACGCGGCAGGTAGCCCTCCTTAGAAGCCGGGTCAAGGAACTCAGCCATAATGCCAAGTATAGCAGTAGCCGTGTCATTGTTTGGTTGTAAGAAAGTAGCGTCAGCAGTGGCAGGCCTGCTTGTGTTGCTGTGAGTGTGAGAATGCTCAGCATTGAGACAGGAGGCAAGAAGTTTAAGCCAGACAGTAGCGCTAGACTGCCAGGCTGTATCAGAGTAAACAAGGGTAGCGCCCCAAACCTGGTGCAGGGCAAGGACAGCGTCGTCAGCCCAGACGCAGGTGCGGTTGATTTCGAGAATAGCATCGCCGTCAGGGGCCATTTGCTTAACGAGATGGCAAAATGTTGCGACCTGACGGCGGAAAGAGACAAGAGAGGACAGGGTCGTGTTGAGGAGGGGGTTGTCGGTCAGGGGGAACAAGGCATTGTCGTGTAGATGAAGGATGTTGGTCATGTTAGCGTCGATGGGCAGAGACGTGGCTACGACTGCGCTGCGTTGCGAAGCAGCATCGAGTCGAAGAGAGCGGCGTGTGTAGTAGGAGCACAGATTCCAGACTAGATAAGTATAACAAGCAAAGATGAAGAGCATGAGACGAGGCCATGACGGGCGAAGACGAGGTGCAGCAGTGCCGCCGTCGGCTTGAAGGACGTATCGAAGTAGAGGCAAAGGACTTGGAGAGCACCGTGGCCGGGGTGCGAAGCAGCAGCAGTATCAGCGGTGGCAGGTGGCTCGCGGCCAAGTGCGTAGGTGGAGGTGTCGAATGGGACGGAAAAGGTGAAAAGGTTGTATAGCGATGTGGCAGGAGTGCCACCGCAGGAGTCTGGGGAAGTTGATGGACATCAGGATGGTGATGGTGATGATGGTGGCGATGGTGATGATGGTGGTGATGGTGATGGTGGTGATGGTAGTGATGGTGGTGATGACGATGATGATGGGGATGCAGGAGAGTACGCTGCCCACGGAACCGCGGGGACTGGGCCACCGCTCTGGGCTGGCATGGACGACAGTGGCAGGGTGAGAGACTGAAGAAAAAACAGTGTGGCATGAGAAGAAGGACAGGAGGAAAGGAAGAGCTGGAGGATGAGAGATGGAGATATATGGAGCGACGGGATGAGTTCTTGTCCTCTGTGGTTGCTGGGGGTGCCCACATTTTAGGAGATCTCTCCGGTCTTACCACTGTTCCCGACCATCTCAAAGCAACACGCGCCGCGAATTTTCAAGATCCAACATTACTATTGAACGAGGCGCCCAATGTCGCACAAAGCGAGCACTTGCTCACTCACGCAAGTCAACACGGTGATAGCTGGGGATGCTCCCAACGATCAGTCCGTCGCGAACCAGACTCAAAAAAGCATCATGAACACCCCCAGGACTAGTCTCAAGTCTGCCAGGTAGGAACGAGTCGTACAGGAGAAGGAGTCTGAGTAAGAGGGCGTCGCGCGCTGCCTTGGAGACACGAAAGGGCAAACCAGGGTGTCAGAAAGGTAAGTCGCTAAGGCATTAATAACCTCGTGCTGGTGGTGGTGTCTCTCGGTTTCCAGTCGGACAATGCGCTGACACCCTGGGTTGGAGATGGGGCGTAGCGCCAATAATGTGCACACCAGTGCAGCCACCTTGGTAGAAAAACCCGGAGTCGGTGAGACTGAAGAAGATTTTGGTTAAATTTTGCAGATCGTTGTGAGGTGAGGATGGATGACTGGCCAAGGCTTGAAAGCGCCGCGTCTGGGCGGTGTGGCATCACCAGGGACACAGCGCCTCTGGTCCTGCCTTCCACCACAACCAGACTTAAACATAACATCTTTAGCCACGATTGAATTAGGCAATACATATTTAAAACCCAAAATGGAAGCCCTGCTTTTGTTCAACTAAATGAAGTATTAAGTTCCAAATTTAAGCAGAGCCGAAGGCTGATAATGTTGAATTAGCGAAGAGCAGAGGGTGCGACTAGGTAGGTGTTGCTGCACGGTTTTTTGGGTGGGTGCGGCGGGCGTCCAGCCTCTCGCGTCATGTCCGCCCGACTCAAAGCACAACGTTCAAAGTACTCCTTAGTGGGACTGCCTCCACTTTTATGTGCGTACTTTGACATTTTCCTAAGGCGTAAATAGACTTTGACCATGTGTCGTGCCGCCCGAGCAACACAGTGCGAGAGCAACATCAGATGACAGTTGTTAAATTACAGGTACAAGAGGGGTCTACATGGACCAGGGCTGCTATTGGTTCCAGGTTGTTCTGACGTGAAAATATAGTGGAGAAAAGAAGTCGGATCGGAAAAAATGGACCTACCACCAGGTACTGTCTACAGTCACCATGATTTTCCTGCTGGCCCGTGCGAGTGGGGGAGAACGTGAAGCTATCCCCAAATTCGACTTTGGGTAGGGGACAAACACCTTTTCAGGAAGCGCTACGGCGGGTGGACTCGACTCCTTCATCCGAGCTCTCTGTTCTCGGGTCTAGAATGATCCTTGGCAGGGGTGCGGCAGAGTAATCATCTTCCCGGGCAGTGTCTCGTCTCGTGCATTCTTCCCAGGCGGACTTGCGTTCAGCACTGCAAAGGCCATGCTG
This sequence comes from Colletotrichum tofieldiae, assembly GCA_022836555.1. Lineage (NCBI taxonomy): Eukaryota > Fungi > Ascomycota > Sordariomycetes > Glomerellales > Glomerellaceae > Colletotrichum > Colletotrichum tofieldiae. The sequence goes on from BQXV01000013.1 coordinate 321,877, forward strand.
CCGGCAGACGGTCTGAGAGAAGCAGGAGATGAAGGCGATGGCGTGGTTTCCTTGCATTGCACCTGCGACGGGACCCAACGGGTCGGCACCACCTTCTGCAGGGAGTGCCTACCTACCTAGGTACGGTATCCACAGATCCACGGCAAGTCGTAATGGTAGGTACCAAGGTACTCTGCTCTTTCTCTCCGAGCTGAGACCGTTTCTCTAGGGAACTCGGGAAGGGACAGGTAGGTAGGTTAGCTATTGAGGTACCTTGTACACGACAAATTCCTGTCCGCGGCTGCTTTTGACGTCAACCTCCCTTCGACAACCCCGCCTTAATCACGTTGTGCTATCAATCTTTCCCCCGAGTTATTCATGCCTCCATCCGCTTCCTCTCAGCAATCCTCTGATGTTGCAGATATGCAAACAAGGAGCCAGACAGCGGCCGAGACAACGCTCTCCATTGAAGCTGAGGCGCGACACCTGCAAGAGAGGCACGAGTCTTCCCTAATCGAAGTCGAGGAATTCTCCAATGAGGTGCTACGCCTTGCGGCGAAACACAGGACCACACATGACCTCGGCGACGTTGTTGTACTCTTCCCTACGGAAACGCAAGACGTGCTTTCGAAACTTCTCAACATATCTTGGCTTGTGCAACGTCTCGCGTCTGCATAGGATGTCACGCCCGACGAAGTACGTGCACAGTTTGGCAGGTCTTCCAGCAAGCGATTATATGTGGAATTAAAGTCGCGAGTAATTAACTATCCCCTTGACAAAGTCATGGATGCCCTAGTTGAAGCCCGGGAGTCCAGGAAAGCTGGAAAAGTAGGTACTGGCGTGAGTAAGCTGAAGGTCTGGGTCCCGTCTGATGTCAAGAGAGCGGCCGAGATCCTCTAACGAGACCAGGAGTCCGATCCCGTCATTAGCGACATGCCCGGCATCAAGAGTCCCGAGGACGAGTCTGCTCTAACGATCAACCAAGTCGCGATTATTCCTGATGTCAAGGAACACGAGCACGTTGGTCACACGCCCGCAAATATTGATTCCAACCATTAACCTTCTGAACGCAGTCAGTAAGTTGTTAAACCCGACCATCCTGAACTGTATTAGCACCTCCTGGAGAGAGACCAGCAATTTTGCAACCACAATCCGCAAGGCCTCGACCTCGAAGACAATGGAGCCCTACCCTCAGCCACATTTCTGCCTCCCTTTGAGTATGACGACGAGAAGCACGACGGCTTCATGTACACCGAAGAACAGCCCCCTGAGAAACGTTGGGATGCTGACGAACGGCGCGGAACCCATTTCCTCGCGCAAGACCGGGAGCTGGGGTACCTTACAGTCCTGTCTGACGATGATGAAGAGCCTGACATTCTAAGCTTGTTAAGCCTGCCTATGTCTTCTCTACCTCCACTGCGCTAGGAATAATTAACAACTACTCCTCAAGCGTATTTGTCATACATCTCTAGCGGCAAGTCTTTGAGGTCGCTAAGCTGTCTCTAACATTAGAACGTATAATACATGTACCCTTAGGAAGAGATGGAGGTCTCGGAGATGGAGGGCTTGAAGATGGAGGTGTTGGAGTTGGAGAAATCAGAGACAGTGCTGAATCCTGACGCCTTTGAAAGTCTGCCTTCTGGCGAAATGCTCACTGGGGCTGCTATGAGCACCTGTCTAGGTCTCCTGCCTGGGGCTACTTGTTCTCTGAGATGGTCCATGCTACTATCGGATTTTGACGTTGCTAAAGACGGAGCTTATGAAGAGGACTTGAAGGACGCCCATCAGCTCCTGATTCTATGTCACGAGCCAGGAAGGAGCAGAGGGCTTAAGGGGTTAGTTATGTCTCAGGAGACTTGGAGAGCAGGGAGGAGCACCGGTCAAAGGCCGCTAGGGCACCGGTGCTCACCTATAAAGGCGCCCGATACCCAGCAAATAGCTAGGAGAGGGCCAGAGTTGAATGCAGTCACCCATTCACACCTATCTTCGACCTGCCTATCGTTGACCTTTTCACTCTGTACCGAACAGCCCCTGACATTCTACTGCACCTCAGACGTGCAACCTACCGGGTGCTGCTTGCGATTAAGCTGGGGCCTTTGGAAGTGGATGTTTTTGACTCAATATCTAGAGTATCTTTGCTGTGGAAAAAGGATATTGAAGCATCCGTCTGCGACCTGTGCGGCTCCTACCTACGCAAGTTCCTTGGTTTGAGTACACTGACCGTGGTGTTTCACCAGAGTCTACAACAAGTTGGGGGTATTGACCGTGGCGTGTACACCCTCATTCACGCAGCGTACTTGATTGCGGGTCAAAAACTTCCGGCTAACACAGATGTTAACGTTTGGAGACAGACCTTCTTCTCATTTAACTACGGATCTAGACCTGAGGCAGAGGAAATCCCATGGAAACTTTACCTAGAGCTTGATGATGCGGTTTTTGAAATCGAAGATGACATGGCCTTCCCTAGGAAAGGAGCACGAATCACTGACAAGGAATGATCTGCAGCAATTGCCAGCCGAGGGGCACACGAGGACAAGATAAAGGACATTCTTATTAAAACCTGCACACGCAACTTGCGTCAACTAGATGGACGTCACAAGGACATTCGTAAAGTTCTTGCGGTAATACATGATGTTCTTGCGTCGGCTACACCAGAACAGCGCGAAAAGGAGATGGAGCAGCTGCCGAGAGAATACCTGGCCTGCAAAGCGATCCTCTCTTCTATAGAGGACCTCCTGAGTCCAACACTGACAGACAGAGATTTTGAGACAACGCTAAAGGTTCGGAAACGAGCTTGCCTCAGACGCATTAGAGCGATACGCACATCAAGTCAGGCCCTGAAAGCAGCCGTGTGCTGACTGCAGCTTGAGCTTAAGGATGTTCCTAAGCGGCAGTAGGATCTAAAGGACCGAGGGGTAGAAGTTGAAAAGTAAGGGGCTATGGCTTATGATTGAGTGCATTTGAGACTTTCCTGTTTACAAACGACCGGACTGCGGGTTATTGTATTAACCTTTTTATCTGTCTTGGGAGGCGCACACGGTGTAGAGGACGGCATGCGAGAATACCTGGTATTCAAGATATAAGCCTCAGAATGATTTCCCTAATCGCACAAAACCTTGGTCTGCTTGGGTGTCCTGCCTCGGTAGTTTGTCTAGGGGTTTTGTACCGCAGACATGCTCAAGTCGTAAAGAATTGCGTTCAGCGGACGACGGGGGCAGGCTTCCGAATGACGCAAACTGCCGCCCAAGATCTCGGGCCGCTTCAAGGATATCCCGGCAACGCCAGCCCGGTTGCCCGGTAAGGTGGCTTGCAACGTTGCCTAGCTAACTTCGGAAAAGCGACGTCATAATACCGGCGGTGGTGCCCATGATCATGGCGGGGTCGACGTTGACACAACGCCGAGGCAACCCATGTTTCAGCTATCGCCATATCTGCCGCCATTCCGCACGATTCGCATCCCTCGAGGCGAAACAGTCACATTTAAACATGTTCCAGTGGGCCAGCAATATCGTTTCTGCACGCTTTCGTCCCAATACGCTTCTCTCGCCATCCCGAGATACACTAGCACAAGCAGACACGCGTGTGCACGCCAAACTTGGAACCCCCAACGTTTAACAGCGGTCGATAACGCGACAGAGAGGCGAACATTGGGGCCGACCCTGCAACTGCACGAAGCGCCACGCCTGTAGTACGCAGCATAGCCAGCTGACAAGGGATACAGACAAGACCAGTGGGACTGTGCTGTCTATTACCCTATTCTGGAGCTGGTACTTGGCCACAACGCTCGAACCGGCCTCCAGGCGTCCAGACCCTTAGACGGCCAGTAGATGTGCGACTAATTTCAGAGGGGATAGCCGACCCGGCAGCAGAGGTGGCGGAGCTCGCAGCTGCTGCGAGTTGGGAAAAGTATCGCTGCACCTCAATGATGCGTTCCTGGATGGCCCGAGGGAAGCGTTGCCAGTCGCCGTGGTCTGCCGCGCCCTGCATCAACTCCAGGGCGAAACTGGGCTCTTTCTCCAGGACCCTGCTGGCTTGCCTCCGAAGGCTCGCGAGCGAATGGTTCAACTTTGATGCCCTGCCGAATGAAGTCTTGGCTAGGTCAGATGTCTGCCCACGCGACCTTTGGGTCACCTGGGGCTAGTAAGGGCCGTAGGCCTGAGCTGGAGTCCCTCTCTCCAACTCTGCGCCGCACTCCCGAGTCCCACTGAGACCCGTACCCGACTGGTTCTACAGAAAACCGTTGCTCGCTATGCTGCCGGGCAAACGACCGGCAGCAGGACCATCATCTGCGGGCCTTGCATCCGTTGGGCGCCAGTTACAGTCCGCAAGCACATGAGTTAATGCGGACAGTGTGAGTGCGAGTATGAGTCTAAGTATGAGTGTGAGTGTTGTTGTTACTGTTGTTGCTGTTGTTCTATTTAACGCCTGTGACGTCCCTGAAAAGGGCAAAGGGCGCCCGCCCTGAATCCCTAGGCTTACAGCCCCTACATACAAGCAGAGTGGTGTAGAAAAACTGAGCTACTGTGCACAGAGGGACTTTATCGCCCTCAGAGGGCTGGAAGTCTATAGTGTACTATGTCGTTACCGTTAAGGTGCTAAAGAGCACCGCAGCAGGCTGCAGTCTAAGCCTGGCCTTTTGGCCCCTATAGTCAGCCTCTTGGCTCCTATGGTCACCAGGGCAGCTTAGAGCCAGCCTATCTCATATCATTTTCCTAGCCAGATTCCTTATCCTTCTTCCTAATAGTACTAGAGAAAACCCTTTAGGTAAATCTCTTGGGAAACCCCTTGTGGGAGAAAAACCTAGTACAGCTAGTCGTGCTGTTACAGAGCGTCACAGGGCTGGTCTAAAGGCCTGGCCGGTTGAGAGGCCTGAGTTCTCCAGAGGAGGTCTCTAATGAATCTTTAAGGGGGTATGCATCTCGATTGATGTGTGTTGTGCCGCAGTAGGGAGAGACTGAGGGGAAATGGTAGAAGTGGTGGTTTTACGCATTATTTAGGGGGTACAGAGCGTCTTCTATAGAGGTTACTACCAGACTGCCCCGGATGAAGCCCTGAAAAGGATCACAGGTTCCACGTTGTCAGCTGGGCAGACACTACTGCACTCACACTCACACTCACACTCACACTCACACTCACACTCACACTCACACTCACACTCACACTCACACTCACACTCACACTCACACTCTAACTCTCCCTTCTGTTATTTTTTAATTCCCATGGGTGCACTGACCCCTCGAGATGAGTTAAGGTCGACGTAGTAAACTGAATAACCCAGCAGCAGGCACACTCATATCAGACGAGCAAATGATCAATATTGCAGCTGTTAGCATAAGGGAAGCAACAGAGGGGTTCAGTTGAAGACTAAATCTCAAACAGTGCATCTCAGATCGTTTCGTCCATGCCAAACATGACAACCTGTGCTGCCGCCTCGACCTTGACTACATACTGCCACGCGCGTCGCGTCGACCCGAGCGACTCCCTGATGCGATCCTTCAAATTCTCGACCCCTTTCTCGGCGCCAATGCCATTTCCACCATCCCCGCCACTGCAACCATCACCGTTGCCATCGCCGTCGTGAGTGTGCTCCACAGCTGGCGCCTCAACCACCAAACGCGCATCTGTCGCTCCGTTATCGAGGATTGTGGTCGGCGGTAACGGCGGCCTGGGACTCTCCTGGAACCGTCTCGGCAGCGATGACGGGATAGATGACAGTGGGGCTACCGAAGAGACAAATGTGGACGGAGCAGCGCCCGCGACGTTGCGGGCTTGGTATGATGAGGTAATGGTGGACGGCGCTGGAGAATGACTCGGTGCCGGAGACGACGACAACGATGACGGAATGACCGATCGTCCAGCGGATGGCGGAACGATCAAAGGAGCCTTGACCGAAGCGAGGCTAGGCGCGTGAGTGGAAGGGAACATGACCCGGGATGGCTCGAGGTTCAGAACCGCGGCCTTTGGTGTGGGTCCTGGTTCCCACAGCTCCGGGCGTCTTCCGCCGGGACGGGGGAGACCGAGACCGCGGCCGGCATCTGGCCCCGATTCTCCCTGGCCAAGCCGCTTGCGGCGTCGCTGAACAGGCCTGTTGGCGGTCCGGGGGGCATCTGGGCTAGACGTGAGCTACGTGGACGCAAGAAAATGAGATCAACGTTGGTGCACCGCCTTGAATTTTGGAACTTGGGATTCGCGTACCGTGTCGGGGCCGAGGGAGTTTGACTTACGCCCGGGTCAGACGGGAAGCCAAGGGTTTCGAGGCCGGATATCAGGCGATCCATTTCCGCCGAATCCGGACCTCCCTTATGGTGCGGCGGCGTTTGCGGTGGCCTTCTCCATTTGCTCGTGGCCGTGGACGTGGCGGTGCCGACACGGCGCCGGCTCTGCAGGACTGGAGTCGTCGGCGTGGTTGGCGTGGGATGGCTCGGAATAGCCACCGCCATGGATTGTTATGGAGTAGGAGGAGGAGGGGGATGAAGGGGGGAGGATGAGACCGGGGTCTGAAGATGAGAAGACTCAACGTTAGCGATGACTCGTTCCTGGCGACGTTGAAAGACGGGGTGAATGAAGCAGGTAAGCTTTGTCGGCGGCCATGAACCAACTGACCCCGGGCCACCTTCTCCCACCAGTCCAGTTTCCCCTTATCATCCTGCAGCCAGCGCTCGATGGCGCCGAAATCGTTGAAGCATCTTTCGACCAGCCCCTGGTTGAACCGAAATCCGTCCGCGACGCTTTTGTCCTCAAGCACGATGCCGTTTACCACGACCCAGCGTTTGGCATAGTGCTTTACCAGGCGATCAAACTGCGGTCCGACGACGCTAGCGAAGTCGTCGCCGTGTACCATGTTACAGGCGATGCGCAAGCCAGGTACGAAGTGCCTGTTGAAGTTCGGGTGGTTGATGTGGGGCGGGAGGCATTGGCTTGCCACGATGGCACGGAGGATTTCGGCGCGGACGCGGACGCACCAGGAAACGCCGGCGCGCGGGCCGGCTTGTCGGTAGTAATCGATGCTGATGCCGCATACGGTCTGCCGGACATGAAAATCAGTGAGGATATTCACAGTTTGGGGGGTGGGGGGTAGGGGGGTGGGCAACCTGGTACGAGTTGTTGAGTAACATCGTTGCTATGTGCCTCGGACGTGGACCGAAGCAGATATTCACAATGCCCTCACTTTGGCAACAAATCAAAAGAAAACCACCGTGAATCGTCAAAGATGGGGAATGACGGGTAATTATACATGTACGGGGGGTCAATCGGGTACGACTGACTGGCGGGAACAAGTGTTAGATAACTTCTCCCCAAAGGTTGCGACCGCGTGTGGAGAGAAGGGAACAAGCCGTATGGATGTAGGGCAGGACGGACGAACGCCTAGAGATCACGCCCCTGGGTAGCAGCCGCATCCTGCGAACATTCACCGCTGGTCTCCAACCTCTCCGACTTCGGAAGTCTTCAGAGATGATTGAGACATGAACGCGAGGCCCGAGCGGACGGAGACGATTCATGCCATAAGCCTGCCTGCTTCTGGCAGAATGTTTGTTCAGCCTTCAGTCCACCTACAGGTGGCTCGATAGAGCTCGGAAGCAGCGAAAGGCAACGAAGAGGTGGCTGGGGTTGGTGTCTTACGGCCCAGTACATGGGGTTGCACACTGGCGAGCCCGTTTGATACTGGCGTCTTGGAGCCTGCATATGACAGAAGCTTCTATGACGAATATCTCGCTCTGCCCGAACAGACTGAGACCGCTAACGCCAGAGCTTCAAGGTGTAACTCCGCTCTTATGGCTGGTTTTCACCGCATCTTGGTCATGGATCTCACCAACATGAGCAAGCTTTAGGTCTCATGGCAGAAACCCTGCACAGTTCGTCACCTCCCCTGTCCTGAGACACTTCTTCATGGACCCTAAAGGCGGTAAAGATGGCGTTCATGGCAAAGACAGACCAGACTGCCAGACAGAGAATTGGCCTGATGGCTGAGATTGAATTAAAACCTTTGCCCTTGTCTGTCATCTTTGACAATTTGACGAAAGAGAACTTAGATCTCTCATCCATATGTGGCCGCTTGAGACCTCCCATTTTTGGCTGGTCATTTCCAACCGTCCCGGTTTGAAACTTGCGGCTTGGCCTCTCTGTTATTAGAGCGTGCGGTTCATCTCCATTAATGGACGATCATCACCCGTGGGCCCGCCGGATCCCGATCGGCAGGCCCTTCTCTCCGTGGGATCCCATTATTGAGAACCATGTTTTGACGCATTCACCGATCGTATCGCTGTTATCAGCGCCTCGTTCGGAAGATGAACGTCGGACGGCTTCCATTTTTCGGTCAGTTGTCACATTCCAAGACCACGGTACCCTGTTATCAGGATGAGCTGGTTTTCGGGTGGTTCTGCTCTCGTCCGAACTGCCGCCATATGACGCCTCTGCATCTCCCTGGGCCTCGGGCACTTCTTCCCCAAATAGACAACCCCCCCCGGGCGTTGTCCATCGTCGGACGACTCCGCCGGACCGGGGAGGAATGGCTCTCATTCAGAGAACATTCTCTGCAGGCGACCGGTTGACCTCTGGTCCTAGCCAGTATGTTCTCGGAATCACGGAGTGGTACGTTCCCTCTCGCGATCGTGTAGTCAGATCTAAGGGGGCCAAGGCAGATGTCGGGACCAGGCCGCTGAGACAAGGCGAAGCCCACCCGGAATGGCCGAAGGCTGGGATGGACGGGTACCTGCATATTGAAAGAAAAGGTATCTCTTCTCCCGTACCTAATACGAGGTCCGTTAGGTCGGCAGTCGAAGGGCATAAATACCAGTCATTTGGAGAGACTGTATGCCACGCAGGCTTGTAGAAGACCGGTTCCATCCAGGGAAACTTCGTATGTATCCAGACACACCCATTGCTCTGACTGAGACCTCCTCGCCCAGTCCACACGTCTGAAAAGTTCCCATTCCCGTCGGGCCATGGAACCCGTCAGCGACGAGCGGTTCAATGCCGCTTACCAGCGGGTCCTCGATCGGATGGAGCGCCATCGCACCAGGAAAACGCCTCCCAATACGAACCACGGCAAGCGAGATAGGCAGGGCGCTGATCCGCACCCGAGCACACAGGGTAAGGGTCGGACAACGGAGGAGGAGGAGGCGGGTTGTTGGGGTTGTTCCATTCTCCTTCCCGTCGCCCGAGCGGTGTTGGCCATCATCTGGACCGTCGCGTACTGCGCCCTGGTGAAGCCCATGTGCAGAGCGACTAAATTCGCTTTTCTCATCTTGGCCGTCTTGGGCTTCTTCGCCCTCATCGCTGCGTGGGCCATCAACGTGTCCCTCGGTGGCCTCCACCTTCTCTACGTCTGGGCCTGCGACGACATCCTTCCCAACAGACTCTTCTTTGTCGACTGGTGCGATGGGAACATAAGAGGTTGTATAGAGATTTATACATATATTAAATATCTTTATCTCCTTGCTGAGACCCAAGAAGTCAGGCGTGCCCTATCGCCTGTAGGAGACTAATTCGTTGCTCATGACGCGCTTAGCCCCGGGCAGCCCGGTAACATACAGATGTTCATGGTCTGCGATGACACGCAGTCTCCGAGACTTGCCGAGAATGCTCACAGGGAGATATGCGGAATCATAGCCAGTACGGAGGGTTGCGAGGTCCTCAGAGACTACAGCCTGCTTCTTCCTTCCACTACCATAGGGACGGGCCACAGTCTAGCTACAGGAACAAGAGAGTACAAGACTAACTTTCTCATGGTGACTCCTCACGGGGGTATAAGGCGCAGGCGTATAGACCCAGGTAGGGAGATCCATCTTGAGGTACACGCCAGTCAGCTTGACGGCTAGCTCACAAGGCTGTACTTTAAAACACAAAGCGACAGGAGTCGCGTGTATCACTGTAGCACCATGGAGACGTACGCTAGCGCACTGTCGTATCTCGACTCTCTTCCGCTCTCACAGGTGAGGGAGCCTGCACTTTTGGCCGAGGACTACCCTCACCTCAACTGCGCCTCACTGTATCGTGACAGGCTGAGCCCTCTAAGATTCCTTTCAAAGCTATTCGAGGACCCTCATGGAGCATCTGCAGTAATGCTTATCACCAACACGTGCGTAATTGGAGCTAGACAGACCTGTACTTCCACCCAACGCCCCACGACACGATCGCCCCTTGGATATTCGTGTGCGCAGGCGGGTACGATCAGTACGCTCTTATGTGTGGATACATCAGCAAGGTTTATGCTATCCTGGAGCACAATTCAGATGGGGAGATCAAGACTGTGTTTGCATCCGTTGAACCGTCGCCAAGAGTCGCAGGCACAGTAATGATGTCCGAGTTCGGCAGTTGCGCAAATGGGGCCCTGAGGTTTACAGAGGATGGTCCTGCGCGTATGGTTACACCCAGCTTTGCTGTGGAGCTGAGATCGCAGATAGGAAGGGCGATAGACGAGTACGGTGCGAACATTACAGTCAAGGGTTTAACACCCAAGCAGAAGGCTAGAGCAAAGCATTGCAGAGTCGCACCGGAGCGTCAAGACAGGGTCCTTTCGAAGATCCTGGGGGACGGGGATACGGTAGTCAGGTCGTTTGTCTCCCAGGGCCAAGTTCTTCCTGTGTTTGGGCCAGTTGCAGTGATACATTGCGCGTGGTATTAGCACACAAGCTGGATTGAAAAGAGAATTTCGCCTAGCCACGTGGAGGCAATGCGCGGGAGCATAAGAACGTCGTCAAGGTTCTTGCACATCATGATGCACTACAGGGGCAAAGAGGAAGCCGTAAGGCTTACCGCTAAGGCGTGCGTGTCCTATAAGGCGAACATTAGGTGCGTGTGTACTGCGGGAGAGCCGAGGATAGACCACTTGACAGAGTTAGTCATGCTGGGCAAGGTCAAGAGGGGTGGTGTTGTTGTCTACACCGAAGGGCTCAGGCGTTGCAACACCATAGTAAACTACGCTCCTGAAGCTAAGAAAGACACCCCAGAACAGCACTGGCCTCCCCTGAGATACTTCACTTGTTGACGTGTGTTAGACTTTCAAAACGCGGCCGAGCTGCAGAGCTCACTGTGTTATCCAACCATGACTTACACTGCTGCTCTTCCTGCAGAACTCTGTGACCAGATAGCTGAGGGGCTGGGCATAGGTGACGTTCAGAACGTGGAGGTAATGATTGAGATGTTCCCCAGGCTTGACCTCAAGGGTGTTCTGAACAAGCTTGCCAACGTGTCTGCCTACCTCGACACATTCGTGGGAAACGGAAGCGAGACTGTCAAGGTATTCTTACACACTCAGACATTTCTCGGCGGGTCGAGAGCGGCAGAGTTCTTTGTTCCCGGAACTGCCACATCAACCTCGGACTGGGACCTTTACTGTACGGGCGAGGACGCTAGTATTGTGATGCTAATGTCGTGGCTAACGGAGAACGGGGTCGAGCTGGTCCCTGGAAACTTGGACCTGGATACCTACTGCGCTTCCTCAGGCTACTACTGCAGCGGCAAGTTCAAGTCGGGAGGGACAGACTGCAAAGTTCAGATTATGTAGAAGATGGACACTCCTGCGGTAGCCATAGCGGCGAGCTACGACCTCACGTGCGTTCAAGCAATAATAGGAGGAGCGTGTGCTTTTCATCATCATCATACCATGTCCCACCAGCGCCTGATGTCGACGACAATCAACAGATACAGCCCGAAGTTCGACGAAGAACGCGTGCGCAAGTACAGCTCTAGAGGGTTTAAGGAGGTCAAGCTGTCGCAGTTTAAGAACACCTCGTCACTTCTTGACCCCAGTCTGGCCTGGAACCGCACAATTAGGTCGCCTTGGGACAGGGACGCAATGGTGGTAACATACAACCCTGAGAGAACCCTGGGAGGCAAATACAGTTCAGTTATTCCTAAGGTTCGTGACTACGACTTAACCACGAGCCGGCAAGAGGAAACAGACGAGCTCGAGCCCCTGGTAGCAACGCCGGAGCTGTGCGTGTCGAGATCAATTCTGGCCCATGTTTCCCCAGAGTACGCGAGGGCTGAGCTGGGACTGTATTTAGGTATGGGCTGCGTGACTGTGTACCCAGCCTGGACGCGTACTCAGCCCTCACTGGGAATAAACAGTGCAGGCATATACATTCCTCGCCTGAGCGCTGCACGTACTTCCATATAGAGGCAGAATGCGTTGATAGGACTGCTAAGGCGCTCGTAGAAGTACGAAACACAGGCCGGAACAGTGACGGGGACGACCAAGATGAAAGACTCGTAGACTCAGAGGGCGTCTATCTGCAACGCAACAAGAAGTTCATCCCCCCGGGAGGAGCTACAAACAGCTTAAACCACAATCTTCGTGTGACCCTCTCCAGGTTTGTTAAGAACAGGGAGTTCTCACAGGTATGTGATAAGCTCAACGAGTTTACGTCATCATCTGCTCCTTTCGCGAGGTGTCTAAAGCTGGGCAGCGCGTTTGTTTAAAATACTGATCGTACACGCAACTTCGTTGCACGCTACACCACATCATGAGCTTCCTTAAGTGCCAGGCCTGTGGCTCGATACTGGAGACCTTCGAGTACCAGTCGCGAGCTGCCGACGAAGCACACAGAACCATAACCGTTTGCTCGAAGTGTCCTATTGATGCATCAAAGCTTGACTTCACTCTGACGGCTCCTGGGCGCTCTCCCTGCTTCGCTGTTCCGAAGCCTGGCCTTGCCGCAAGGTCGAGGTCACATTCGGTACCCAAATGTGCAACAGAGGTACAGGTTTCCATAGGTGTGAGGCCAGAGGCGTATGCGATATGGCCTGGGCCCAGCTTCACGCTCGAGACGAGAAAGAGGGGAGTCGTTCCTAGGTCATCAGGGCTCACCGTTCCCACAGAGGGTACAGAGACGAGAGACACCGTTAACCCTACACTTGTGAGATGCGTAGAATCGGTCCGTGCTCACACCATAAGATGTGAGATTACCACGTTCTCGCTTTACGACTGTAGCTCTTAACCACATCCCGGCAGCTACGCGGCCGACTCAGAGTTCAAAGTTATCTCAACGTCCAGGGAGGGTTACTTAGTCCCCAGACCCTTGTGTCACGACGTAAAGAAGTGCATGGTTGTGAAGAGATTCAGGTCCAAGCCTACAACTCAAAGAATAACAGAGTTTGTAGTAGAGACGTACTAGAGAAGGGAATGTGTCCCCAGCTTCAGCTCCATCGTCAAGCATGGCGAGATGTCCCTTCTGAGCAACCTCAGTCCCAGAGCGTGGGACGTCTTCTCAGTCCAGGGCCCCAAGTACGTCTAAACAAGCAAGGTAGACGGAGAAAGAAGATGGCTAGTAATTTCGGGAAGTGTCGCCTTGGTAGTGAGAAGAAATAAGACGATGGACACTGTGGGCTGGCACATCTTGAAGAGCGCTCCTCCTCTAGGCACAGGGTGGTATGCCGTGGTAGACTGCGAGTTCACACACTCTAGAGGTCTAGCATTTATAGACATGCTTACTGATTCCTTAGGAACATACTCACCTCCCAGCAGAACGCTGGCGTGGGCGCTCAGGGAGTTCGACAAACTCAACGCATACTGTGGGAAGCTGCCGGTTTACAGACGGTGTTACTTCACTGAGAGCTCCAGAGTTGTTCCCACGCCTGGCTATCTGCCGGAGCCCTCTGACGGTGTTGTAGCCATACACCTAGGTTCCACTGCAGCTAGGAAAATAAAGCCTGTTAAGTCCGTGGAGCTTCAGGTGCAGAGCCAGGGCCTCCGCGCCATTCGACTTGTTACATCTGATGGCATCGCTGCAGTCCCCGGGTTTGTGCCTGATATCGAGCTCGACGATAGCGACATAGTAGAGCTGCGACTGTCGCCTTCACTAGTGCAGGGTGAGGTAGTGGTCCACGAGTGCTTCAGGAGAGTCGACAAATCCAAGGCCAACAGCTCCGACGCTGTCAGGCTTATCCTCGAGTCAATGGGGCGTTCTGTGTCCTCAGGGGATGAAAACGACAGAAGACACGCCCTGCTATGGTGTAACTCCCTTAGGTCACGTATAAACAGACTAGTTGAGACTATGCCTAGCAGCAAGGCCATAATACTGGACGTTGGGACAGGCGACGGCCAATCCTTAGACTCCATAGACCTTACTAACCAAAGTGTCTCCAGGATTCTTATAGAGCTTGACGCGCTTAAGTGTGCTAAGTTGTGTAAGAGGGTAGGAAATCGAGTCCCATTGCCCGGGACTGAAAACGTAAGGTCATCGCTCATGCAACTCAAGACTAGAAGAATAAACACACTGGTGGCTAACTGCACGTTGGGGGAGCTCATCTATGATGCTCAGCTGTCCGAGATCCTGATGCCTGAGGTGAGAGCTATAGTGTCGACGTTCAGCGTCCACTACGTGGTGCACGAGGCGTCCTTAGCGTTCCTCACGTCGGGAACTCCAATATACGCATGCGGGTATGTGTACGACGGGATAGACGTAGGCCAGTGCCTGGTGGACACGTGTGGAGTGGTCATGAAGCGTGTCTCGAGGCTGGAGTGCGAAGTCAGATGGGGAGGGGACAACGCATACACCGAGCCCTGTACCACCAGTATGGACTATGGCTCCTTCTGCAATGTTGTAGATGCAGGTGAAGTTTTAGAAGAGCGAGAGTCAGACAGCAACAAGTTTATAGATATAGATAAGCACGTCAAGTTCTTCCAGCCTCGAGGTTGACGCGTGAGTCTGCAAACCCGTAGTTCTCCCTCATACTGGGGTTCACGTACGCTCCCGCGCTTCTGTCAGGAGCATTAGTTCTTAAAACTCTCTCTGTGACAGCAAAGTGTTGCAAGGGCGTAGACATTCTCGTTTCCGTTATTCCCACGGGGTTGCTAAAGCTAATGTGGCGTGAGTCACGCAAACCCTAAGGAGGAGCGAACATAGGAGCACTTCCTGTGTACATAGGCTGGTGGGCGGGTATCTCTCTGTTATCGCCAAACTCACCTCTGGAATCAGACGGTGACTGTTGGTGCAGCGAAGGGTGGTAGGAGTGCCCCCTAGAGAAGCTTGGAGGAGGGTCTCTAGCTCTGGCGCTACTTCCTCCTCTGTGTACGCCACCTTGTACCGCAACTGGTAAGGGAGGTCCTGCTCCTCCTTACTCATCCTCCTCTTCCTTTGCAAATCCTACCGAGAGAACAGTTGAGACGTCATCATCCTTAGGTATTGTCAGCTTCCCGTACATCTCTGCCAGCTCCTTATTGCCGGCTTTCATCTCCCTTGACTTAACAGTCATCCCGTCGGGATAGAGAGCCATCATGGCTCCTTTCTTGGCTCCCATAGTTCTGGGCAATGTTATTGGCCTGGATCTATCTCCAGCGCTGTAGTAGTACAGACTGGTAATAAATGCCTTCATAAACGATCCGTCAAGTTGCTTGAACGCAGGCTGTTCAAGTGTTGCAATAATGTTTTCGTATGTCGTTAGCATCTCTTGCTTGCGCTTGCGCCTCCTGCTGCTTTCAACCCCCTCTGTTCTTGAGTCCCTACTTTTCCTAGCGCCCTCCTTCTCCAAAGTCTTTCTCAGTGGAAACATCTTCATCTGTTATCATAATTGCAAAGTCAAAGTTAAAGGACGTCACTGACGTGCGGCGCAAGGGTGGCTCAGGAGATCTCAGTGCATCAGCGTGACGTGGCTTATAGTGCCGTTCTAGCGACGGTTCGTCGCTCCTGGACCTGCGTCTGGACCATACTGGGTCCAAGTCCAGCGCTTGGTCTATCTCCGTCAGCATCCGTCTCGTTGCGGGGTTCCAGTTAGACCATGACAGTGCATACACATACTCACAGCAGGTCTTCCCGAACGCCAACGTAACACTGTCTTTAGAGTTAATAGAAAAAGAGAGGTGGCAGTACCACTCGTACCAGTTTGACTCTGCTTGAGAGAAGATGTACCAGCACTTCTCTATTACGGTAGGAACAAAGTCTGACTGTCCCCATCCTACTATACCCACGACTTTGTCACCCATGGTTATCACATGGTAGGGCGATAGGTTGTTGTGACACAGCGTGGGCGGCCTGTCCTCGGAGTCGTGCTGCCTGCCAAGACTGCGTCTTCTATGTATATGGTCTAGAATCTTAGCCCGCAGGAAGGTTCTGCTGACGTAGTCAGACGAGCTCTCAGTCATAATCGGCGAGCCGCAGACGTGGCCATAGAACTTTCACTTGATGTTGTGAATCTTACCTGCGATCTCCGACACTTGGCACAGAATCATCTGAAGCGAGTGAGGGCTCAGATCAGGCCAGCATTCCGCAGCGGTTCTTCCCTCGATGAATTCTCTGAAGATGATCTCGACCACGGAGTTGTAGAAGAAGTTAACCGACACGCCATGGTGACGGGGCGCGGGCACTACGCCGTCAGCGAGATCTGAGGCCGCGAACGAGCGACCGGGAGTATAGACAGTACGCCTGCACCACTTTACGACCATACACTCGGATCTGCCTGAGTCGAACGTTACTCTGAACACTATGCTACTGACACTCTCGTGAACAGGCGCGTACGTCGCGCTGGAAGAGCAGCTTATGAAGAACCTCTCGTGCTCGCCTACATCCACAAACACTCCACTGTGTGCTGTTTTGAGTTTGGACTCAGGCAAATTCTCTCCCATTGTGTCTAGCACTCTCATTATCTGGCTACTGATCGACATTGAGTGTATAAACGTTTGAGCCTCCGTACACTATGGCCGAAATGCAGTCTACAACTATAGTGTCGTATGGGAGCGTAACATCAACTGAGCCCTCGGAGTTGGTGCACCCGCACAGCAGCTGCAGGTGCTGGCACGTGAGACATACCTTTACTACGACCTGGTCACCCCGTCGTACTATCTCACTGACACAGTTAGTGAGACCAGCGGCAACTGCGGCTTGGACTTCTATCTCCCCATATGCCACCACTCCTCCTCTTGTTCTCTTGGTGGGGGTTCTCAGAGTGTTTTTGCCGGTGTGGCGGTGCGAGGTGAAGTGACACTCGCGAGTCATCTGCGTCTGGTTGTGTACCCTTACAAAGCCAAGGGATGCCCTCGCCGGCCTCATTTTCCCGTCTGCAAAGCATGCGACGTACATCTTACCACTAGTGCCCTTTCTGACTGTCACCTCCTCCGACACATCACACCTCTCTCGCCTGCCTGGACAACGCTCATGGAAGCAAGCCTTGCACATTCCATCGACTTGTGCGTTTCATATAGCTGTCCATTCGTCTGTCTGCATATGATAGAGGACATTACTACGACCATGTCTGGAACTACTGTCTCACCCGAGGACGTCAGAGCCTGGGGCATGTCCTCGTAGTTCATCACAGTCACGACGCCTTTCTGCCCGTGGCCCGTCGAGACCTTGTTGCCTGTCTGAAGCTACTGGAAGCTTCTTACTTTTACTATCCACTCTCCGCTAGAGGTGACATGCTTAGAGACCAGGACTCCTGTAGGCGTGCGTCTTACAGCATACCTCTTTCCGTTCCCCTGTGCAGGCGAAACCCACTCGAGCGTGTGGGCACAGTCTACTTGGCATGGGCTCTTCCACCACGGACATACTACTCTACACATTCGTGACCCCACTTCTGGCACGAAGTCGCCATACGGAAGGCTACACTTGCAGACGGACACGGTGCTAAACCCTCCGTTGTCTATGTATCGCGACGACACGTAAATCGAGTCCTCATAACTAGTCTCGTCGTTGAGATAGAAAACCATGACATTCTCGCCGGGGAGATAGTCCGCGACGCTGGACGAATGCTCAAGTTCCTCCATTATTTTACTGTACATAGGCGTAGTGACAAGTGGCTTAAACGAGTAACAGGGAGAGACTTCTGCTGTGGCAGGGCAGAAGGGAATGCACACGGCCTGAGGCGTCTGGGCAGACGAGATAGAAGGACGAGGAGGACGGTCACTTGCGATGAAGCCGTGAAGATTGAAGTACGCGGAGGCACAACTTCGCAGCATATCGGGTCCCTTCGTGTCGATTACCGGAAGAGCTCATCTGTCAAGCTTGTCTGTGCAGTGCACTTCCATGTTGTCGGCCCACACACCGCTGCTTGTGAGCTTGGAGAGGACACCGGGGGACACCGAGATAGCACAGATCCTGTTTCTTTTGCTTATATGAAGACTGAACGTCTGCAGTCCCGACACAGCACACAGCCTATGAAATACTGCCAGCCTGTTTATGCATACCATATCTACTCTGGAGTAATACCCCATGATAAACAACACCCACTCCCTTTCGCCTACCTCGACCGATGTTCTAAGGGACATGGACAAGAGCTGCTCCACTGTTCGTTCTGTGAGTATTCTGACTCTGGTGTCGCATATGACTCTTCTAACCCTACCCGCATCGTGAGTATGCGACGTGTGCGACAGGCATATAAAACCTGTGAACGACGGGTCGAAGCTGCGCGCAGCCATGTCGGGCTCCTTGTCCTTCTCGAGCGGGGCCATGTCTATGAGCTGGTTGTTGTGAAGCGTGCCGTACAAGCCTGTGGAAGGGGTAGAGTCCCTGGGGAATGCTAAGTGTCTGGACGCAAGGTAAACACACTTTGTGTCAGTGCTGGCCTCCATGGCAGCATGAACGGAGGCGCATGAGAGTGGAACGAACTCCAGACTCCGGAGTGTTTCCATTAGCTTACCTTCTTCGCCTCCGAGAACACCGAGCTCAGAGGTCCACGTTCCTGTGGGTGACCTTCGGTACAGCCTTCCGTTCGGAACCGTCCACAACGAGCCTTCGGCAACGCACTCTCTCACCATCTCAGCGCTCTGCTCCAGCATCACACTGGGATCCTCAAAGGCCTTAACCTCCCACAACCAGGAATCCTCGAGAGTTACCTGTCCTACGATGTTGTCGAACTTAACAAGTGACGGTATGTACGACTGGTCTGCACTCCCGCTGAGCTCGGGGGGAGTAGCGTGGGTCCAGCACCCTCCTCTGTTGTCCCTGTACTCTTTGTTGACATTGCGTAGCGTGAGGTGCCTGGATACCGTCTCGATGCACGCAAACCTTGAACGTCCATTAAAGCAATCCATGGTCGCGTGCAAGGACGCAACGATGTTGCGGGTGGCACTCTTGATGAATTTCAGATGTTGTACATACCGGAGGACGTGGAGGACTTGTTAAGGTTCACCCCGTATACAGACGGGTGGGTTGCGATCTCGTCTTGTGACTCCTGCGAGCAAAGGGAAACGTGTGAGTGTGGAGGATTGGGCAAATGCGAAGAGACATGGCTCTACTACTACCTAGAGCAAGAGATTTTTGAAAGTCAAAATGAGTCGGACTGTACGGACTCCGGGTTAGATACAGAGATTCTGGAGCTCGGCGTAGCTTCTGCAGGCTCCGCGTTCACCAGAAGCAGCGGGTCTGGGGTGTGTCTCAGCCACGAGTACCACACAGCCGAGGAGGTTCCCATAGCTAGGAGTGTTCTAGGTCAAGCTTTCGAATACATGCGGTCGCTAAAACAGAGCCCAGGATGCGGAGTGACGTTACTGAGCTTATACGACGGCATGTACAAGTCTCCATTCTTTGATGTAGAGGTCTCTGTGGAGGCACTCTTTGATTCTCAGCCTAAAGGCTCACTGCCATCAGTAGTAATAGAGAAAGACAAGAACATAGAGATCCTGATGGTGGTTGGTACCGAGGCTCTGGACAAACTGTATGGATTCGTGCATGAGCTCAGGCTCGAACCGCATGTCTCCAGCGAGTACCCGAACCTACCCATCGTTGCAACACCAGCGTGCAGCGGGCCCTCAACTGGAGCGCGAGGGTTGTTCAAGCGCCACGATGATGTAAAGGCAGGAGACAAGTCTACTGCAGTGATCGCCGCTAGCCTGGTGATGTACCCTGTCTCTAAGCACGGTGGCTCGTATCCTACGCATAGAAGATTGTCATTTCTAATACATAATGTCAAACGCCTATGAGTCGGTGCTCGAGCTTTGCAGAGTATGCAGGAGAGGCAAGGCCACAGCTCTTCAGTACGCTGATCTCGACGCTATGTGTGAGTCGTTGTGTCCATCTGCAGTTTCTTTGGAGACTCCCATGTCCCCTCATTGTGACTCGCTTCCGACATGTCTCAACCAGAAGTGGTCGCAGAAAGCGGCACAGATGTGCATAGTCGCTGCGATGGCCGACTACGTTGACGTTGTGATAAACTTTGTAGGCTTCAGCACTCACATCGTTCCCCAGCTCAGGATGTGGGGCGAGGCGATGTCCAACTTCCCCAGGCCAGTAACGACAGTCATTATAGAGCAGACAGGCAGCTCACTTAACAAAAGCTTTTGCGTTAGCACAAGTAACGGTGTGACATCAGAGGACCTGAACCAGGGTGAAATGCTCGCTTTGGTCTCGTCGGTGTGCAGCGCCGGGAGGGCTATGGCTTGGTACTGGGAGCAGCACGAGGAAAGCAATCAGGTTTATATATCGACGCACTCTAACTGCATGTGGGCAGCGGTAGTGGGAGAGAGATACCCCTGGAGCACTAGTTTTATTGTACCATACATGTTCTCTCCTCCGTCTCTTGAGTCGTGCTTGATTGTAAGTACCTCTGCAGCGTATGCACGCTCGTGTAAGGACACGTACTCACGCCTAACCGCGCAGCTGAGGCTCAACACGGTGGTTAGAGGTAGTGTGTGGCTTTGTTGCATCCGGCCGCTGCTACCAGTGCGCACTCCTTGCTAGGGTTCTCGAGCTCGCTAGCGGGCGCTCAGCAGCGCAAGCCGCACCTTCTGTAAAGCTCAATAGCCGCCTGAACGATGGAGTATGAACACTCAAAACATCTTCTTGACGATGCAGTGATAAGATACATCCGCAGAGTGTGTGCCCGAGCTCCCTCCACGCCGCTCACTGCCCCGTTGGTAAGGTACGTTTGCAGCATACCGGAGCACACTCCAGTCAAGCTAGTGATCGTGGTTGAACGTCCATACCATACCGATATATACCCGGAAGTGTTCTCTGCTATGTCGTACGACCCACTGGCGTCCGAGCCCACTCCGGCAACCAGCGGTGCTGCCTCCCTTCTCTGCCAGTTCACTTCTCTCGGTTTTGCCATAGTGGAAGAGTAGTTCAGAGACGGCTGGACGTACCTGTCTGTCCTCCGGTGTTGTTCTACTTAACGTGTGCTACGCGCACAAGTTCACGGAGTCTGCTGCGCAGCACGAGAAGCTTGAGTTTCAGAGGCTCCTCAGAAGCATAGTGATCCACGGTATGAGTTCGTCTAGCTGAAAGGGTGTGCTGCTCACTATGGGCAATCCAGCCAAGGCCACGGTGCTCCAAGTCTTGTCTAACCTAGGGTCAAACCGGTCCAAGGTGGTACTCAAGCATATGCCCAACCCCGCCGTTCTGTCTCACAGGGGAGGCGACTCGACGTCGCGTAGGATCACCAGTGAATATAAGGGCACGCTCAGGTATCTCGCTCTGTTCATAGAGAGAGAAATAAACAACGCACGCCTTGCTCTCTCTGACCACAGCGTAGCCATCCTCACAATGTCTAGGGCCGCGAAGGCGTCCGATGACCTTGCTGCACAGCTTCTGGCTGTTGTGGACTGGCTCGACAAACCCGCGACGCTCGAGCCTCAGACAGTTGCAGATCTTCTCAAGGGCACAGCGAGTGGCCTCAGCACGTTCTCGCGCGAGATAATCAAGCTTAACGTAGACATGGCTATATCCAACTCCAAGCCACCCCATAAGGCAGCCCAGCCCTCTGCGTACGGGAGCAGAGGCGCGCGCCCCGGGTTCAAGCGCCGTCTTGCGACTACAGGAACAGCGTCTCAAGTGTCGTTTGGTTCGCAGGCAAGAAGCGTTTCCGTTCCTATGGGTGGGTTTGCGGATGAGGAGGAGAAGTCGCCATCCACTCCTGTCCAGTCCACCTACACCAGCGCTACCCCTGTCACGCCCTCCAGCGCCCGCCCTCCTGCAAGCATAGTCGCAGGGTCCTCTGTTGTTATGGGTTGTTATGGGTTGTTATGGGAGGCTTTGCAGATGAGAGTGATACAGAGGCACCTGCGCAGGGAAGCTCATCCCCTGGTTCTGTCTCACCGTTCTAGACCGTTCCCGAGAACCTGCGCTTGTATGTGAGATTGGTTTCTGCATACATTGAAGAGAATGGAGGTAGGTTAGCCTACGTGTGGGTGGACAAATTCAATGATGCAGCCAATGGAAAGCCTGCTGAGGAGAGGATTATGGCTATCGCAAACATTCTACGCGACATGGTAAGCGGGGACCCTCGGTCTGTGGCAAGAGTTTTAGGATACGAGTCTGAGTCTGCGGACCGTGACAGTAAGTTGGGGTTCGCCCTTGCCCCTATGTTGAAGTAGACGACTCTATTTGGTGGAGTGCGTACAAGGTTTTGTGCCTTTGGTAAGTATTGTTGAGACACATTTCTTCTTTGCGTCGTGCTTCAGTTTAAAAACTCCTTGGACTACGGACTGAGGGGGCGGTCTCGAGGGTTTGCAGATATTTAATGTTGCCTTATCAGTTGCGAATGGGTACCTGAGCCTTGATAGTTTGACTTGGCGCTCGGCTGTTACAACCCCAGGGAAGCCTAGCACCCTTTTAACTACCGCAACCATGCACCCGGCTATCGCGGGGCTTTGCCTGCACAGCTCGTAGATGCGGCTTACCTCGCAGGTTACTATTCTGTTTGGAACGGTAAAACGGGCTATGCCCGCTGCAGCTGAGAACTCGTGAGTTGAAGGCTTGGGTGGAGCGATTACCCCCTGAACGCCAGTCTTGCTAGAGTCGCAACTCAGCACGAGTTTGCATACACTCGTCCACTACTTCACGCCCATCGAGATAGTGCCCACTTCTGGCGTTGCTGTGGACTGGTCGTACTTATCTAGAACGCTACAGAGTTGCATTACACACACCCCCACAAGGTGGGTGTCCACTCGAAATACGGGTGTCCCCGTAAAAGTACCGGCACTTGTCGTCTTGCTGGGTTTGGTGTCCTCCGAGATACAAGGATTCTCTGCTTTAAAACCCCTGGTCGCCTGTTTTTACCATACTCAGTAATACAGTGCATACTTGCTTATGACGTTCAGCATCCTCTCTTTCTCTTTTCACGCTCAGCTTCACCAGTTGCTCAAGCGCGGACCTTATACCTATTAGAACAGTCACAGGCATCTCTATTCCTACGTGGGACGACGCCTCCCTCACTGCATTCGCTACTCTGTGTATCTCCTCTCCTTCCTTCTTGAGCATATACTGCTGTGCAAGCTCGTTAACCTTGCTGTATATATCGTCACCCCTGAGGCCGGAGTTGGTTGACGAAGACATAGCTGGGAGTGACTCCAGCAACGCAGTTGCCGTGGTGGCACGCAACGATGTTTAGGCATACCACGAAGCAGCGCGCCCTCGATCAACAGACCCTTAAGCTAAGGGCTCTGCGGCACATAGACAGTCAGAGTGACGACAAGTGCGAGAGTATCTATGACAATACTTATTGCCTTAAGCTTCCGTCTGCAAGCGTGAGAATCCTAGGGCTGATACTTGCAGGCCTTTGCCCGAGCATGGTACAACTGGAGCTGACGTCAAGGCATATCTTTACATCAGGGCTGTGGGTTCGTGAGTCTGGGGAAGTGCTAAGGCTGGTGTTTCTTCAGCCAGAGATAGTAACGTGCACTGCAACCCTGGAGCTAGGGCACGCGAACGCCCTGGAGCAGTCCATCACAAGGGTAAGAGAAATATGTAACAATGGCAGAGCCTGTGCTGTTCTAAGACACAACAATGTCTGTCAAGTCACAGGACGGATGTCACCTTACCTGGTCGAGTATTGCGGTCTCAGCTCTGCGTCCACGTGGACACATGTGAACGCGATGGGCTCGAAGTTTATTTTTTGCTTCACCGACGCCAGGGGAACAAGGTATCTCACTCTCACTAGGAGCTCGCTCGAACTTCTGCGTCCATATGTCTCTCCCGAAGGCGCTCTAGTAGAGTCGTCTGATTCAAGGTCGTTCAAGCTTACTTCATCTCCAGGGCCGAGGGAGCACGGCACACTACCTAACAAGAATACCTGCATGATCTTGAGGGGTGATGGATCCTTTAAGATTCAGGGACTGCCTTCGGCGGCTGGAATAGTGTGTAAGTGTTTTAGAGCATCTATAGAGCGCATATCAGAAGCAGTCACTTGGGGTTTGTTTCTCTCCTCCCTCCAGGACGTCGTTCCAGATGCTGAGACAGTCGAGCCCTGAGTTTGCGCTCGACGCGAGGTGAAACAGCACTCTGTCGTGCACCGACGCATGCTCGCATGCTCCGAGTGCGACTGTGTGCCCACTGGCCTTAGCCTGGTCCACCCAGAGCACATTGTGGCCATAGGAACGCTGTTAAAGCGGACTGTAGGAAGATCCGTACGTTGAGCGAGCTGCAGGAACAAAGCCTCAAAACCCTGCTTGGACCTCGAACCCAGGAGCCTACCTATGAGTTCACTTAGCTCCACGGAGGAGCTCACACGCGTGATCTGGAGGAACTCCCAAATGTACAGCATACAATCTCTGTCAATGTGTTTGAATGTTGTGTGGTTCACTTCATACCTTCTGGAGCAAAGGGTGGTAAGAACAAATGTCAGGGCAATTGGCTTAAGTGACTTGAACTTCTTGCTGGAGAATCTCTTCTTCACGCACAAGTTCAGTTCTTCCGATTCTGCACACATCGCCATTAAAGCGGTGTCTACGTACACCACCCCATCAAGGCCGGCGGCGCCCTCTGACTGTATTCCGGACACTACGACTCCCCCCAGGGCCATGCCTGCAAGCTGCGCTAGGTGGCAGTCCATGATGAGTGCAGATGCGCAACTGTGTTGCAGAGTTTTTAAAACACAGCCGGTGCACGTGCGTCAGTATGGTCAATCAAAGCCTGAGTTGAGCAAGCTGGGAAAGCACATCGTCAGGCGTTATCTCCGCCTTGACAGGCTTAGTAGCCTCAAAACCCTGGGAAGTAGACTTGCGCTCGGGGACGTCAATGTCTACACCGATGGCATTGATATAAACACGAACAATGTCGACCTTGACAGTGATCATGTCTTCAGCTGAGAATAGAGTGTCGTCCCCCTCTTCGCACACCCTGCTGGCCTGGAGCTGCACAGAGAACTCACCGTCAACAATAACACCGCTTTGTCTGGCAACCATTATCTGCCTAAGAACCTTGGGGTCGAACTTGCTCTGGGCATCGAGAGTTCCCACGGTTTCTTTCAGGTTGTTAAACGTCTTCCACCAGCACTCAGGAGTAGAGATGAGGCTGTTGTCCTCCATGTTAAAGTTCGACATCTTGGCTCTAACCATCTTCTCAATGCCGTCTCTCACGTACCAGTCAATAACACCATAACATAGCCCTCCTTTGATCCGTACTTACCAGCTCTGTCCTTAAAGTAAGGGATCTTCACATTCACCAGCCTGATGGTTTAAGCTATCTTGCCCCCTTTCTTAAAGGTTAGCTTAGCCTTCTAGTACCGCATGCTAGAAGCATTCTGCCTAGTAAAGTTGCTAGTTGTCTCCGCCATGTTAGCGTTCTCCATTACCATTCCGTTAAACAACTCGGGTGAGGTGATAGGGAACGAGATCCCTCCTCCTACAGTAGGAGCAACTGAAGCAGTCATGTTTACTATGTTAGGAAAAGTCGCAGGGTCAAACTTTAGTAAAAGCTCCAGAAGTAGTATTTCTAGCATTCCAGCTTGGTGCATAGACGCAACAGCGGCAGCGTTGCTGTGGAACTCTCCCTGTACTACCGGAAGCCCTGCCGTAAATCTCTGCCTGAAGAGCATAAGACACAAGCCTGCTAGGTTCATACTGGAGTAGGGACTGTACTTTGAGTACGACCACACCCTGTAGGCTGGTGAACGGTGAAGGACAGGCCTAGTGCCTGTAGAAAGCAGGAGCCTTAGGACTCTAGGGTTCGAGGAGAACGCCCAACACATGCTTCTCAGCATCATTCCAGGGTGGTCTCTCCTGGTAAAGTTAAGCCTGATGCCTCGAGCTTGTGACACGCATGTGCGTACGCACAGGACGGAGACATGTTGAGCGTCTCAATGCGAAGTCTTGATGCATTCACTCAGCACACAGAGGCATACAAGCAGCAGTAGTACTGAATCACACTCGAGAACTTTCCCTGGGGAGTGGAGAAGTGGAGCAAGGAGAACGGGTTGAGAGAAGATAGCGGATCGTCGGGGTCGAGAGTAAGGTCAACTGGTGCGTTTGAGCCGCGTGGGCCCGAGACCTCTAATGAATCTTGTTGAGCCATCAGTTTGCACACAAGCTCTGGATATCAGACGACACTTTGTTATCACCTCGCCCTCTGTACAATCCAGCGGCTTTGTCAGGATGTCTATAACGGTGCGTGTCTCCACTTCGGTGGGATTGCGGTCTACGCATTCTTCAATGTGCTCCTTGGCAATTGTGTACTAGCTGGCAGTAAGCAGCAGTGCTCTCAAAGCAATCAAAGCAAATTCAGCCCCATATTTGACTATTTGACTATTTCTCTAGAGATAATTAGTTAATTAAGTGACTTACAAGTAGGTTAATTAACTGTATGAGGTATTTACGTAACCTATCTATACATTCCTACTATTAAAGTGAAGCTATTCCTAACTTACTACATTATATAGTCCCCTCTTTAGCTAATTCTTTAATAGTTAAAGTCTCTTAATAGTTAACAGTTTTATCTGTAGGCGCTGCATTAATAATGTAAGCTTAGCAGAGCTAAATGCCCTCTTATAGTTAGAGAACATTAGTAGGATTATAAGAATATTAAGAGCAAGTTAACTAAGCTAGGGGTATGTATCTTAGTAGTTAATCTACTACTAAGTAGGATTTAGGGTCCTCTCTAGTGGCTGGCGGAGGTAGAGCTTAAGCTCTTTTGCCTAAATAGGCTGTTAACACTATCTACTATTTAGCTATTACTAAAAGTAACTATTCTTGTTAGTAAGGTTAAAAATATTAATAAGAAGTATCCTTATTAGTCTGTTTAATTTCTCTAACTGTTAAGACTGGTACTATTTATTAAAGTACTCTTCTAGATTACTTTAGGCTCTTACTACTTATCTCTGTTAGTAATTCTCTACTTAAACAGATTATAAGTATAAGATATCTAGAGCTAGTTAGAGGATAACTGCAGTAGTATAGAGAGGTAAGTTTAATAAGTAGTTATAATACTGGAATAGCTTCTGCTAGGCTAGCTTAATAAAAGACTGTAGATGTATTTAGTACTACTTATCTAGAGTATTAAATTATAAGACTGTTTAAGAGAACTATTAATTTTAGTCTTCTCTTACGTATTAAGAAAGTATATTCTTATGAAATGTTTAATTAACAGTAGGCTAGTAGTAAGAGCGTTCTTAGTAACTCTAAGAGGGTTAAGATACTTTCTCTGTAACTAGGTTAATTACTAAATTAATCTTACTATTATAGTAAGTCTTCTAGTTAACTAGGTACTTAAGAAGATACTTTATGCTAACCTGTACCTCCTATAGATAGCTATAGCTATCCCTCTTTTTCTAACCTTCTAGATGTTTAGTCTGTAGGTAGAAGGGTTTTAGAATATAGATAATCTTACAGAGGACTTTCTAATTCTCTAGAAAAAGTAGGTTAGCAGCTAGAATACGTTAGGCCTTATTCTTACTATTCTGGTTAGTAAGAAGAAAGGTCTGGAGCTTAACCTTCTTTTTAATAGCTCTCTAAACTATAAGGTATATAGAATTCTATCTTGTATTATTATTAAGTAGTAGTTAGGTCTCAGACTTAGTACTAGTAAACATCTAATAGTCCTGCTTACTATTAATCTCTTAGGAAGCTTTCTAGAAGGCTTCTGTACATTAAAGAGAAGCTCTAATAAAGTAGATAATATTCTAAAGCTTTCTAACAGCTTCTGTCTTCTGCTAGAGTTAGAGGTCCTCTTTATGCTAGTTTAGTAGACAGTAGAAGTTAGACTCTACTTCTAGAGTAAAAGAGACCTTTCTAAATAGAAATACCTAGCAGGTAAGATTAAGAATATAGCTATAGTAACGTAAATAATAGGCTTTAATGTTAGTACTAGTTATATTAGGATTTAACTATAGTAAGAGGGTATTTAGGTAAGTGTTATTATTTACTGTATTATCTGCAATAGCTATTCTAACCTTAGCTTTAATTCTATAGAGCTTAGTAATTATAAGAAGAGTTCCTATCTAGTTAATACCTGTATGTTAACTGTACTATTATAAGAATTTAAGTAGCTGTAACTAGTAAATACTGTTAGTATTTAAGAAGTATCTTGTAATACTTATAAAGGTATAAATATTTAGTAAAGTTTATAAATTAAATAATAGATGTATTTTAGTAATAGTCTAGCTAAGCTCTAGTTAAAGAGAAGAGCAGCTTTATTAGAAGAGCTTCTTAATTCTTTTAGAAATAGAGAACCTACTTTACGCTACTTAAGAGTAGACTTTAGAGCTATAGTATTATAAGACTTACTATAGGTAGGTATCTTTAAAGTAGCAGAACAGTAAGTTGTTTATAATAATACTAGTAATACAGAAGTTCTAAATTGTTATAACTTTTGCTTTAGGTATTATACTGTAGTTAAGGTAAATTCTCTTTAAGAGGGTTAGTATTAAAGTAGAACTTAATAATAATAAGAGAGATTAAAGATTCTCTTTATTAGAGTCTTTATTAGTAAGGTCTACCTTATAAATCTTATAAGCTCTAAAATCTATTAGTATAAGTTCTATAGAAAGGAGGGTATTTAGACTTTTATAAGTGCTCTGCAGTACTACTAGTAGTAATAGCTCTAAAGAACTCAGGATAGCTCTTATTATTACAACAGGTATAATACTAAAAAGAACTACTAAGTTAATCTCTAGCTAGAACTTCTACTAAAAAGACCTTATAGTAACAAACCTAGCTTATCTTTTTTCTACTTCTTTTGCAGAATAGCTAGCACTTAAGAATGTATCTCTTATTATAGTAATAAATAGTAGAAAGATTACTAAACAAAGGATTTATAAGTAGAGTAGTAGCTAGACTAGTAGCTACTTAGGTACTAATTCTAGTAGGTTGTAATAGTTAGAGAAAGGCATTAGATATTTGTAAATAGCTTTATTAGTTAGGTAATAAAAAGGGAAAGAAATCTTATAATACTAGTAAGTAGTTAGATCAGTAGATCTGTAGGTAATACTAGAAGTAAATTACTAGAGAAACTTATTACCCTTATATAGAGCTTAATTACTATAATTATTACTATAATTAGTAAAGAGATAACTTTTAGATTAGTAAAGAGATAAGAATATTAAAAGAAGGCTAGGTTAAAGAGCAATAATTTAACAAAGTGGTAATAGTATACAGTAAAGTGGTAGTTAGTAAGTAGTACAAGTAGGTAGAATGTGGTAGGTAGAATGTGGTAGGTAGAATGTAACAGGTAGGCTAGCCGGCCGGAGGTAGGCAGACAGTAATTCTAATAGATCTACAGCTTCTAATTAGCTAATCAGATGCCTAGAGAAAATATAATTTAAACTAAATCAAATAAGTTAAGTTAGCTCTAATATTTAGTTAATTAACAGGTAAGAATAGCTTTATTTAACTAAGTTAGTTGGGCGTTGACTTGTTAGCGTTGCTTTGAGAGCTACGCTGGCAGTAAGAGTCAGGAGCATGGTCATAGACTCATGGGTACGTGAACATATTTGAGCCTTGTATGCAAGCATGCGCATACGAAGTCGAGGTAGTTAACTGGGTCGTTAGGCTCGAGCGCTGCATCTGCGGACCTCGACATCTCATCATCGCCGAATACGTCCACCTCCATTGGAACGATGAGGAGTCTTCTCACCACTGCGTCAGACGAGCACAGCGGAACCTCCTCAGTGTCAGGAAGACCGTTGGTGGCGAGAGCAAGCGAGCAGCACGACTTTGTGTACATCCTTCCTATTTGAACATAGTCCCCACCGCTAATGTTCTTGAACGTGCCCAGGTTCATGTGGTGGTTCTCAAGGTCTACGTCATAGCACACTACCATGCGAGACGAGACGACTGCGGACGCAACAGTTTCGGACATTCCGTCGCGCTTGCTAGTAAGGGAGCCGTCAGGAATCATTGAACAGCATCCCTCCATAGCTCGTTGCACCATCTTCAGAACCGTGCTCTTCACGGAACCTCCCGGGCCTGCCAGCATCACTGCTCTTAGGCGTGTGAAGGGATCAAGCAGGCTGCTACCTACAACCCACATTATGGTAAGCATGTCGCGCATGTCGGGGAATAGGGGGGACACAAAGTTCATGACAGTCGACTTACCGGGGTACGTGTACACCTGCGGGAGCATGTCTGTAGCAATAGGCTGGTGAGGAAGCGACAGAATGGCAGGGTCGAGTTCAGACGCACTCTGAGGAAGCAGTGGTTCGCACAGCCCGAAGTTTATACGTCCCGACTGGTAGTCGAAATGCACCGTAAGCCTTACCGTGCCTATGCACACGCTGAGCGGCGGGTACTTCGCCACTCGCACAGAGCAGTACTTGCCTATACACTTCGCATAAGGCGCAAAGGACTTGTCGTACTTCACCGTTGCGTTCTCTATACCCATAGCTAAGTTGAGACATATCATAGATTCAGACGCAAGGTTGTCCCAAAAGTTGTGCTCGCACAGATACACAAGGTTCTGGCCGTTCAAGCCCAAGGTATGTATCCGTCTTGAGTCGATGCCACCGCTATTACTGACAGGACCAGATTATCAGTGACCTGACCAAGACGTTTAACCTGGACGTCAGGCGCGAGCCAACCTCACTATGAGAGCTTCCGACCTGGAAGAGCACAACAAAGAAACGGTTAGCACGACACAGAAGGGGTTCAAGCTGGGAGAACAACGCATTCTTTCTGTTCTCTTCAACAATCTTCTCGCCCCGACCGGTGCTCGACCGGGATCTATTGCAACGCGTCGTTTTGAAGACATCTGCGTATGTCTAGCGAGGGATCCAGAAGGCGGACTGCATAATCTTCTTATTCGATTTACTCCTGAGTTTACTAAAACATACCTCGGTCCTAAAGCCCAGCATGGACCCGGTTTTAGTGTTCTAAAAGCGACAGTAAGAACTAACGCGTCTCTAGGAATACCTACACGATTCCTAAAATAATGGGCGATCCGTCCTTACTGCTCAGCCTACACGTGGTCCTTCTGGGCATCCTCTTTTGCCATCAGGCATTTCATGCGCCCAGCCTTGTCTTGCTGTCTCAGCTTGACAAACTTGATATTTGTTAGAGTGAATTCGAGTTGCCTTTGCTGCTACGGAAAGACCTAGACAACATATATGTTTTCCGTTGTGCAGTGGAAACAACGACAGGTTATGAACTATCTCCTAATGAACCCATATCTGTAGCCATGTTTACAGAATGGTTTAAGACAATCGGTAAGCTTTATGGGGTAGAATACTTTTCTATACTTTACAGCTTGTGCTACAACGCAGCGAGTGAATTTGATCAAAGCGGTTTGTGTTACACTGTCCCTCAGTAAGTAAAGCTGACACCCAGGTAGTCGATGTCAGCAGGGCTCTCCAAAACCTTGTCTTGGGTCACGCTAACGACGATCCGTTCCGACGTCACTATTTTGGATGTCACATTGGCGCCGACCTTTGGGGCATTCTCTGCGGCCAAAAGCCGCAACAGGCGTTAGTAAAGCAATCTGGCAGTATTGGCCACTCCGTTAGCAAATGTCGTCCAACTTACCTTACGCCGGCGCAATCCGCGTCCGTCATTGCAGACTCAAGTCTCCAAAAGCTGGACGGAGCCCTTGAAAGACTGCACCCAGGCTCTAAAGCCCACAAGAGAATGATGAAAGAGAAAACTAAAGCAAAGCAGAGACTTAGGAGAAAGCTCTTACAGAAAATCAGAAAGGAATAGACTAACGTACAGGCCACTAACGACATTAACTCGCAGTTAAACGGCAATGGCTTCATCAATCCTAGAAAAGTAGATACCTTCTGTCCTCCTCAGGCAGCTGCACAAAAGCATTTAGTCAAGCTCTCACAGCTCCACTAGCCGACACACTCGAAGGCAATCGCCAAACGGAGAAACGCGGCCATTAACACAGTGTCCGCGTACTGTCTTGTCCAGGAAGGATGCACCAGGAAGCGATCTCGTCAACTGCTAAAGAAGGACTCTCTCTCAGAGGCGCCTTCCGATTTCTCAGAAAATAGAACCCTACATAATACTACGCTCTCTGTCTACATCAAAAATAAGACGCAGAGGCCAAAAAGATGCTTTATTTAGCAAGGCCAATAATATTATCCAGGCCCGTAGTCTTGCCCAGAATAATCCTTTGGTAAACGACCTCATCAAAGAGTTTTACTCATCCACCGACCTAACCAAGCACTTCAAAATCCACTTGTCCAGAATGAAAGACAATGTCCAATTAGTGTGTGTAGTTTGTTGCGAGCAGCTCGAAAATAAGATGGACCTTCAAAGACATGCCATTAAGGTACATAGAACTGTATCATGACGGGCTCTAGGTTAGATTACAATATCTGTAGACAGTTCCAGGCAGAAGTATACAAACTAAGATTATCTAGTCCACAATTATCACTTTACCTAAAAGGCTACCTTGAAAGGGTAATCCGCATAATAGTATTTATTGCAATGCCAATGCCATATTATTACTAATGAGAATAAGTTAAGTTCTTACTAAGCTGACCTGAGTCCGTACTCTTTTAGCCTAATACTGTACGTAACCTAACACTGTAATAAAAACTCACCTGGACTCTTTGCTGACATCACACTGAGCGGGACCGAGCCAGACTGAGCGGGACTGAGTCAGACTGAGCGGGACTGAGCCAGACCTGGCCCCCCTGTAGCGTCCAAGTTGAAACAGCGAGAGGCAATATTGGAGTCACCAAGTGCCACGTATATGTTGTAATAGGAGCCGGAAGCCGGTTACACGCTGCTTATGGCTTCCCGAATTCTGCCTGACCCAGGACATTGTGGATGACTAAACAATGTTCTTCACAGGTGTTTCTCGCCACGTGTGAAGTGGGCTTTTGCACGTACACAGTCTACAGCCAAAATTGGCACCAAAGTCAGCATCCGTCTGGATTTGGTTAACTATGCAGAAAAGCCAGATCCGGAAGACTCGAATACGACTTAGGTGGGTCAGCAATAACCACTGGGGCTGATGGCTTTCATCAGAGTTGAGGCAAACCATCCCAGGCAGCCCTTCCCATAATATTGAGAGACTCGCAACAACAACTGAAGGAGATTCAAAGCATCATTTGTTCACTCAATTAGATCACGGGCGAGAGTTTGTCACGAGACCGTAAAGTTCGGGCTCGCAACGAAGGTCGACGGGCATGGACTTTTGATGTACCCAGTCAGTAAGCAGATCCGTAAATATCTTTGCGCAATAAGTTTCTTGCCTAAGAACGTGGAATCCAAGTTCGGACTTGAGTCAAGGTGGAACAGAAGTATCTCGCGGAGGCTACGTCTGGAGGATTCGAAGATCAAGAAAAGCAAAATGGCAAGGTCACTTACGTCAAAGTACTGGCCAAGTACTTCGACGTCGACCACGCTAACTGGCGTTTTCATGTATGCGGGCTCTCTCGCTACAAACTCGTGCAAAATGCTGCGGATAGACTGGACTTGGGAGGGATTTTAGACCTTTCAGGCTCCCCCAGCACGTTCGTTACGCTGGTGTCTCACCTCAAGCAACTTTACTTATGTCTAAGCAGAGATACGAGTACGGCTAACAGGGCTATCCTTGTATAAAAGGATCAGACACTTGTCATGTAGATATGGGGTTCCTTCCCATATTACCCATTCGTTCGATATACTCATCAACACACACACAATGACCCCCTGCCTGTTAACTGCTGCTCGATAAGACCTAGTCTTCCGTCTCGGATGAGCATGGACCCTTATTCTGTACCGGCAGCCTGCAAATCAGAACCCAGGGGGGTCTCTCAAACCAAAAACTCGTCCCCTGTATCCGGCTCAGCAGCGCCTGACCATGGCCTCACCGCAGTTCTCCCCTCGTCAAGCAAGCAGGCCGAGTCATCCGCAAGCAGACAAGCTCCGATTGGCAGGCGATATCGCGCGACCGATGCAACCGCAACATGGAGTACCTCACGGAAAAATGGGGCGGCCAAGGCTGGCGCGTGCCGTTGCAATTCCAGAATCGCAGCAAGGGCGACGGCATCAATGATCTGGGCAACTTCAAGTCTATCACCGAGATTGCACTTGCTCACGCCATCGCTCTGGAATCGCCGTAGCCGGGTTAGGGCACTCACTTGTTGTCAAGCGTCCTGCAGGGATCAACAGCGTCGTCTGTAAAGTCAAACGGGTACAGGGACTGGTTGCCCAGCAATTGGTGACGCCTGCGTCAGCCGGGGCGTCGACCGGTAGCACAGCGCAGCCGCTTCGCGACGCGAGAGAATGGGGAGTTAAAGGAGCCACCTGGCGAGATCAAGCATGACTACATCACAGCTTTCACAATACTCTCCGCCTCCTGGCTTCCTGCCTTACTTCAAGGCCGGCCCATAGTCCTGACCGACAAGCAACATCGCCATGCCCATCACCCCCGTCCCCGTGCACATGACGATGCCAACCGCCCTCCCGCCACCAAAGACGCGTGGCACCCTTGTTGAATCAACTCCGACACCTCCATCGCTTAATGACTGCCGCGACATCCCTCCATACCACCGCCTTCCCTTGCAGAGAGCGTCCGGACGTGACATCGTCATCAACTGTGCGGCGCCTTTCGTGGGCAGGTCATCTCTCCACACTCATACATGGCCCCTGGGACCATGTTTGGAGTCTTTGCAACAATGCAGTACATGTTACCTTTGGCGGAATTTGTCAAGATAAGACCCGTGACTAGGAGCAAGGAGGGAGAGGGGAGGTGGTGGGGGACGATGTTTCGTGATTTTGTCGTGAGGTACCGTATGCATCCATCGACATGTCATCTAAAAGCCTGTCTTTGCGAGTTGCGATCCACGTCTTGGCAAATCTGACTACATTGGATACTACCAGGTCCAACAGAGAAGCAAGATGTGCACGACACACTGGCAGTACGTTTCATGCGCCAACGTATGCGCATCTCTGACCTGTGGCATGCTATCAACAGGATTGCCTGCTGGGGCCGGCGGCAGTGTAGACAACAGCGTTCCCAGGGCGGCTCTGGCGGCATCTGTCGCCTTGCTTGCCAAGTCAATCGGGACACCATCTCCGGCTAGAGAATTGTCTAGTGCCGTTGCGTCGAGCGGACCAGCCAAGTGTCGGTGGATGGCTGCAAGGCGCACGGATTCTGCGTAGCGGTCCCGGGCCTCATTCGCATTGGCCCCGTGTCTTTCGGCAGATTCGAGAACATGACGGTGGCTCACCTGAAGTGATTGGACGCCGGCCAAGGAGACTCCCAGCGAGAATATGTTCATTGACAACTGACGTGACTCCCCAGAGACGATATCGCGCAAGCGCCTGTTGTTGCCCAACATACCGCTGGCGGCTGCACCTCTTGCGCTAGCAGCCGCCAAATCAGCCCTAAAATTGACTACGTCGGCAAGCACGCACTCCCGTTGGCGTGTGATCTGCTGTGCTTGTTGATAAGCATCGTTGCCTAACCGAGTATTCAAGGCCCATGTCCGCTCGTCAGGACTGGCTGCCGAGCTCGCGAGGAGTGTGCCGTGAAGGTGGTGACGAAGGGAATCAGCATCAATGACCTGCGGCAGAATGCCGGGGGAGCTATGCGTTGCGGGGGAACGGGCGAATATCCTGGCGGCAGCAATAACGTAGACGCCACAGTCCGTCATGTTTGGCTGGATGGGCCCCTGTGATATAATGTTAGTTATGACAAGAGCACCTACAAGCACTAACTCGGCCTATTGCTGATATTACCACTTATCGCCACTGAACTAATGGATGGCACAGCTTTGAGGCTATACAGAAATAGGAGAAAAGGGACGACCGAGCGGGTCACCAGACTAGACTAACAGAGATCTGACCTTAGAGGGTCGTAAACCTGCAGCGTATGAGAGTGGCGCAGGTAGCAGAGAAGAATCCAGTGGGAGGAGAATCCATCGGGAGGACTTGGAGTCGTGGGCTGGCAATAGCAGCGTCTCTTTCTGAGCCTGCTCCGCCAATCTTCTGGGTACCAACGACCATCCTCTCCAACCGCACAACAAGGCCGTACTCCCAACGGTTCCCACCTGATTGCCCCTCATTGAAGCGAAGACGCTGTTGATGATGGTGTCATTGAGGCGCTTGCCAGGCGTCAGGCGAGGCTGGGAATGTATGAGATCGCTCAAGTTGGTTTCAGGACGCGCAATGGGTCTAGCTCACGAGGACTCGACTGTTGGAGACACAGTCCTAAGCAGAGTTGCGGAGGTTGGGGGAGCTATATCTGCGCATTCATCGGTCGATGATGCGTGCAGTGGCGGTGCGGGCTCTGGACTGTGTTGTGTAATCTCAGGGACTGATACCAGAGCGCTATCGGATTCGACAGACCCTGACAGATCAGACATGTCTGCGTACTTTGAGCTTGCAACTGAGGAAGGGTTAGGGGGAAATAAATTGTAGTGGACAGAGTCGGGTTGAGGCTTCAAGCTTGGCAAAGCTTTTGAAATTAAACCGAGCTTGAGGTTCTTGGCATGGGGCTCACAGTCCGATGGACGACTGAGCGAGCGACAACGTCTGAAACTGACGTTTTGAAGCGTCAAGGGGGGTGTTAAATCTGCGGACGGGATGCTACGGTTGATTGAACCTATGGTACTGGGCGACAGTAAGCTGCTGTCTTCAAATGGTGGCTCGGTGTAGGCCCTACGGGCCCGCTCCAAGGGTTCTGACGGATCATCATCCCTAAGCTCTGTAACTTTGCTAATCGTGCTGAGTCGAGTTAATCCCTGTGGGTGGTCGGGGGGCAGATTGACGTGCCGAGAAGCGGTGATTGTCCTTCCTGCCGGAGGAGGGGAGGGAACAGGAGGAGGGACGCCAGCGGGAGAGACGTCGGCAGAAGAGCCTTCAACAGGACTGTCATCAAAGAAGGAAAAATCGCCGTCATCGGAGTCGTCTGCATACTCACCAGCATGGGCAGGGTGGGAGAAATCACCGTCGTCGTGTAAGGCTTGAAAGAGGACGATGGGGCTGGCTGGAGCTAGGCCCGGCGAATGCGTGTCGTCATCACTGTCGGAGATCCGGCTGCTGTTATTGCCGTGCAAGACTTGGGCAGTTGCGGTGTTGGGCAGGGACACAAGCTGGGCGTCTCATTTGTTTGAGTGTCGATTGCGCTGCTGGCAAGGGGGGGGGCGTCGTTTCTGGGAGACGAGATCTTACTCAGGACGTCGGTTGCGTGCGTGCTTGTAGGATTGACGATTGCTTTTGAAGAACGTCTTCTAGGCCAGATGTTGGTATTGTCTGTTTCCAAAGAGAGATGGATGTTAGCAGCAGGAATGATAAGAGTGAGAAGCGTGCCCCGAAGCACGCACTCAATGAACAGAAGACAGCCTCACATGAATCCACGACCATTCGGAACCTCAGTCTTTCCATAGACGTAAAGCGGCGGCCGCCAGTTTTTATACTGGCCCGATCAAGAACAGCATCGCTGGATATGGCATAGTAGCGCGTCGCGAGCTGCTCGACAGTGACTCCAAGGAAGGCGGCGCAGAGCCGGATAAGGGTTTCAGTGCAGGCCATGTTCTGGGTCACGTCGGCACCAAACAAGAAATAGAGGATAGCCGGTTGCGTGCCCAACTTTCTGGCGACGGAGGAGTAGCCCTTCTGAGTGCGAAAGGCAGCGCCTTTGCAGGGCTGGCCAAGGGCTGGGAATAGGATTCGGCAAAAGCATTCGAGGACGCGAGGCGAGACACGACGGAATGCCCAGAGCTGTAGAGGCTCGTCGTCTGGCTTGTGGGGTTGAGATTCGAACACGCCTCGGGGGTGCTTCTAGCGACCGAGGATCCACGAGTCAACATGGTCGAGGTCGTTGTCGGACGCATTTAACGAGTCGAGGGCTTCCTGGAGCATAATGGAAGGAGGAGGTTGTCATGGTTCTGGCGATGCTGACTTGATGGGAGATGGAGGTTGGTGCTGTGTCGATTGAGATGTTGAGCCAGGCAGGGCGGTGGTGACCACGGCTGATAGAAACGTTGGCGGCGTTTGTCTTGTGTTGAATGGAACGAAGCGAAGAGGAAGGAAGAAAGAAGAGGTGGGTAGACGGTGGCTACTCTGCAGCGGGCGGTGGTGGGGGATGAAGGAAGAAATGATGCGGATGGAGAGGTTGCGCCGAGGGATGGCCAAGGGGACTTGAGCGTGAGGAGAAAAGGGCAACTGATGATGAGACGACGTATGGAGATAGATGGGCAAAGAAACTTCCGACAGAAGGTAGTGTTTACGATGGGAGGGAGACAAGGAGGGGTGGGATAGCTGATAGCAACGCATAGTTAGAGCAAAGACAATGAATTGGCCGACTTGAGCTGGCTGCGGTATGCAGACGTACGCCAGGAAGGAGAGGAAGGGGAGTAGATGCTGGAAATCCGCCTGGCGCGTTCTCACCTCGCGGAAACGGCCGAGTGTGCTCGAATGTGTCGAGTTGACAGCACTTTTGATGCTGTCAACACTGCTGCCCTCACGTAGACAGCCCGGCGTCGGTGCCTGACGGCCGTGGCTGCCTACTGCTCCTGCTTCGACTCCACAGTAACCGTCTCTCCCTCCAAGTCGATGCTGGCCTCGGCGATTCCCCCATCAACAAGTACTTTCCACTCAACCATGGCCGGTCATTCTCCGCCATCCATTGCCAAGCTGTTATCAACGGGAACAAAGACAACAAGTGCTTTCCGCCTATTGCTTTCCTTCTCCAAGACCCCTATCGATGACTCCGCTACAACACCTCGCTCATGCCCTCCCTACCTTGGCTAGCCCGCTCGAATAGCGCGCGCCACGGAGACCCTTTGACAGATCTTTCCGACCCGTTCGGCGACAACCGACCGCCACCGTCGGCGCCAGGCCGTTGTCGCTAAGCGTCCCACTTTCCACCATTCATCGCCGGTCTGCGTCCACGAGCGACGCTGTCGACTTCCCCCTTCCGCCCGCAACACCGCCCTTGGCTGTTGAAGCGACTCCCCTGCCACCGTGGCTGCCTCAGACTCCGACTTGGAATCGATCTCGGACTCCAGCCATCACCAACATTGCGCGTTGTCTCCACCCGAAGATGTCGCAGCGAGGTCATCCTAGCGACTCTCGTAGTAGTCGCCGTCTTCGCCCATGGGTCCATCACGATGTGCCACCCATCTCTCAAATGTTGTATGTCCCGTTATTCCTTGTCGTCTGTTGTGGCAGTGGCTAACAGTCCCTGCAACCCCCGGCCGCAGACAACCCTCCCTCGCTTCACGCATCGATGGCCTGATTGCTATAAGCCTGCGTCTGTGTCCTCTCAAATCCATCATGCCAGCCTGGGGTGCACACACATATATCGCTCTCGAAGTAGTACTTGGGGTTACTTTGCTCATCGTCAACAGCAACTGTGCTGTGGCGGTAACGGTCGAAATTGCCGTCGATTAAGCTGGCGACGTCGTTGTAAACACAGTGGGATTCAAGGTTGAAAAACAGGTGCACGGTGGTAGGCGACGGTGAATCGTGTGCATGAGAGAATAAATGCCTGGCAAGCATTTGGGCGGGCAAGCATTTGGGCGGACAGAGATTGGGGCGGGCAAGCATTTGCGCGGACCAGCATTTAGGTGGGGCAGGAATAAAATAGACACATTTAGGCGAGTGCGGTTATTCGGGCCGTAAACTTCCATTATCCGGACCGTAACCCACTTCGGAGCTCCCGGAAGCAGTTAATCCGCCTTGATGAACTAACTCCTGTCGCGAATATTGGCCGGTTGTTGAGTTGCGGTTGTTAACGCGGCATTTTACAACAGTAAAGTTCTTACCGCAAGTCCACCCGTATCCCATCGCGCATCAATAATCGCGGGCGGCAACGGGGTCTCCAGCATCGCAGCCTTGCGGTGCACTGCCCGATTGCTGCCGGCATCGATTTCGATTGATTTGGGTGGGCGCGCCCAGCGAGGCAGATGGTGGCGGCAATCCGGATGTAGTTGTGGCGGTGGTGGGGGTTACGGTCCGAATAACCGCACTCCATTTCGGCGGGCAAGCAGGGGTATGTCTCTGTACCTACTCCGCAACACTGTGCAAGGGTGAGCGGTAAATGCCGAGTGATTCCTCATCATGTCTTCGTCTTCACACGTGTGTAGAATCTTTAGTAAGGTACCTAGTCTCTGGTAGCTACATTGTTCTCACGTACCTAGCAAAAGTTTCCCACTATCATTTCGTCCATCCCCCGACCTTAGCCATCCTCCCATCCACGACGCCGAGAGCAAACAAGTAGCTGGCGACATCGCATTCTATGTTAATTCCTTCGTCCACGTCCGTCGACCCTTTCAGTTGCCCGCCATGTCTCCATAGATGTTTGGCGTGGCTACCGCCACGGTAACTCCACTCCCACTCCAGCCATTCACAATACCGAGCACGTCGTTATCAGTAGTCGCTAATTAATGCGTCTCAACTGCTATAGCAAATCCGCAGCAAACCTATTATCAGACTGTTCAATCTAGGTATTTCCCTACCTAGGGCCCATCCAGACTGCATATTGCCCCATCGACCCCCGACTCAGTCGATTGCCTAGCCTTTGGCTGTTATCCCCCGAACCCGACCCCCGGTTCTCCATCTGCCGCCCTGGGCAGGTCGGTGCCTGTCGTTCGTTCCAGGCTCCAAGACAGGCAAGGCAGATAGACGAGGGAACAATCGAGAGGAGGGACAGGCGGCCGCTGAGGGGTTACTGACACCTTGTAGCTTACCGGCCAACGGACCATCATCCTCTACCCCCCGCAGCCGTAGCCGATAGGCAGCAGGCCATATCGTCTTGACAAAAGTGAGTCTGGAAGTAGCACCTTTGGCATTGGGGGTCGGTGTTGTATCGCTGGCCTCCACCAGCGACGATGGCACCAGTAGTCTGTGGCGCGGGTAGGTAAAGGGGCGTGAAAACCGCGTAGGCATATGGTTCGCCGTGGCCGGGGCTCGTGTGGGCTAACAAGCTGGCCAGCAGAGCAGGCTCCCTCGCGGCTAGAAGGTTGGAAGATTTGCACCAAGTATTACAGATAAACGTGTCACAGGCTGGTATGGTGGCACAGCCGTGTGTGGGTCACGTGTCCCACCCACAGCAACACCCGAAGGATGCCCCAGAGGACAGCAGTGCAGGGGAGGCAACGCCGCCTCCTCTGTTCACACATCCACACCGACGCAGATGTCTCGCAAAAGGCAATACCGCGACAACAAAACTCTCCAACGAGGTCTGCGGTAACGGCAAGGACGAAGACGACCAAGCCCCGCGTATGATCCACCCCGCATAAACCATTACCTCCCCGCTTCCCTCTTAACTCCTCCAACTGACGCGCAGGTGCAGCATACAGTACCATACGCTCGTCGTCAACCACCAAGAACCGTCGCCTTGAGCTGTTCGACTAACGCTATCCCGTCGTTACACGGCAGGCTGGTAAACGTGTTAGAAACACCGTCCGCAACCCAGGCGACAAGGCCTTCCCAAAAATGTCGACAAGAGCGTCTCAGACGTCTACACCAACCCATACCAGGAGTCGCCGCTGTCAGTTACTCCGTGTTCGATATACACCCCTCGCACAACCGGCATAAACTCCTGCCTGCCGATGCCTAGTCCGGATCGAAGCTGCGGCCTTGGGCGTAACAGTCGTGGCGCACAAGCTGTGACGCCTTCGCCTTGGCTGCTATGCTGCTCGTACAGGCCACGCAGAAGCCCGAAGCACCTCTGCTGAGGTACATGAGTGGCTAGGTCAAGTAGGGAAAGCAACTTTTTGGCCTGCAGCCACAGGAGAATCTTGCCAGGCAGATATCCGCAATCATCCATACAGGAGGCCTAGAGGACAACGGTAACCTCCTTGCGCCCGGATGCCTTCTTCGCTGCTCCGCTCTACTGCGTATACTCAGCTAACTCAACTTCCCTTCATGCAGGAACCTCCTGTCCTCTCCGATGCCCGGCGTTGGCCAAGCTTCCAATCCAACCCAACCCCCTCCAAAACACCCCGCACCGATCAGCAACACCAACTCTGACCTTTTCTCCCACCCCCCTCAACACGCAATAGTCGAACGAGGAGTCAAGGATTACCACCGCCTCAGGTACCGCCGACGATAATCCCCAATCACTCTACCCCATCGCAGGTGGCGATGCAGGCGCCGACAACAACGCGAACCATGACGGGGGCTTCTTGTTCTTGCCGTAAAGTTGGTAAGCGTCCAATGGAAGGGCACTACCGACATGGTCGTCCCCAACGTCTAGAAAACGCAGGCCGACATGTCTTGGGCACAAGCCCGGCGCCTGCTGCCCGGCGGTGGTTGGCGAGGTCCTAAGCGGCCATCAGGAGCCGGGCTCTTCCATGGCACAGCCTCCGAGACGCAACCGACGGCTGTCTTGGACCTGCTTCCCTTCTCCAGATTCCCTGGCGTTCCGATACCTGCCCTCTAAGCTCAACCGCCCGACGTAGCCGGCCAAAGCCCGGCTGAACACGCATGCACGTTGACGTTGGCATTGGACATTCCAAGGTGCCCTTCCAAGATGCCCTTCTTTTTGGCCCATGCTTCCCGGCGGCCGCAGCTAACCACAGCCTTTCGCTTAGACACGTTCGAAGCCCCGAGAAAGGAAACCCGCGGAGAGAGAGCAGCACACGAGGCTTCCGTGCCCTAGCCCTAGCCAAATTACAACACAAACAGCAACATCAGCAACAACAGCAACTTCGGGCGTTTGTGACATTCCCTCCAAAGCCCACTTCGCAACAACAACACCAAGCAACAAGATGACGACCCGTACGGCGGTCATCTCTTACGCCTTGTATGGTTCAGCGTACGCGCATAACCTACTTGATTAATAGGCATATTTAGAAGTAACAAAAGATGGCTACGGAATCACGTCTTAACAGCCTCACCTGTTCTGCCACACTTTTATCCCATGTATTCTGTTATCTTCCTATGTTTTGGTCCTGCCTAGGAATGTTAATAACAGCTTCCGAATTCCTAGCTCGCTCTTAGTTGCCCTATAATAGGTCCAAGTCCTTCATACTAGGTCTGACTGTGGAGCCGATCCTCATGTCACCTTCTGCCCCAACCATGACTGTATCCCGCACTTTGGCACGTAAAAGCTCCCCTTACCCAGAACCAGGCACAGTCTCACATTTTGGTCTCTTGGCCCGTTGGGTGCCGCCGTGACACCACCTGGTGCAGCGAAAGCGTTGGATGAATGACTTGCGGCATGGGCACTGGGTACGGCACACCACGCAGGAACAGCTCACCAATGCTCCGAGCTTACGGGACAGCTCCTCAAAGTCGTCGGCCGCGGTGCTGTGCTGTACCTCAAAGGCGATATCCTTCAAGACCCCCCGCCTAGCGAGGAGTTGTCGTGGAATGGCCTCGTTGGTGACCTCCAGGTGTTGCGCCACCCAAATCAGTTGCTGGATAGTCTCGACCACACGTAGCCTGTCGATGTACATGCCTCCTACCATATGAGAGTCCTCCATTGTTAACACGGCATGCGGGTGGTCGTGCCCAGATCCCATGATTGGGGTGTCGCCCGGCTCGAGGATAACGCAGCGCAAAGCCTTGGGCACCCAGTCGTCGCCGTTGGTAGCAAATTTGGCCCTCGACGCACCGTCGTCGTCAAAGGTGGCGGGGAAGATGCAGACCTTTCGGTCAAACCCGTTCCGCATCCACGTCCCGCCTGGGTTGTCCACGAGGAAGCCGGAAAAGGCGCCTCGCTGCCCAAAGAGACACAAATTTGTTGACACAGTTAGGTCCACCTCCCTGCCCACTTGAGTCGCTGCTAGGCTTCTCTTGCCTGCGCTATTGTACCGCTCCATCTCGAGGCGGCTGTTGATGACTGGTATGGTGTTAAATCGGCGATGGTTGAGGAATCTTGGCAGGGCGGTGCTGGCACGTATTGATCGTAGATCGAGGAGGTTCATGGGCAGCTTGCCGGCGGCCTGGTTGAGATCAGAGCCTTGGGTAATGCGTTGCAGCACGTCGTTTGTTGTTGTCGCAATTACTCTCTTT
Organism: Colletotrichum tofieldiae; assembly: GCA_022836555.1. Lineage (NCBI taxonomy): Eukaryota > Fungi > Ascomycota > Sordariomycetes > Glomerellales > Glomerellaceae > Colletotrichum > Colletotrichum tofieldiae. Next base: position 365,840 of record BQXV01000013.1, read on the forward strand.
CCTGTTGCTGAGAATCCTTGTACGTCAACCAATGCGTTGCATCTGTGGTCCTGAAACGCCTGCACGAATGTCTTGAGGGTTATCTCCTCTGCACCTCGGACGCTATGGATGATGACGGGCTTTTCCCAAAACCCATGCTCGCCAACAAAGGGTGCCATCTCGTCGTCGCTATTGACGCACCAGACATCCACGTTGTCGCTACCCTTCAGCAGGCCAAGTGTAGGATTTCCCAACTTTGCCACAGGGAGGTGAGAGAGGTCGGGGAAGAGGCCTTCGAGGAGTTGGAGAACCCCGTCCCACCACGTTTCGTCACCCCGGTCTTGTACTCTCAGTTCCTGCACAAGTTGTCGCAGAAGCTCGGTGCTCGAGATGCTGGCGGCGCTGTATTGATTGTCAAGGGGTTGGGATACGTCTTGGTTGTCGAGGTCATCGCCGTCGAGGTCATCGCCGTCGAGGTCATCGCCGTCGAGGTCATTGCCGCCGAGGCCATTATCGTCCTCAGCCTGGAGAGTGTCATGGTTTGGAAACTAATCTGGGTGACTGACTTGCTTGATGGTGTGATTTTTGTGTGCTGATAGATGGATGACGTCCCCGTCGGTCTCGCGATGAAGCGGGCAGCAGGCAGGCGGACACGGGGACAGGGGCAGCTCAGCGTCTTAACGCCCGATGTTGAAGGGGCAGATGCAAGCCCCAGGGGAGCAAGCCGAGATAACGCGTCAAGCTCGAATTTTTCTAGGTCTGATAGTGGGGCCTCGGTCTCCTGTCCATCCAAGATGTTTTGTCATGATGCCGATGTGGCCAAAGCCCATGCACGACTTTCCCGACGTCTTGGTTGGAGGCACAGTGCTGTCCTCGGCACGGCATGGACAAGCGGACCTGCTCTAGGGCTTGGTGCCGTTGGCTGCAGTGACTGCCTCTGAACAGCCCGAGAGCCTACCTGCCATTCAGGTGACGAAGCTTGCGTCTTTTGGACACAACGACTCGCAGGCCTCGCCTTCACTATCGTGCTTAGGAGGCTCGTGTGAGGCTTCTACACCTTGCAGGACCGATTCCCTTGTTGGCAGCCATGAAGTCCAGAAACCATTGAATCGGTGTTGAAATCTGCCCTGGCCTTCCAAATGCACCGTGCAGCACATCGGCCACCGCGCAAGCATCTCGGACGGGATCGTGCTCGTCTAGATGCCGTTTAGAGTCGCGACGCTTCACTTATCTTGGTTCACGTTGCTTGAGGTGAACCAAGAATACCATTTGTGTATGTCATGGCCGTTGCACTAGTGGGGAGAAGGTGGGTGGTATTTCCAAGTGCTTAGACCATCAAGCGGTGAAGTGCAGATGGGCGTTCGGAAAACGAGAAGGAGGCCGGCATGCCGGGCATATGCTTGGAACTTGACTCGGTATCTAACGGCAGCCGCTGCCACAACTGCCGCTGCACCTGCCACCGCCACTGCCATTGCCGTTTGCGAAAAGGTGCCAAAAAGTCTGGCAGCTTTCTGTCACTGCCACCGCCACTGCCGCTGCTATTTGCAAAAAGGTGCCAAAACTTTGGCAGCTTTCTGCCGCCTCAGCCACACTTCTGCGCAAAACACGTTAGATGCCAACCAAAAGGTGCCAGATGTAACCAGCAGCTGTTGTAAGCCAGCAGTTTCCGGTCGTCCTATGTATCAATCAATATAGAAAGTGTGTTGTCGTGTCTTGGAAGACTTGTTGTTTGAAATCTGAACTTCGTACCAAACGACGAACAACCCTTTGCCCCGTTCACAAATGCACATCATCATCCTTTTCAGAGCTCAATCAGCCGCTGAAGTGAGATCCCAACCAGGCGGAAGCAGGAGCCTGCATGCTAGATCACATGGCCCTCTTTGCCCACCCGCCTCGTGTTCGGACAGCGCTGCGCAAAAAGCCGCTCGCTCCTACCTCTGTCTGAACACGACATTTTACGCACTGTGGAGTTGGGTTCATGACATGATTTTAGCAGTTCGCTCCCTTTATTCCTTCTCGTCTGTCGTTCCTACTTTTTTTTTTCATTTTTTCATTTTTGAATTGTTCCTTTCTTTCTGCCTTTCCTGCATCTTTTCCCTTCCTGAATATTGACAGACGGGATACACGATAGGACATGTCCTGCCCTCTCTTCAATTTTACGTGCACCACGTCTCGCCCACGCCTGGAATTCCACATGCTGACGCAAGGCGCCCATCTTCACAACCTTCTACCCGCTGCCATCATCAACAGCGGCAGCGGTAACGACGACGAGAGCATCAAGCGCAAATAATCACGACAAAGGTCTTCTCCCTTGCCCCCCGTACTGATCCCAAATGCAACCATGGCTGTCAATGATATCCTCCGCCGGCTCAACTCCGCCAGCAGCGCCACTAGGGGCGACGACAAGACATTCGAGCTCTGGCACAGGCTCGACACAGAGTTTCGGCTCGACCCTGACCATGCCGAGGATGACTTTGCTCTCTGGGCAGTCCTTAACGTTAAGCGCGACGTCCTTATCCTGGTCACCAGTCGCTCATTACCGGACGAAGTGCGCAACATCCGATCTGATATCGCCAGTCGTTGGGCCAAGGCAGTGAAGCGACACAATCTCTCCCTCGGCATCATCGCTCTGCTCTTTGGGAAAGACATCGTCTCCTCCAGGTGCTGCGCCACTGCTCTCTCCCAGCTTTCCAAGCTGCGTGAGGACATTGATCCGGTCCGCCTCTACGAACTCTTCGCCAATCAGCCCACCACCATCTACGGTCGGCGCCCGCAATCAGACATCACGCGCCTTCGAAAGGTGGTCGAGGCCTGTAAGTTCTGTGTTCCAGTTGCATCTGCTCACTACTTTTCCAAACTACTCGGAGCTTTATTATGTCTTCTTCCTCTAAACATAACTTCCCTGTGATAGGTGCCCCCGGCTGCTGGCCAAAGAGGACCAAGCGCGAAGTAAATAGAGGCGATCCCGGTCCTAAAAGTGACTCCCCCTTGGTACTCTCCAAGTGCGATGAAATCCCTTCCATTGACAAGCCGAGGCAACATGAAAACAAGCTGGATGAAGCGAACAAGGCCGACATGACGAATGAAGTTCCCATGGCTGCCACCACGCCCAGTGAGCCTGTCGAGGACACCCCCGAGCATCCCGAGACCCCCGAACCCCCTGAAGTCCTCAAGCCCCCAGAGACCCCCGAGGTCGCCCGCCGGTCTGTCCACCACCACTTGTCTCCATCGCGCCTCTCGTTCCTCGGCGGCGAAAACCTCACGAGCCCTGAAGATACCCAGAAGGAGGACGCCCCCAATAGCCCTCTGCTCTCTGAGCAAGACGACAATTACTCGGACTTCAGTCTCGATGGCGGTCTAGATTATTCTGACGATGATGAAGATTTCACTAATGCAAGTGACAATGGTGCTACATTCAAGCCGGACCATTCGTTAGGTGACGACGAGGGCCTTCCAAGTTTTATGGAAGAGGATACTTCGAAGAAACTTTCATACCCTGCCACCACACCTCGACCTTCCGTGAGCCTTTTCAGCCGCGACGGTAGCTATCACAGCTTGGGTAATTCCGAAGACCCCCTCAGGAATGTCAACATGGGTGGTCCTCGGAGGAGACAGAAACGAGTTATAGACCAGCTAGAGCAGCTACCACCTCGAGATAAGGCCAAAAAGCCCAGGGTGACTTTCGACTTGGAACCACCCTTACAAAAAGAATCGACACGCGTCTTTGACCTGCCGCCTGCTCCCTCAATCGAGAAACACGGTGAATGCAACGAGTCACTTACCAAAGTCTCCCGCCGTTCCAGTCTGGAGTGCATCGTCAACAGCCTCCCCTGCCTCTGCCCTAGCGTCTGGCTAAACGATGTTGTCATCCATACCATGAGCCGCCGGCTCGAGTCGCCCGATGTCGGTGTCATTGACAGCCTCACTATCGCGGCCTTCGCCCGTGGAAGAAATATCGAGGGGGGCTTTCGGCGCAAGCTACAACCCACGATTCAAAAGGCCAAGGTGCTCATTCTTTTCAACATTGACAACACCCACTGGGTCGTGTTCCTGTGGACGCGTGCTGATAGTACCCTTACCGAGTTCGACTCCGCTGCCCCCGTACCAGCTCGTCCCCACACTATAGACAATCCGGTTCCCGAGTTCCTGCGCTGGATTACCGATGAACCCGAACTAGAGGTCATCTCCCGGGCAGTCGAGGTATGTCGTACCTTTCCGCCGCATTCATTCGTCAGTCGCTCTGACCAAGTTCAAGTGCCCCCGCCAGCCCAACAGCTCCGATTGTGGTGTCTACACGCTGATGCTCGCTCACACGATTGCTACAGACCGGGCGATACCGTCGGAGATTGATGGGAAACTCGCGCGAGAGTGTATTCGTCGAGCGTTGCTCACGTCGTGGGACACCACCCCCACTTTACACGAGTGGACACGCTTTGGCACTGCCACCGGACCCCAGACGACCATGCAGAGGAGCAGCCAAATCAGCGCACTTTTTCAGCGACAGAAGCAATTTCGCGGCCTGCTTCGCGACTCTTCTGGTCTTGGCGGGCAAGGAGTATCAACTTCAGGATTGATGCAAGAAGAGGTAACACAGCTGCGTATTATGGCAGAGTCTGATCGGCAGCGCCAAACGATTTTGGCACTTACAGGACTGCTCGTAGAAGTACACAACACGCATGAGAATGCACTGATTGATGCCTTGGCGACGGAAAAAGAGGTCCAGGAGACTCGCTCGCTACGTCTGCTAGAGGCAGAAGTGAGAGGCCGCGTTGCCGGGTTCCTGTCGAGTATGGCGGCCCTGAGCGCTGCCCAAGCCGCGATAAACAGACCGACCAGATCAGCCGGCGGGGGCATGATGAATCGCTGTCAGGTCATGCGGGACATTGCTCTGCTGGGTAACGATGACTGGGTCTCTGGCACCGACGAGCCTGAGACACAGAAGAAAGACGTCCAATCGGGAAAGAGTTCCATAAGTTCTAGTATTTAATTATTAGCTTGCTATTAGATGTAATTTTTAAGAAGTATGTTTCTTAGTTTAAGAAACATTATCTTATAAACTATCTTAGAGAAGTTAACTATATTACATTCTTCTAGCTTAACCTATATAAGAAGAAGCTAGTAAAAGCCTAGGTTAATTAGTATACCTATTTTAGTAATATAGCTACTTTATAAGTTAAAAGTATTTATACTCTACTTAAATTGCACCTAAAAAGATTAACATTAGACCTATTTAAAGCTTAGTAAGTAATAAAGCACACGTTACTAAATTAGCTGTTAGATTTAAGATTAAATTAAGTTAAATAGTAAATACAGATACTAGTTAAGCTTTTAAGGTTAATATATAGTATAGTACTTAGCTAGGTATTATATAAAGCTCTCTGTAAAGTAGAAAAGCAACAGAAGCTGCTTATAAAGAATAATACAAACCATTTTACAATCTGTACAGAAGTTTTCTCTTAAGTGTACAGTCTGCTATGCTTATACAAATTAAAGGCTTTACAAGATTAGAATCTTATTCTGCTACATAAGCACTTTTATGCACATTAGCATTTAAGGTATAATAGAGCACTGCAGCTATTGCTAGAGCCTTACTAGCGCATTAAGCCCAGATTGTAATTAGAGAACTCCAGTCTTCTAAAATTAAGCACTAGACAAGAGCTAAGTAGGTTTAAAACTGTTAAAGTTACATTAAGAGCCCTAAGTAAATGCAGCAGGTGTTATATAGTTAGCTATACTATAACTTTAAAGGTATACCCTCTGTAATACTCGCACTTACTACTTAAGCTAACACTATTAAGTTTGATTCTTACTACTATACTAGAAGCTACAGAGAGCCTTCTGTTAAACACTGTACAGACTGTATTAGCTATAGTTTAACTAACTACAGATAGAGCAGTAGAAGCTAGCACGTTACTACTTAAGATGCTATTGTTATCTTAGCATTTGTATTTACTCTTACTGCTAAGATATAATTTACCTAAGGCAATATACAAACGGTACTGTATAGCAAGAACTACCTAGTATGCTGCCTAGCCTTACGGGAGTGTTAAAACAAACCAGAAGTATTAGAGAGCAATAGGACTTCTACTGTACTATAAAAAGAAATGTTATAAGTAGTATCTTAACTATAAGCAGATAAAAAGATGCTGCACTACCTTAAAGAGGTTAAGAAATTAGACTAAGGAGGAGATAATAGCTTATTTAGACTAGAACAGAGCTAAATACAAACAGGTTAATAAGCTAGTTATTACAGAAGAGGAAGAAAACCCCTTTTGAAACAGTAAGAGAGGTATAGGTAACATCTAGAGACAAGTTGAGAGAGATAATGCAGAACAGAAGGCATTATACACCAGAAGTCAGCCTAATGAGTGCATTATAGTTAAATTGTAAATTAAAGGACAATTAAAACTAGGTTGTATCTCTTATTAGCTCAAGAGCTCTACAGCAAACTCGCTTAGTCATTTCCACAGGTACCTGTAGAATTTTACAAGCACAGGTACCCGTGAGCCTATTGGGAGCCTGCTTAAGACCAACCGCTTAGGTAACGCAATAAATTCGCCACGCGCGGACCAGCCAACTTCGCACTAAAAGTCGTCTTGTAGTCATTAAAGATGATCAAAACAATTGTAGCTATCCTATTAGCACTAAAGTGGATCCTTAGTTCTCAGCCTTAATTGCTGCTTCTTAGTCGGATTTAACCGTTACACATGAGTTATGCTGTAGGTCATATTACTTAATAAGCATCCCCATTCTAGGTGGGATCCTGCTGTCGTATGTTAGCACACAAACTGACTCATTCTGTTCAACCTGAACATTTACCAGGGTTGCTTTTCACCACCCTCGATTTGGACAGGTGTGTTTTACCATTTATGTACCCTGTTACAGTGTGGTAATGAACCACACGTTGACCGACCAGAAAGCATATGAGCTGCCTTTTTGGGCGAGAAATTGGGGGCTTATTTTTGAGGGGTTGGAGTAAGGAAGCAACCGTATAAACAGAAACGGTAAGCCCCGGAACCCCTGCATAATCGGCATGTGCTTATCAGCATGTGCCAACTACTTACCTGCCCTAAATTTCCTACCGTCTTGGAGAGTAGCATACAGCCGGGGTTTAGCGTACCTAATTAGTAAGTCAGACTACCCACTTTCTGGCACCCCCCACTTTCTGGCACCCCAAAAATCCCTCAACACCATGGCCAACCTCCCACTTCCACCAACTTCCAACTATCACAACATTTTCAATATTCATCTAAACAGCCTCAACTTTTGCCTATTACTTCTTTCATACCCCATGGTCCAATACACTGAAGATGATGTTAATCAGGCTCTTGAAGCTATCGCCAACGGCAAGAGTACGAAGAGGGCAGCTCTAGAGTACGGTATCCCTCGGTCAACCCTCCAACTTCGACTCCAAGGCAGCCAGCCTAGAAATATCGCATTCTCTGAACTACAGAGGTTATCCCCTGATCAGGAGGGCAAATTGGCTGAATGGATACGAATCCAGGCTGCCCTTGGACTAGCACCAACACATCAACAAGTCAATGAATTTGCAGAGCGTATTCTACGGGCTATGGGCGATAACCAGCCAATTGGAAAAAGATGGATCCAAGCTTTCAAGCGGAGGAATCCATCTATCAAGGTCCAGAGAAGTCGTCCTATTGATTCTAGGCGGGTTAATGGAGCATCAACTGAGATTATTAGGGACTGGTTTAAACGCCTAGCTATCCCAGCTATCAAGGATATCAAACCAGCCAATAGATACAATATGGATGAGACAGGTATCCTTGAGGGGAAGGGATCTAATGGGCTGGTGCTAGGTATGGCTGAAATGAGGTCTGTACGGAAAAAGCAGCCTGGATCACGAGCCTGGGTTTCTATCATTGAGTGTATCTCAGCTACTGGTATACCGACCTTCCCACTCGTCATCTACAAGGGCAAAACAGTCCAGCAGCAATGGTTCCCCTTGGATCTCGGCCCTTATGATGGCTGGCAGTTCACTGCTACAGAGAATGGCTGGACAACGGATTTAACAGCTGTTGAATGGCTGCAGAAGGTCTTCATCCCCCAGACTACCCCCCAGAGCAAGAAAGAGGCGAGACTATTAGTTCTGGATGGCTACGGTAGCCATACAACTACAGACTTCATGTGGCTATGCTATATCAACAATATCTATCTATTGTTCCTGCCACCACACACCTCACATGTCCTTCAGCCACTTGACCAGTCAGTATTCAGCCCTGTAAAGGCAGCCTATAGAAAGGAGCTGGGATACCTTGATCAGTAGAACGATTCTACTGTTATTGGTAAAAGGAACTTTCTTACCTGCTATCAAAAGGCTTGTCTAGTAGGGCTGATAGCCCAGAATATCAAAAGTGGCTGGAAGTGGACTGGTCTATGGCCTGTATCTATAGCCAGACCTCTTATGAGCTCCCTACTACTTCCAGCACCACCAACACCATCAACACCACCTGGTCAGACAGCTGGAGGGCAGTCTAGAGGTACGGCCAAAGATTGGATATCTACAACATCAATAGTAGCATGGTCTACACCACAAAAAGCCCGGGACCTAAGTAGCCAGTTAAAGCTATTCAACAAGTTCAGTACTAGCTGTAGTAGTACACAACGTCTACTATTCAGAAAGGTCCAGAAAGGATTCCACAAGCAGGCATACTAATTGGCTGTTGCCCAGCACCAAAATACCGTTTTACAAGCCCAAGTCAACAACACTACAACAAGAAAGAGAAAGGCAGTTCAAATCAACCCCAATACCAAGTTCGCTAATATCAAGAACATCATGCAGGCTCAACTTAAGGCTAGCGAGAAAGGGAATAATCCAGCTGAATCCGGCGACTCTGATCACCCTAGTGAAGCGGAAGACTGTATTGTAGTAGGTGGTGGGTAGTAGCAATAGTTAATTGAAGTCGATGGGTATGTTGGCGATAGCTTCATTTGTGGGGTGCCAGAAAGTGGGGGGTGCCAGAAAGTGGGTAGTCTGACTTAGTCTCAGCCGCACATAGATCTCCGTTTCTAGTAACTAAGAGCCGATGTAACCTGAAATGTCTGCTACTAGGTGTGGTTCAAGTAGTATGCATTTCTTAATCACATTCCTTTTCTTGATCACATTCCTTCAGAGATCATGGGGAAAGAGGGGAGGGCAGGTAATGGCACTTGCTAATTCTCCGGATGGGTTCCGACATCTGTGGAGTATGTATAGCAGGAACTTTCCTAAATGTTGAGAGGAATCATCCGATCTTTTTCTTTTTTAAAAATCGAGCCCTTACCATGCGCTTATTAAAACAGACATTGGGCTTCTTTTGACCTTGTCCATCACGAAGATGGCTCAACTCCCGACGGGTGCTGCTGGCGCCGCAGCAGGGGTATTGATATACTCCTGCATTAGTGAGACTTGTAGTCTCCTCATGCTCTGGTTGACATGGATGCACAGCGAACAGTTCACTTGTGAGTAAAAAGTCTTTTTGCGCAACTGAATGCATCTGATCGTGACGACAGACGTTGCTTGTATCACCTATTTTACCTTACTTAGTACAACTGCCTCTATTATTCAACAAATTCATGACATCATAACATGGCGAGACATGTTGCGAGAGCAATTCAACAACAAGAGATTAAACCCTAACAATCCGGAGCAGGCGATTGCTAATGGCTCGGTCGGCGTTAACCTAGTCTTGTACTACATCCAGTACTACTGTTACAATGTGGAGGCCATGTTTGTCATGTTTTAGTATGTGATTTGTCCATGCAAACATCTTTTGGAATTACAAGCAGACGAAAGTACTAACGGCATGCTTCCAGGGCTATTGCGCTTGCGCAATCAGTCTACAAACTGAACGAACGCGGGAGGCTCAAGCGCTTACTGGATAAACTCAATGCAGCTGGCAAAATAATCACTGTTCTTTTCCCGCTCTGCACGATACTCTCATTACGCATACCCGCTTTACAAAAAAACTTCATTGCTTTCATCCTCTTAGCAGACCTTCCACGTAAGTTGAAATGAATTGTCGATCGCAGGGGTTGCTCCTAAATTAACTTCCTATAGTTATGTTAAGTCTCGCCGTAGGGTGTGGAACTCTGCTGGCTATACTCATAAGATATATCCAATCACGGAGGAGGTTGACAACATTCAGTGTCAGCTACAGAGGCTTGAATCAATCGGAACGAAGAAATGTCGATACATCAGTCAGCTCTTCAACCAGCAAGGCATATTTACCACGACGCAGTGTATATGACAGATGGCTCATGGGGCGCTTTACAGTTGCATTTATAGTTCTCTCGTAAGACCCTAGTTCCTATTGAATTCAGGGTGATGTCAAAATGCTAACCCTGTGTGTAGGATCTTTAAAGTAACCAATACTTTATTCCAATTATCATCTATCAATAACAATAGGAAAGATGCAGTTTTACAGGAGCCTGATTTCAGCTTAGATCGAGCCAAGGCAACCTTCGCACTTTTCCTGCCAGGCGTGACACCAGGTATCTTCCTCTTCGTCATCTTCGGTACGACAAAGGTGTGCCGAACGCTAATTTTAGAAACTTTTACACTGCAAAAATGGCGTAAGTTAAAGAAAGAGAAGGACAATGGCATAACAACATATCCTGTTAGGTTCAATAATATAATGAAACCTCTTCCGGCCCTACCCAAGACAAATTGGGTAGATATAGACCGAGGGGAGACTATTCAAATAAGCGCGACTCGATCGAAAAACATCAGCAGGAGCAACTTTAGCCATATATAGGGGTATATTTTGCCCATCATAGGAAACAATATATCGCGGCCGACTTCGCCAGGGTCCACTTCATCCCAGCGGCTTCGCGTTACATACACTTGACAGGGATACGTATATACATGGCCAGTCGTGCTCGGGCGGAGCCGGAGCTATGACCAACCATTTGACAATACCCGTTGAACTTTAAAATGGAAACCCGCAGGCGCGTCTAATAACAGACTGGCATTACCCGGGGGTGTTAGTCAGCGCAGCGGAGAGCTAAACACCCCCTCCTCACGGAGGGGGCGAAAAAAGGGGGGTCGCAGCAAGAAAAGGGGGGTCGCAGCCTGTCCCCACTTTGTCCTGACTTTTGTTATATTCTCACCAAAACAATCAATTATTCGGACATTTCATCGACAGATATCAACACTATCTAAACCAACCATCCCTATCCAACACAGTCAATATGCCCCGACCATGTGACAAGAATATGACTGCTGCTAAGAAGGCGGCCGAAGTGGTATTTGCTGCCCAGCAACGGGCTCAATTTGATCGGGCTGGCAAGCAGATATCTACCATATCTATCCGCGAGGTTGCCCGGCAGTATGGCGTATCTGATATGTCTATTCGCCGGCATCTTCGGACCCTTCGAGCTGGCCATAACCTTCGGGCGAGCCCGCCGGCTGCCCTTGGCCGGCCGCGCGCGCTAACCGCTGCTGAAGATGCTGCTCTTGCGGCCTTTGTTATATGGCTTGCAGAAGCTGGCTTTCCAGCCTTGCCGATACAGGTAGAGGAGACGGCCAACTATCTGCGTAACCTCCGCGCTATGCCTCCTGTATCGGAGCACTTTGTCCGTACCTGGCTTGCCGACCACCCAGAGCTTCAGAAGAAGGCTGCTATCAAGCCGGTTGAGATATACCGTAAGGGAGCAGAGCTGGACCCTGCCCCGATAGAGGACTTCTTCACGCGGTATCGGGCAACAGTCCGCGAGCATGATCTTGGCCCTTCAGAAATATGGAACGCCGATGAGTCAGGGTGCCGAATCGGCTGCCTCAGCAGCAGGATACACGTGATACTACTTCAGCGGCCGCCAAAATACAACCGCCTGCCAGAGGTTATCGATCCTGCGAATCAAGAGTCATGTACGTTAGTTGGATGTGGCAATGCTGCGGGCGACAGCATACCAGGATATCTGATCTTCAAAACGTGGCCAGTCACTGCTTAGGCAGATTATCAGATCCAAGAAGGTGTCTGCTTTGCGCATTCGGCAACTGGCTTTTCGAACCGAGAGGTTATGATGGACTATATACGGCACTTCAATACTAAATCATACGCAAGGTCAGCTAAGTATCGCCGTATAGGCCACTCACTTAGGGACTATTTTGGCGTTAACGCATACGGTTGTAACGACTATAACCTATATCTGCCTAATGGTGAGCTAAGCGGAGTACGCCAACAATACTATAACTATCAGGATACTATCAAGAAGTCAAAGCGGCCACATCGTCTGCTTCTGTTAGATGGGTTTACTGGCCACATCAGTATAGAGCTCATGGAGTATTGCATTAACTTCGACATTATCCTGGGTTTTTTTCCGCCTCATATAACGCACTTTCTTCAGCCGATGGATGTTGGGGTCTTCCAGCCATTCAAGAGTGCCCAGCAAAAGGTGCTTCGTAACCATATACGAGATGGCAACCTCACATTTACAAGAGGCGACTTTGTTGCTGCCCTTGCCGATATGACTAATACTGCCTTCACGGCTGCGAATATCATGAGAGGGTTCGAAAAATCAGGTATCTAGCCTATTAGAGACGATGTTATATTGGCCCAGTTAGTGAGGAGGATGCAGCAGAGCAAGGCTGATATACCATCCCACCTTATATGTTTTTTGCCACATGACGATCGCTTCAACAAGGCTATACTTACTGCCGACCATATAGAGGAGAAGTATGGCAGCCCATAGAGCACCCCTTCAAAAAAGGGATTCAAGGTGATCAAGGAAGTAATTAATAAGGGAGCTCTCAGCCATAAGTACCAACAAGGTCATATTAAAGACCGCAACGAGAGGCTAGCAACATGGCAACGAAGAAGCCAGGCCCGGCGAGCCGTCAAGCCAAGCCACTCATTTGTATCAAGTGTCACTTTTGATGATATAAAAGAGGCACGTGAGAAGCAAGTGACTGAGACTACACAAGCAGAGCAACGGCGGCAGCAAGCAGCAGTCAAGAGGATGGCTCGCAGCCAAGAAAAGGAGGTCCGCCAACGATATAGTGCTTCAAAGTATCAGATAGTAGATAGGCGGATGAGGCGACTAACCTTTAAACAGTGGCTGCACCATACTGGAGAAGTTAATGCCTACATTCCGTTCGATACCTCAGATCCTCGTTGGCATGACGAGCCAAAGGAAAAATTCACTATCGACGTCAACCCTACCCCTTTACCGCAGCATATACTTAATCGATTCAAGTATACAGCAAGGCCCCTTAGTCAAGGCAATGTTAACCAAGCATTGGCTGATGCTGCTGCAGAGGCAGCTGGGCTAGACTTCGATCCCGAGATATTTGCAGACATAGATAATCCTATTGACAAAGACGTCGATAAGGCTGTATCCAGCAAAGAATCAGTCGGTACAGCTGGGGATGAAGATGATGACCTTGAAATAGCATTAGTGCCATCACTGCCAGCAACACCAACGCTAGCAACAACATCACAGGCACCATCACAATATAAGTCACGATACCACGCAATCAAGGATAGTATAGATACCTGGCGAAGCAGGGGCACAATGGAGGATAACCCACTTACCCCCCCATTAACGCAGGCTAAAAAGAAACGGCAACATATAGTGGATGATAGTGCCAGTGATAGCACTATTATAGTGGCGATTTGAATTTTTAATTATCGTACAAAAAGGGAAAAAAAGGTACCGTTTTAAAGCCCTAGATTAGGGCTATTGATTCGTACTACTCTTATTATTATACGACGTTGTGGTTGTTGTGACCTTTTGAATTAAAAAGTAGAGGTTTCTGTGTATAACAGGCAAAAGTGATGCTATTCGTGATATGGGCTGCGACCCCCCTTTTGCTGCTGCGACCCCCCTTTTTTCGCCCCTTACGTGAGTAAGGGGTTTTTAGCGCAGCAGCCTGATGACTAAAACCCCTGGGTAGTATATCTTTTAGTTAAGTTCTTATTTAAACTAGTTATAAGTAAAAGTATACTTTTAATTTAGTAGTATATTAGTTTAAGTATTTTAAAAAAGGTTATTAACTAAAATGTATATAAGCCTTTTTTACTACTTAGTTCTTAAAGTATAAGAGGCTTTTTTCTTTAGTAAAGGTATATATAAGTTATTAACTTATTTTATATCTAGTATGCCTAACTATCTTTTATCTAAGTATACTTTATTATTTTTTACTTAATCTTTAGGTAATAGTTATTTAGTATATATATTATAGTTTTATTCTATATTTTTTCTAATTTTTTTCTTAAATAGCTATATATATTTAGAAGTTATAATAAAGCGTTAGCTACTATTAGTTTTTTTTAAAAATATAAACAGTTTAGTTGAATTAGCTAAGTATTTAGAAGCTAAGACTAATTATAAGTTAGCCTTTTTCTTATTAGTAATAAAAGTAAGACTTAATTTAATATAAAGTAGCTATATATTTATTAGTACTATAGTTAGTTAATAGAGCTAACTAGACTAGTGTCTTAGTTTTATAATAAACTAAACTAAGTATATACTTTAAGTTTTATTAGCTAGTACTTACTTTATATAATAATAAACTTACTTAGGTATATTACTAAGAAATACTAGTCTATAGTATTAGTTTACCTTTAGTTTATATTATACTGTTCTTTAGTTAAAATAGTATTACTTTAAACCTTAGAATAACTTGTAATAATAATAATAGCCTTACCTTTAAGAAAAGCTTAAAAACGTTTTAAAGGTATATAGGTATTCTTTTTATATCTAAAGTAATAACTATATTATTTATAAACACCTTAGTATAGTTATTAATAAGTATAGTAGGTTATTTATATAGCGTTTATATATACTAAAGAATTTTAGAATCTTATTAAAGCTTTAATTACTTTTTATAGTAACTTATAATAGTAAAGTATTCTTAATATAGTTTATATACTAAATTAGTAAGAAAAAGATTTAGTATTTACTATAAAAATAAATTCCTTTTTATATGCTAGTATATTACTTTAGACTAAAGAGGTATTAAGTAAGTATTTAGTATAGTAACCTTATTTAAAGCTTTTAAATTAATTACTAATTTTTTATTTTATTACTATTAACTACTTATATATAATAAATTATCTTTAAAGCTATTAGTTATTTAAGAATTTAGCTTTATTTTACTTATAAAGATTATTATTATTTTATTTATAATTCTTTAGTCTTTTATACTTACTAGGTTAGTTTCTACTTATATTTTTATAGTAAAAGTTCTTTATAAGATATATTATATATAGTCTTTTAGATCTATCTTAATTATATTTTAATTTTATACTACTAAGTATTAGATACTAATACCATATTTATTATATAATAGAGGTTTATTATAAATTAAACTTCTTTAGTAGTTTTTATAGTATTATATATTTATTACTTATTTTAATCTTAAAGTTAGTGTTAGTATACTTTAAATATATCTTACTACTTTTTATAATTATTTTTACGTTATTTATTTTTATTAGCTAGTAATAGTTTAGTTTTTATTAGCCTAAGTATTATTATAAACCTTATCTACTTTAAAAATAGTAAGATAGTTTAGCTTAAATATTTAGTATATATTAGCTAGTAGTATTATTATATTATATTAGTTAATAACCTAAAATAGCTAATACTAGTCTTTTTTATATAGGTTTAAATAAAAGGAAGTTAGTTTAAACTTTTTATAATATAATAACCTTAGTAGCTATCTTTAGTAGTATAGTAAATTATAGTAGCCCTAGCTATATATTTCTTATAGTCCTTTTAGTATAAATAATAGTAAGTATATATTATTATAGGCTTTAATAGTAACTAGTTCTTTAGAGTTAAGGATGTCTACTTTATTAAGGATATTAAATTCTTACCTAAGTAAGAAACCTATATTTAACCTTTAGACTACTTATATACTAAGGTGTAGTTAAGCTGTTATTTTAACTTTATTTACTCCTTCTTATATATTTAATATAAATATAGCCTATTCTTTAGCTTCTTATTTACTTATTCTTATAAGTAGGTTTAGTAAATTTATCTACTTAGTAATTTAGAATAGTCTATAGAAAGGTAGTTTATAATATAGCATTATGTTCTAGGTTAACATACTTAGTAAATATATTAGATATTACTATAGCTTTAAACTAGATCTTTATATAGGTAACTATATATAGTTAGGTTATAAAGGTATAGATTTTCTATAGTAGACTATTAACCTTTAGTTCTTTTATATTATTCTAGGTAGTTAGGTTTAGGTTTTATAAATAGATATCTTATAGTAATAGGCCTAGTTTACTATATAGGCTATATCCTATAGTTATAATAGGATTCTAATACTTTATATTAGTCTTATGTTTATTAATATACGTATTACCTATAGTTTCTTATTTATTACTAATAAAGTTATATTAGTATTTTATTCTAGATTATTTAACCTCTTTTTTTCTACTTTATTATAAAGAGAGAGTCTATTTCTTTCTTAAGGTTTATAAAGAAAGTTTCTAATATTTTATATTTATTATTTTTAATAGTCTAAAGTATAATACATTTATTAGTTTTATTATTATTAGTAAGTTATTATATCTTCTTCTTTTTATTTATACCTTTATAAGGCGTATTAGTAAAGAGTTTATTATTTAAGCTATAAAATTTAGAGTCCTGCTTATTATACTATAATAAAGTTTTTCTATCTATTTATTAACTAGGTAAGTTAGTAGCTTTTAGCCTTTTTTATTAGTTAGGCTAATAGCTAGTCTAGGTTCTATAGGTAGCCTTACTACTCTATATACTATTACTATATTACTTTTAGCTACTAAGCATATGTTTCTAGGTTAGTTATTTTATATATTACTAATAGGTTTACTAATAAGTAGTTATCTAGTTCTTTATTAGCTAGTAGTTTAGTAATTCTAGTAAATATATCTTTTTATAATTTGATATGTTTATACTATTATTTTTTACTTTTATAATAAAGTATATTAATAAAAAACTTTCTATTTATAAAGGCTAAAGCACTTTATTTAGTAGTAAGCATAGTATCTATTTTATTAAATATAATAGTTAGAAATTAGCTTTTTAGTTTATTAGTAGCTTTAGTAAGTCTTATAATTTTACTATCTATATTTAAATATTATTAGTTAACTACATCTTCTAAAGTATAATATTACTTTTATAGCTATAGTTTTGCTTCTTTATTAGTATCTTAAAGTGTTTAATAAGAAGTATTCTCTATATTTTAAAGATATTAAAATAAAATTAAAGATGTTTTCTTATTTCTTAACTAAGGTTCTTACTATACTATTTAGTTATAAAGCTAAGTAAGATTATTAAAGGTTATATACTAAGAGATCTTTATAACTATTACTAAGGCTTATGTATTATTTATAGTGTTAATAAATATTACTTTTTATTATACTACTTTAGTATCTTTAGTTTATTAGTAATCTTTATTTTTAGTATATTTTAGTAAATTAAACTATTTAATATTTTTATATAAAAATAAAGATTAAATATACTATTATAGTCTTTAGTTACTTTTACTTTTAATAATTAATTAAGCTACACTAGGTCTAGTATAATAAACTAGTTATTACTAGTAGTAAGCTATAATATATATTAGTCTTTATAACTATTACTTAGTTTATAGTAAAGGTAATTTAGTAAGCTAGTACTGCTAGTATTTTATAGTCTAATAAGAAGTATTAGCTATATGTTTTAGTATTATTTCTTAGTAAGATAGTTAGATATTACTTACCTAGGTTTTTTAGTTTCTAAATTCTCTTTAGTAGTTACTAGTAAATCTCTTTATTTAGGGTTATAAAATACTTTCTTAGTAGTTTCTGTTTCTTATTTTAGGTCTTTTCTTTAGCTAAGGTTAGTAGTCTTTTAGTCTTAGCCTCTAATTAAGGTTAATTAGATAGGCTAAATTAAAAGATACTTTTTACTTTAAAATAGTTTAATAAGTTTATAGCTAGTAGGTTTAGTAATTTTTTATAGTAAGTAGCTTTAGTTTACTAAAGATAGAAATAAGTAATTTAGTTAATAAGTTTAGTATGTAACTAGTATTATATTACCTTTATCTATTTTTTATTATTACTATCTATAGTACCTAGAATCTAAATATAGATATAGCTTTATTATAAAATTAAATAAATTATTATTATTTATAAGCTATTAGTTAAGTCTGTTTTATAACTAGTTATTTACTAGCTATTTTAATTTAGGCTAGGTAAGGTTGCTTAGCTTTTTATATTTACGTTTTACTTTTCTTATTAATAACTTAGAAGACTAGTCTTTTCTAGTGTTAATAAGCTAGTTAAGAAATTAGTTATTTATATTTCTATAGAACGTTTTTATTAAAGTATAACTAAGATAGTCTAATTTTAGGCTAAAGAGCTTTAGGTATAAGTCTAAGGTGTTTAATATCCTGAAAGGTAAGTAGGTCTAATAAGTTACTAACTTATAAGCTATAAAGTAAAGCTTATATATAGTAAGTAATCTATTTTTTCTATAGTATTTAATAAATATAGTAATAATAGTATCTGTTATTTAGGTTAGAGATATAGTTTAGGTTAAAGACCTAGTCTAGGTTAGAAACCTTAGTTTAAGTTAAAGTTATATCTAGGTTAAAATTATAATTTAGGTTAAAGATTATAAGTCTAGGTTAAAGACTCTACCTTAAGTTAAAAGGTCTTTTAGGTTAAAAGGACTCCTTAGGTTAAAAAGACTTAAAGGTTATACCTTAAGGTTACATACTTTTAATTACTTTAGAAAAGCCTTACTTAAAAAGCAAATATTTAGAGAAATTAAATTATATTAAAAAGGATGCCTTTTTAAACTTATAGCCATAGGTTAATATAAGTGTCTAGTAGAATAGCCACTAGAATAGTCTAGAAATAGCCTGTTATCTAGCGTTAGTTAGCCACTAGTTAGCTAGGTTAGCTAAAGGTTTAGCTGTTCCTATGGCTAATAAAGGTGCTAGGAATAACCTAGGCTATGGCATTGGTAGCCCTCCGTCTGGCCTTATAATAACTATAAAGTTAGCTATTAAAAGCGTATTAATATCTCTATCTTTAAAGTAGATAATATATCTAATTTTCTTAAATTAAAGGCTTTTTTTTTATATTAATAATTATTTTTATTTTATACGTTATATTACTAAACAAAATATTAATAAAGGTTTTATTAAACTATATTTAGTAATTTATAGCTTTATATATTTTTTAAATAAGTTAGGTAAGTTACTAGATAATTATCTTATAATCTCTTTAGGTTATATATATTTCTATAAAGAATTTATCAAACTATAACTAAAGAAGTTAGTAAGTAATAAAAAATGTTTTTTAGTTTTTTATAATTTATAATAAATTATAAGTTATAATGCTTATTTAGAGTTCTTAGAAAATAGTAAAAACTACTTAAGTAAAAACTATTTAAGTAAAATCCTATTAGTAAGTAAAACTTATTTTATGTAATAAAAGATATCTTACTTATCTTATTATAAATTAACTAAATAAGTTTAAAAAGTTTAAAAAAGTTTAAATAAAATTTTAATCTTTTTTTTATTTACTTAATATTTATAAATGTAAAACCTATGCTTTACCTTACTATAGTAATTCTATATTAAAAAAGCCTAAGTATTTACTTATAACTAACTTTCTTTAGAGTTTTATTATAAAAGTTATTAATAATAACTACTTCTTTAGATAAAGAATAGTTATACTACTATTTATTATACTTTAGTATAATAAAAGGATTTATATTTAATTTCCTACTTTTCTTAGAAATTACTAGGAAATTTACTATTAAATATTAGAGAATCTTTATATTTAATGGGATAATTAGAAAATTCTTTATTCTTTCTCTAAGAATGCTTAGTTTCTTACTATTTGTTTCTTAGTAAGTCTCTAGTAAAACACTAGGAATACCTTAACTAATAAAAAAATAATTCTCTAGCTAGTAGTAAAGATTTTATTATTTATTACATAATAACTAGCCTGTCTAAAACTAGCTATATTATTTTTACTTATTAAGGTAAAGATACTACTTTAAAGATAGAAAATAAATTTTTTTTATAATATATTAAATTTATATTATTTTATCTTCTTAATTTTCTTAGTATATAAGTACTTTAACAAGCTAAAGTACTTAATATTAAGAAGCTAAAGTTTATATATAAATAAAAGGTATATAAAAGTAATAACACTTTGTTTTAATAGTATTTATTACATAGGTAGTTTATAAAAGTAACTGTTAATATTGTAACCTAGTACTGTTTCTACGCAAGGTTACTTATAGATTCTAGAACACGCCAGTATATAATAACAACTTATATAAGAATACCTATATAGAAAAATAAGCTACTTTTAACCTAATAAATTACTCTTAAGTAAGAATTACTTTATAATAGTATTTAATAAAGTTAGTTAATTTATAGCTTTTATAGTTATTAAAAATTAAAAAGTTATAAAAACTCTTTATATAAGCTCTTATTACTAATTAAAGTACTTTAGTTAATTTAGGCTAATATTATTTTTATTTATCTTCTTTTACTTAGATAAATATACTATTAAGCTAAATATTAGCTATTAACATACTAAAAGAAAAGTAGTATTTACCTTTTATAATAATATATAAAGGTTTATTCATTTATATATACACTCTAAATATAAAATCCTATTTCTATTACTAAGCTATTATATAAGGTTTCTTTATAGTTAAAAGTTATAATAACCTTAATATATAATAGCATTTTATTTAAGAAACTAGTCTTATTAAAGTTATATTATTTAATTTTATTTTATACTTTAGAATTATGTTCTATATAAGTATAAACTAGCCTTATGTAATTATTAACTCTTAGCTAGGGCGTTTTAATAGTTAATTTAATATTAAAATTATCTTTTAACTTAAAGATACGTTATATAAGTTTTTTACTTATTAACGTTTAGTATACATCTTTTATAATATTTAAAAGTTAGTTAGGTATTTCTTATACATTCTTATTCTAGAGAGAACCTTTAATTAATTAGGTTAATAGTTATTTAAGAATTCCTCTTCTTTTATTATAGTTATCTTTATTAAACTTAGTTATCTTTTAGCTTAAATAATATATCTAGTGCGCTAGTTACAAAGGTTAATTTAGAGACCTTAAAGGTAGAGATAGCTCTTTATATAGGTACTTTTAGTTTTTTAAGAGCCTGTATAATAAGAATAACATAACTTTAATTCAAGATTAAAGAGGTAGAAAGAAAGAAACGTATGTAACTAAATATTATTTATAACTTACTATAAAAGTACGTTACTATTAAACATTTAATTTAATACAATATTATTAATTAATGTTAATATATAATAATAATACTAGTATATTATGTAAGAGGGCTAATATATAAATAGTCTAATTGGCTATACAGGCTATTAGAATAACGTTAGCTAATAGTAAGTAAAGCTTTACTAACTAACACTAGATCTAAATAAATAAAAGACGTAAGAAAGAGAGGCTTCTAATTTAACTTAAAGTCTAATATAATAATAAGCCTATATTTATATTTTCTTACTTATAGCTTTTAACTATACACTCTTATAATTTTTAAGTTTTATAGACTAAAATAACTAGTATAAGATAGTATTAGGCTACTAGACTATGTAACTTATACTAGTAATAGCGTTAATAAACTTTAGGCCTTAATACTTTAAAATATAAAAGTAATTACTATAATATAAAGCCTTAACTATATATACTATCTATATATCTTACCTATTTAATAAAAGGCTAAAGAAACTTATATATAAGAAGTATAAGTATTTTAAATAATTACTAATAAATATATATACTAAAGATTAAAAAGTTAAAAAATTTTTTAATAAGGTTTTTATAAGACTTATTAAGGTAGTAATATTATAGCTTTAGTTAATTTACTATTAAGTTAGAAAACTTTCTAAGCCTTAACAAGCTAGATGTAGTCTTAGAAAGTTAGTAAAGCTACTATAATATTAACAAGTTAATATATAATATTAAGCTAAGATATATTAGTAATACTAAAAGATTCTTTATATACCTATAACTACTTAGTAATAAAAGAAAGGAAAAGGAATATAAAAAGTACTAAACTATAACTACTAAGTTCTTAATAAAGAGGTAACTACAGCCTAAATTATTAATTAAATAAAGGCTATTAAGAAGGTAAATAATCTTTATAAAAAAGCCTTTATAAACTATTAAATAAAATAAACTAAAAAAAGTTACTTTTTCTATATAAATAAATATTTTTATAATGTTTTAATTACATGTGTAGCTATACATTATTATATAGCTTTTAATCTTATATGTATTAGTTAATTTGTAGTATTATAACTTTTTAAAAATATTTAGTTTAATTCTAACTATAGAACCTTTTTTTAAAGTATTATTACTAACTAGATTAGTATTTAGTTAAAACTTTATGTTATAGTTAGATATCTAACAGTAGTTTTTTCTACTAATAGGTAGCTAAAGCTAGATACTAATAACAGTACTAAAGGTCTTACTAGTTTACTAGTATTTTATTAGTAAGTATATAGTAATTAGTTATATACTAAGTAGGTAAAGTAGCTTATATAGTTAATAATATAATAACTTAAGAGTTACTTAAAAAGTAAATTATAAAGGTATTAAGGTCTAAAAAGTATTTAGAGAAAGTATTATAAGTTAATTACTAAAAAGCTTAAAAAGTAATCTATTTACTAAGAATAACCTATGTAACGCAGTCGTTAAGCATCTGGCAGTATCTGTGCGTTTTTATACGACGGTTGGTTTAATCCTAACCGCGAACCCTCTTTAGGCATATGTAACTAGCTAGATTAGTAACCTAGCTGGGACCTACATACACAATAGGGTAACTACAGAGCCACCTAATTAGCCTATGGCCAGGCAGGTGGGTCTACCTCTAGATATTATTAGGCTTTATTAGGTGTATTACTAAATTAAGACACTAAGATCTGTGCGTTTTCTCTACTAGGTTTTTACACACTAGAGCCTGGGTTTTTTTCTTAAAAGGTTCCTAGCAGTCTGGCTTACTAGGTATAACGTATTAAGAAACTGTATCTACTAGGTAAGCTTAGGACCATAAGGGTAACCTTAGGCCCTTAATAACCGTAGCCTAATATAACTACAATTATTTACTAAGAATAAATATTCTTATATTTTATAATCTTAATATTAAGACTAACTTACTTAGAGTTACTTTTTAATAAACTAATTCCTAGTATATTAGTCTTTAGTATAGACTACTTATTAGTTATTAGTTCTCTCTTATCTCTAATAACCTTTCTTAGTTCTTTTATTCCTAAGAAGTTATCATTTATATTACAATAGTAAATTCTTAGTTAGTTAGTATATAACTATATTACCTATTTATAAAAACTTTAAGATAAAGAAGAGAGAAATCTATAGCTATCTAGGCTAATTACCTAGGCCTTTGTAGGCACTAGCTAAATCTTTTATTACGTAACTAGGCCCCTTAGCTACTTTAGCTACGTATTTAGGCTACGTTTACTTTACTAGCCCCTAGGCCTACTATAGGGTAGTAGCTAGTGCTAGATAGCTACGCTATAATAATACCTTTTCCTTATGTAAGGTTGTTATTAATAACTTCTTTTTAGGTAATTTCTTTATAAGTTAATTTTTTTTTTTTTCTACCTTAAATAACTTTTTAAAATAGTTTTTTAGAATAAAACGTAGCAAAGTAAGCTTAGGCCTATTAAGTAAGTAGTAGGTTTATAAAGTTATATAAACTTTAGATTAACTAGGGCTACTACGTTATTATTAAGATAGCTTAAGCTTTATTATTAGCTACTGCTAATAAAAGCTACTAAATAAGGTTCTTTAGAAGGCCTGTAGCTATTAGGTTAGCTTTATAGAAAGCTAGAGTGTAGTAAAAAGTAGTAGAAGCCTTCTGCATTATATTAGACAGAATCCTTATTATAGCCTATCTAGTTAGCTTAGTACTGAAGCTTTCTTTAGTATATCTAGGCTTTAGTATTTTTAATACTTTATATTCTAGCTTATTAATATTAAAGGTAACTAAGGAGGTAGGTTTCTAGTGTTAACCTAGAAAAGAATTATTAAGGGCTTTTCTTAGTTTACTAAGGTAGAAACAGAGGTAAGTATATATCTTCTTAAGAAGATAGACCTTTTAGGTCTCTTTTAGTTCTACCTTTATAATAGTTTATAGGCCTACCTAAGGTTCTATAGATTATTAAAGTTATTATGTTTCTAGTAAGAGATATTAATAAAGACCTTATTTTTCTACTATAAGATTATTAAGGCAGTAGTACTTATTAGTAATTATTAGTAGTAGGCTTAAGTAGCTTCTATATTTCTTAAGTAATTCTTTAGTATTTATAAATACGCTAGGTAAGCTACTAGGCGTTAGTATAGTTAAGTTTTTTATAAGTAGATAAGAACTATTAAGTATAGTTCTTAGTTAAAACTTAACTAAGGTAGTCTTTTAAATTTAACCTTATAAGAGAATAGCCTAGTTATCTTACTAAGTAGTATAGCATAAGTAAAGTTAACTACTAGCAGTATATTACTTTAATTATTCTAATACTAGTTTATTAAAAGGTAAAGTTACTAAGTATATATTAATTAAGGGCCTCTGTCAACTATTAGTTTAAGGGTAGTTAGTAGTTAAAGTTAAATTTTAACTTTATAAATTTAGTAAAGTTTATTTTAGAAATTAGATATAAATTAAGGACTATAGTTAAAAGTAATAGTTTCTAGAAGCTATAGATTAGTAAGACCTACTTATAAAACATATTAGCTATATCTTAGTAGTAGTTTTTATAGTAAGAGATAAATACCTCTCTTTTTCTTACTTAGTTAACTACTACTAGATAGTGTATATTTCTTATAGTTTCTTAGTAGACTATAAATTAGTTATAATATACTGCTATAAGTAGTCTAAGATAGAGAGAGGCCTTAGTTTCCTTAGTAGTTTATTATAAGGCTTCTAGCTTTAGTAGTATCATAATAGCTATAATATAGTATTTAACGTTAGCTAAAGGCCTAGCTAGTAGTACCTTTTCTTAATTATCTTAAGTATATATTTTACTTTAGGTAGTAAGTAGCTTTTAATTATAGACCTCCTAAATAATATTAGTACAAAGGTTTTCTTTCTTTAGTATTACTAACTTATTATTTATAGTTAGTAAGCTATTAGCTTAGACCTTTTAGCGTTTTTACCTTATTAAGTAAAGGTATACACTAAGGCTAAAGATAAGGTATTAAAGCTACAGTTTAAATAATCCTTCTTAACTAAAAGGTATCTTTAGATTTTTTTTAGAAGAAAGAGTGCCTACTTTAGCTATTAGCTTAGTCTCTAAAGCTATCTCTATAGCTATCTATAGTAGTTACCTAAGCTTAGTAGCTATTTCTAAAGATAGAAAGAGTAAAGAAAGTAAGACTTAGGTATAGTTAGCCTTTTTTAAAGCCTTTTAGGTTTAAAGGTTTATATTTCTAAGAGAGAGTGTTAGCTAGCATATTCTTCTTCTTAGGCTAGTACTAGATTTAAAATTTAAAGTCTCCTATAGTTTTAGCCAGTAGGCTAGCAGGCGTTTAGTAGTTACTTATTATAAAGTATAGTAAGAACTAGTAGTTAGTAATAACTTTAAATCTTAGTAGTAGCTAATTAGATCTAAGTATTATTCTTTTAAGGCTAGTACTACTACTAAAAGTTCTTTATTATAATAGTAGTTAAGTTTTATATTATTTATAGTTTTAAATAAAAGGTAATAAGGTACTAAATACATTTTTTGCTACTAAAGTAAGGCTTCTATATAAATAAAGTCTAAAGAGTTAGTTTTAGATAGGTTAGCTATTTAAAGTAAAAGTAGTATAGTACTAAAGTACTAACTATAGCCTATTTAAGGGCTATAAAATAGCTTTACAGTCTAAGCTAAAAACATAAGGGTAGTCCTTAGTAGTTAGCCTAGTTAGTAAGTAGGCTATCTAACTATAGTCCTATATAAATTATCTATAGAAGTTATAAAACCTAAGGAATAATTATATACTTTTAACTATAGTAAGGGCCTTCTAGCTATTTACTACTACTACCTTTTCTAAGTTAAAGTAAATCTTATTAATAAAGATAATAAAGCCTAGAAATTTTATAGTAAAAATACTAACTATATTCTTAATATTAGCCTAAAGGCTAGCTTTCTTAACTACTTTGAACCTTCTATATTATTTAATACTATAGAGAATTTTTAAAAGATAAAAATATTATTTATATAGGTAGTATAAATTTATCTAAGTATTTTATTAAGATGTTATTATATATTATTAATAAGTTATAAGGCTATTATAAAGGCTAAAGTAAGACTTTATATATATAGGCTTTATATTAGGTATAAAAAGTAGTTAAATCTTTAAAGCCTAGGTAGATATAGATCTAGTAAAAAGCCTACTAAATATTAAGTTTTATAAAGATCTTAGCTTAACTAATATAGGCTAAACGTCTTATTAATAAAAAGTAGTAGGTAGTAATCTTTCCTTAGTAAACTTATTAAGCTTTTAAAAGTTAAATATATAATAAAGGCTACTATTAGCCTTTTATATAAATAGCGTAAGAAAGGCCTAAGGTGTATTTTTAGGCTTTATAAAGCCCTTTGTAAGTTTTTTTAGTAAGTACTTTAGGTAGCCTTTAGCTTTAAAAGAGATTACTTATAAAAAGGGTAGTAAGTAAGCTCTTTTTACTTCTTTCTTAAGTTTAATTTTATAGTTATAAGTATAGTAGAAGGCTAGCTTATTACTAGCTACTTACTAAAGATTTATAAAAGCTATTAAGGTATATAGTAGTTACTAGTAATAGGTTTATAGGTAGTCTACTTATTATTTTCTAAAGGGTCTATTTATGTTAGGCTTTATCTTTTTAGCCTTAATAATCTAGTTAAGTTATATAAAAGATAAAGCCTAGCTTTACATCTTTTAATAAAGGTTAGTCTTAAAGAAGATAGCGTTAATATAAAGGTAAAGTGGTTAGTTTTTTATAAGGTTAAAGATACTTAGACTAGGCTTTCTAGCTAGTCTTAGTGTTTTAGAGAACTAGTTAAGAAGTCTGGCCTTCTAAGGTGTATTATATCTTATAAAGGTTATCTTAAGTATCTATCTATTAGGTTTAGTAAGTTAATATTTATACTAGCTTCTAAGGTCTATAGTTATTTATTCTTTACTAGTACTATTAGTAGTTAATTTTAGAAAGCCTGTTATTTTTAGTATTAATTTAGTATTATATATTAATTTTCTTAAAGGTATATAGATTCTTTATTTTTTTATAATAGTAGCTAAGATTAGCTAAAAGGAAGTATCTATAGGCTATAGTAGTCTTTAATATGTATATTAAGGTTTACTTTATAAAACTTAAACTATTTTTAGTTAAGATTAGGTTATACTATTAGTATTAAGCTAGAGTAGTAAGGTATATAGTAGTTTAGTAGTTAATATATTTATTAACTATTTATACTACTTATATTATTTAATTATTTACTATTAAACCTTACTACTAGTATAAGGTGTAATAAGTAGTAGTAAAAGGCTATATAGAATTCTAGTAGTAAGGTTATTAGTAGTTTATAAAAGTGTAACTATTTATTCTATATTAAGAAGTACTTATAGTTAATACTATATTTATTAATACTATATAAGCTTTATCTCTAGGGCTTTTCTTATAAAATCTTATAGATTTACTAACTAATTTTAGTATTTATTCTTTATACTAGTCTTTAGTAAAAAGTCTTTTTACTAAAGGTCTAGTTTTCTAATTTAGTAGTAAGGTCTTTCTTTACTTTAGAACCTCTATCTTACTAATTATAGCCTTAGTGTTACAGGCGCTCTATAGTATAGGCGTAGTTTATTACTAAACCCTACTGTTAAGGTTAGTAAAGTATCTTAGGTGTAAGGTCTATTTAGGATAGCGTCTCTCTAGGGAATTATAAGGAAATCTTCTCTAAGATTTAGCTTCTAAAAATATAAGGCCTATTGTTAGTAATAATTATACTTCTAACTTTAGTACTTTTATAATTCTAAAATTTTTAATAAGTTACTAGTATTATTATAGCTAATAATAACGTAGTTTTATAAATAATAGGTAAGATAGAAACTCCTTAGGAAAAGGCTTACCTAACCCTTAGGTTTTAATGCTAGCTACTAAGTAAGTCTCTAGCCTTTAGCTAGTAAAGTTAATAGTAACTATATAGGCTGCTTTACTATAGTATATAAAGAAGCTAATGTAAAGGGTAGGCCTAGAGTTTAGTTCAACAGATAGGTAGCTCAATTAAGTTTATCTAAAGCTAAGGAGAGGAAGGAAAGGAAGAGAACTATTAAGTGGGCGCCACGTAGATAGTTAAGCTATCAGGCGGTCACGCCGGGCAGAATGCCAGGGTAATCGCCGGGGGTCGCCGGACGTTCGGCTAAGGCAAAGCCTGGCCACGTTCAGGGCTCAGCCTGTTACAATACCCCCCCCTCCTCGACGCACTTTCGCCGTATCCTCTACTGGAAATCGGGATCCCCGTCAGACGCAAGAATACTCCCCCAATGGGCCTCGAAGGCGTCTAGGGCCTCTGTGTCTTGTACCGCGTCGACTGGTTCCCAAGTGGGTTGCACATAGCCCACCCACTTAACCAACGCCTCCCTACGACGTCCCCTACCTATTCGTTACCAACGGCCGCCAATATCTTCTCAACAGCCCATTTCACACCCTCAGCATCGTCTAGTATAGGTGCTGGTTAGGCGTCGTCTTGATCCTGTCCTAGCAGCAGATCGCCAGCTGCTCGGCAGAGGATATCTATATAGAACCTTAGGTAAATTCCGCCTGGGACGTCTAATTCTACTACTAGCGGGGAGACCACCTTAGTCACAGTATACTTCTGATGTAACCAGTCTAGCTTCTTAGATAGTCTTAGCAAGCGGTAGTTAGCCATAGATAGCCAGACACAGTCTCCAACTTTAAACCTCTTGGCGGCCGTTCGCCGCTAGTTCACTAAGTCTTCCTGCCTCTGTTGCACAGCAGCCATAGCAGCTTGCACAAAGTCTGTAGCATCCTTAAGCCTTTATACTAGATTTTCTGCAGCAACCTCTTAGTCATTAGTCACCAGTGTTTTATCTTCCTTAACCAGTATAGGATCTACGTTCCATCCGTACTCCAGAAAGAATAAAGAGACTCTAATCGTTAAGTTAAATTGGTTATTTAGGGCTAGCTGTGTAGCAGGTAGCCATTTTTCCTAATCTCCTTGTGAATAGCATACGTAGGCCCAGAAGAAGGCTTAGATCTCCTAGTTAAATCTTTTGGTCCGCCGTCTGTCTAAGGGTAGTAGGCAGTACTCAAGCGGCATTCGATACCCAATAGCCAGTAAAACGCCGCCTAGAAGCAGCTTATCTAGTTACTTCCCCTATTACTAACGATAGAGCAGGGGATACCGTAGAACCTTATGTGGCACTATAAGAAGCACTCCGCGCATACCTCTGCCTCTATAGATTCTATCTCTTTAAGGGTAACAGACTTACTAAGTCTGTCTATAATTACCTATAAGTAGCGCGCTCCTTAGGGGCCGCTTAGCAGCAGATTAGTAATAAAGTCTATAGACAGGTTGGTTTGCAATCGCTAGAGAATAGGCAGTAGTTTTAAGAACCCCTTCTTAGATTGTTGCTATATATGCCTCCTCCTACAGACATCGCAATTTTGTATAAAACGCCTAACAGCTTGTAATAGCCTAGGCCAGAAGAACCATCAGCTAACAATACTAAGAGTACCATTACGGCCAGGATGGCCTGTAGTAGGGGAGTCGTAGGATTATTAAATTATCTTTATGCAAAGTGTGTTTGCCTTATCGCCAGGGTCTTGCCTGCCTAGCACCTATATACAGTCACAGAATAGAAGTTAGTTTATAGTATCTATAGAGCATTCCCCAATCTGTACTTTTAGACCTAGTGAGAGAGGGAAAGCTCTCTCCTAGTAGGCAACAGCTTAGAAGGCTTACAAATAAGTGTCATCTTACGCTAGCGTCTTATCCCAGAGCTTCTAGAGCTTAAGGTGTTCTTTAAAGACGACCATACGCAGTAGAGGGTCCTAGGTAGCCTAAGCTACTTAGGGCCGGTTCGCCATGCCCTCGCCGCTCCTAAGGGCAGAGGTCAGGATAACTTAGACCACCCGACCTAGCTCCCTCTCATCCTCCCATCCCTTTGGTGCATCCTGTTCTTAGCGGGATAACGCGTCTAGAACTACAGCTTCTTGCCTAGGTTAGTATTCTAAGTAGAACTTGTATTAGGTAAGTTCTTTAGCCTATCTACTTTATTATTCTGTTAACTTCTGCTTCTTTATAAAGTACTCTAAACTCTTATGGTCTGTTAGGACCTTAAACAAGCCTACACTCCGTAGTTTAGCCCTCTAGGCATATAAGCAGCTAAGTATAGCTAGTAGCTCCTTGTTATAGATAGAGTAATTATACTTAGCAGGGGTTAACTTCTGTAAGTAGTAGGTAACAGCTTAGTATCTCTCTAATAAATCCTCTTAGGTTAGTACGCCCCTTAGGGCATACCTAGAGCAGTCGGCCTTAACAGAAGTCTTTTCTTTAGGGTTAAACTACCGTAGTATTAGGGCTTTACTAAACATTAACTTTAGTTACTAAAAGGCCTCCTCCTGTAGCTTCCCCAGTAGAATACAGCAGCTTTCTTTATAAGTTTAGTAAGTAGGCAGACAATCTTAGTAAAGTTTAGTATAAATACTTAGTAGTAGTTAGTAAATCCTAGGAAACTCCTTACCTCTTTTACAGTCTCTAGGGCCTGCCATTCCGCAATAGCTCTTAACTTCTTAGGATTACATAAGATTCCCTGCCCAGCAGTAACCATAAAGCTAACATACTTAACTATCTTAACGGAGAATTCGCACTTAGTAGGGTTAAGGTTTAGACTGGCCGCTAAGAGGGCGGTAAGTATGCAGTAAACCTTCTCTTTATGTTCCTCCTTTAAGCCACTAGTATATACTAAGACGTTGTTAATATAAGTAGTAACAAAATCGTTAAGAAACTCCTGTAGGGTACTATTAACGTAGCATTAGAAGGTTGCAGGTGCGCCTGTAAGGCCGAAGGGGCAAACTAGCCACTTAAACAGCCTGTACCAGGTGTAGAACGCTGTCTTAGGCTTGTCTCCTTCCTTTATTTATAGCTTGTAGAAGGCAGCCACTACGTTAAGTTTAGTATACTATTTAGCAGCGCTAACTTAGCAAAGAGTCTCTAAGATCAGGGGGAGAGGGTAGCAATCCTTCTTCATAATGGCGTTTAAAGCCCGGTAGTCTACACAGAACCGTATTCCCCCACCTGGCTTTTGTATAAACAAGACTGGCGCTAAGGCAGAGGAGCTGCTTACTCTAATAAATCCCTTATCTAGAAGGTCCTAAAGCGTCTTTTTTAGCACCAGGAGCTCCTCTCGCGACATACTGTATAACGGCCCCCAAGGCAGTGGCGATTCACGACCGTCTGGTCCCTGTTTAATAGGGATCTCGTGGTCTATGCCTGGCCGATAGGGTGGTAACAGGTACGCCTTCTGGGGGTCAAAGAGTGCTCCAAATTCCTCTAAGACGTCCTTCAGGACCCAGTCGGCAGGGTCTACCTTCTTCTTAGGCTGGAGCGCCCGGTCGATATCGGCGATGCTAATGGCTTGGATGTGCTTGATTACCCGGTGTCCCCAGGCTATTCGCCGGCAGACCGCCCTAAATCCGGCGGCCTCTAGGAATCTCCTAGACCGAATTTCCCTAATCCTCTTAGGTTCCTCCTGTCTAGCCATGTAGATAGTCACCCCTTCTTTCCTATAGAATAGTCGTTCCTTCGCCAGGTTATAGATAATACGGTTTGCCTTAAACCAGGGGTTACCTAGAAAGATATCCTAGTCTAGGCCCTTAACTACGTAGGCGTAAATCTTCTGTACGTAGCCACTTAACTCTAGAGTAAATACTATTACGCCAGAGGCTAGAACTCCCCTTACTTAGCTAGTGAATCTACTAAATATCCTTAGCAAACAGTTAACGTACAGTAGGTAAAGACGTTAGGCAAAGTTAGTATCTACTATTGCATAAGTATTACATCTAGAGTTAATAAGTGCTTAGGTAACAAATCCTTTATTTACCTAGACGTTTATAACTGCTAATAGGCTGCTTTAGTGTTCTTAGCCTCTTACCACCCTTCTATTTCTTCCCTAGTTACCTCTAGTGCCTGCTTTTATACTAAAGCTAGTCTTTTCCTAACGCGTCATTAGTGTAGTACTTAGTAGATAAGCTTTCGCTAGAGCTTTACTTAACCGTCACTCTATCTTTTCTAACTTTAGCAACAGACACTTTAGTCTTTGTAGTCTTCTTTCTACCCTTTAGGCAGTTCCTCTTAATATATCCCTTCTTATTACACCTGTAGCATTGTTAAGTATCCTTATTACTTAAGCTACTACTAGCTTTAGTCATTAGCCTAGTAGTCACTCTAACCTTAACAGCTCTAGTTATCTTAATATCGCTATTAGCATCCTAGCAGGGAGTTAGCGCCTTCTTGTAGCGTAATCAGGGGCTAGTCTAGGTTCGTTTAAGCTTCCAGGCTACCTCCTGTACACAAGATAGCCACTTAGGGTAGGTGTCTAGTAGCAACACAGTAATAAGGTAGTCCCAAAGACAGAGCAAAAGGGACTATTCAAGTAGGTTAATCTATACGGTGTTAGGCTAGGCAGCGCCGCCTGCGTCGGCAAGGGTTCGTTCAAACTTCAGAAGAAAGGTCATTAGGGACTTATTATCTTTCTGTTGCATTATATAGATTATAGAGGTAGCCTGGGACTAAATGTTAGGGTCCTTATAGGTTTGGTTAAGGTACGCCATAAAGTTGCTAGGGTCTTGCTAACCTCCTGCCCTCCTAGGGCGTAGAACGTTGCTACAACCTGTTGTGGATTGACGTCCAGGCACGAATTAATGAGATACTAGACTTCCGCGTCACTTTAGTAGAACGCACGATCGTATTCAATCTTGTCCCTCATCTGCTGTGCCCAAGCAGGGTACTCACGCCTCTTACCCGAGAACTTCGGTGGGTTCGTGAGTGGCTTCTGCCTCGGCAGCTCCCCGCCTACTGTTCGGTGGGCGGTCGCCGTGGCCTCCGGGCATTTCCTTACGGAGATAACGGCCCGTTCTAGATCTCCCGGCGAAGCTGCTGGGTGGCGTTTTGCCACCGCTTCGCCGCTCGAGCTCTGCTGTAAGCTCAGCGATCCGCGCGTGAAGTAGTGCCATAGCTTCCTGTATGAGCGTCTCTAGAGACGCCTGCTGGCCACCACTACCACTTTGGTCCTCTATCGCTAATTTGCCAGCAAAGACTGACTAGGTCATAGGACGGAGCTTTAGATATGTAAAGAGCTAGGCCTAGAGTTTAGTTTCAACAGATAGGTAGCTTAATTAAGTTTATCTAAAGCTAAGGAGAGGAAGAAAAAGGAAGAGAACTATTAAGTGGGGCGCCACGTAGATAGTTAAGCTATCGGGCGGTCACGCCGGGCAGAATGCCGGGTGATCGCCAGGGGGTCGCCAGACGTTCGGCTAAGGCAAAGCCTGGCCACATTCAGGGCTCAGCCTGTTACAGCTAAAGACATAAGTATAATTAAATATAACTAATAAGGTAAAGCTACTCTTAAAAAAGCTTTTTCTTAAGTAAGAGAAACCTTACTAATTTACTAGTAATTTATAGTTAAGTTTTAATAAAGACTTTACTTATAAGTTAATTTATAAGCTAAAACTTTTACTAAAACTATAGTAGTAAGAGGTATAAATTAATAACCTATAGGCTACTATTAAGATAGCCTTAAAAAAGTTTAAAAAGCTATATAAGTAAGTTCTTTTAGCTTATATAAATATAAATAATAAATATAACGTACTTACATAGCAAGTAGGCTAACATAGCAAGTAGGCCACTTTTCTAACTTTCTACCTCTTTAACCTTTACACCAACTTTCCTCTACGTACGAACATGCCATCCTCCTTAATTGAAAGTCGTATCATCCTTGCCATCCGGGCTATTGAAAAAGACCTAAAGATGTCTGTACGAAAAGCAGCCTAAACCTTTAAGGTCCCTTAAACGTTAATCTAAAACCGACGCGCCAGACGCGTCGCACGACCTAAAAGACGACCAAATTTAATAAAGATGACTATAACAGAAGAGGAGGTGATTCTTAAACGAGTTATTAACCTAATTAATCAAGGGTTCCCTTCGCGACAAGAAGACGTACGAGAAATAGCCAACCAACTCCTAAACGCGCGCAACGGGATGCATACAGGACCCCAATAGGCAGAGAACTTTGTATAACGCGTCCCTAAATTAAAAATGCGATTTTGACGCCAAATTAACTATTAAAGGGCCTTAGCTAAGGATCCTATGATTATATAAGGCTGGTTTACACTTGTGTAAAACATAATTACAAAGTATAGAATACTTAATAATAATATCTATAATTTTAATAAGACTGGGTTCCTAATAGGAATGCTGTTATATACAAAGGTTATTATAACGTCTAACCGTAAGAAAAGGCCTTGTATAAAGCAGCCTGGCAATTAGGAATAGGTTTCTGTTATTTAGGGTGTGTGTGTAGATGGCTAGGCGATGCCTCTATACGTCATCGTAAAGGGCAAATATCACCTCCTCTCCTGGTACACCAACGGCTAATTCCCATCTACATAGCGTATCCATCCAAGCGAAAATAGATAGATAACAAATAATATTAGCCTAGATTAGCTAAAGCACTTTAATTAGTACACACAGACTTATACAAAGGGCTCTTATTACCTCTTAATCCTTAATAGTTACAACAGTCATAAATCAACCAACTTTAACAAATACTGCAAGAAACAAAGCATTATTGCTCTTTACATACCTCCCATTCATCGCACAAGCTCCAGCCTCTTAATGTTAGGTACTTTAGCCCATTAAAGTACTCATACGGCAAGGAAATTAAGAAGATAATGCAGATGTAGATTTCACATATTACTAAGGATGACTTCTTTCCTGCCTTTAAAGCAGCATTCTTTGCCTCAATAGGGGAAGATAACGTACAAGCTAGTTTTAGACAGGCAGGCCTTATACCTTTTAACCCTAAAGTAGTTATTTCTCAGTTAGATTTCAAGCCAAAGACGCTAACACCCTCAACCTTACGGCCAAGCAGCCAAGGCTCCTGGGACGCAAAGACACCAACCACAGCACTAGAGGGCGTACAAAGTGCTTCCTCCCTTAAAAAGAAGATCCAGGCACATCAAGGTAGCTCACTAACACTAATGTACAAAGTAATTAACTTTTAGGCCAAAGGTATTAGTAAGTTAGCCTATAGGCTTACTATTATTAAGGCTAAGAACCATAAGCTTCATACGGGGATAGAGATACTAAGTAAGCACTAGAGAGCAAAAAAGACTAGACTACGTCTTAGAGGGTCACTTAATACTACTGAAGCAGAGGCACTACAAGTAGAAAAGGGTAGTGTTAATGCTAGAGGACAGAATAACCCTCAGAAGGAGGGTCGTACGGAAGGTGCTGAACCACGCGCGCGACAATGTGGCAATTGCGGAAAGCCTGGACATAACGCACAAACCTGTAAAGTAGTTTAGGACAGTAATAAGGAAGAGGATAAGGAGTAGTTTTAATTAATTTTGTACGTTGTAGTTTAATTAACTTATATGAAAGGTAGAAGGGTAGAGGAAGGTGGCCCACTCGCTATGTTAGCCCACTCGCTATGCGAGTACGTTAAGGTTTATTAAAACTACTATATTAATCTTTTACTAATACCTAATAAGTTAAAAGTAAAGAACTATAGATACTTTATTAAATAAATAAAGAGTTTACTTTAAAATACTATTTATAAAAAGCTAAATATTATAAAATTAATTATTATAGTATATTAATAAGATTACTAAGATCTAAAACAGTTTTATACTTATTTTAACTTTCTTAAGAAGAAATTTACTTTAAAACTAAAAAAAGAGTAAACCTTAAAGTTCTTTTATTATCTTTTTAATAATTTATAAAGCGTAATTTAAAAAAGTACTTTTACCTTTTTAAATACTAAGGATAGTATAGTTAAGCTAGCTTAATAAATATAAAGAACTCTTTATAAAGAAAAAAAGGCCTTCTTAAATAAAGAAAACCTTTACTAACATAAGTTAAAACGCTTATCAAAGTAAGACTTTACTATAGAAAGTCTTAATTTTAAGAAGCTATAAGATAACTATTCTAATTAAGATAATGTAGTATATTATAACTATTATAAAAAAAGGTATATTTTTTCTAACTACCTTAAACCTTAAAAAAAAAAAAAAAGACTCCTAAGGTATAACTTATTATTAAATCTTAGAAAGGCTTTTTTAAAAAAAAAGATAAAGAAATTAAGTAATCTCTATATTTTTACTTTTATTAATAATAAAAATAACCTTTTATTTTTATACTAAAGTCTAAGTAAGAACTAGCTAAAATATTATAAATATATTTATAAACTATAATACTTATATAGAATATATTTTAAAGCTATATTAACTAAGCGTTAGATAATCTAGTTAATAACTTCTATATAGTATACCTAGATAATATCTTAATTTTCTTAAAAAATAGAGAAAGTTACACTAGGTATATATTAAAGGTATTAGGTTATATATAGACTACTAGTCTGTATACTAACTTCTCTAAGTATAAATTCTATAAAACAGAAGTTAATTTCTTAGGTTTCTATTTATTAATTAAGAAGGTTTCTATAGACTCTTACTAAGTAAACGCTATTACGTTATAGCTAAAACCTTATATATTCTAAGTTATATAGGTATTCCTAGGCTTCTATAACTTTTACTATAGATTTATTTATAAATACTCTTAAATAATAAGCTTATTATTAGACTTATTAAAGAGAGGTAAAAATAAAAAGAAGAAAAAAAAGCTAGAACTTAGTTTAAAAAAGTATATAGTATTTAGGTACTTATATCTTACCTTTTAATTAGCTTCTCTCTTATACTATTTTAACTTAGAAAGACTGCTAAAAATAAAGATAGATACTTCTTAATATATAGTAGCTAGTATCTTTTTATAAAAAGATAAGTTAGGTTACTAGTATTCTATAGCTTTTTAGTTATAGAAATTTAATAAAGCTAAACTTAACTATAGTACTCTAGATAAAAAGATACTAGTAATAGTTAAGTTATTTAAAGCTTAGTAATACTATATTAATAAAGTAGTAATACCTATAGAAGTCCTAACTAATTATTAAAACTTAAAATAGTTTATATTACAGCCTAAGTTAAATAGTAGATAAGCTTATTAGTATATATTTTTAGTATTTTATAATTTTGTTATTTAATATAGAGAGAGTAAGTCTAACCTTATAAATAGGCTGTTAAGATAGTTAAATTACTTTACTAAAAAGCTACTAAATATAAACCTTATTAGTATAATTAGATTTAAAACTTCTTTATAAAGAGATATACTTAATTAAATAAGAATTTATAGCATAAGTTATATATAAATTATAATATACTAGTAAGCTAAAAAGCTACTAGTAAAGAAAAAGTATATATAGTAAAGCCCTTAATAAGGCTTATAAAAATACTTTATTAGCTATAGTAAACTAATAGTAAGATAAAATAGGTTAAAGAAAAGCTAAAGCTTTAGATAACCTTACTAAATTAGTCTTTATTAGTAAGTAGTTTACTATACTTTATAAATAAAATTTATATTCCCTAGAAAGCTAGCGTTAGGTAAGAAATACTCTCTCTATATTATAATAACCCTTTAGTAAGATATTTTAAAAAAAATTAAAACTACTAAATTAATCTAAAGAAAATTTTAGTAAGAAATAATATTTAAAAATATAGTAGTATATCTTAAAGGTTATAGTATCTACTTAAGTATAAAGTCTAAGCCTTATAAACTTTATAAAATATTATAGTTACTTTCTATTTCTTTAAGACTATTTATAAAAATCTTAATAAATTTTATTACTAGGCTGCCCTTAGTATAGTTTTAAAACTAAGAGGTTAACATAGTACTAATAATTATAGACTAATTTACTAAGTTCTATATATATATAGTAGTTAGTATTAACATAACTACTATAAAACTAGTAAAATTAGTCTATAATAAGGTAAAACTTTAATATAAAGCTTTTAATAGTATTATTTTTAATAAAACGTTAGTATTTACTAGTAAATTTTAGTTATATTTATGCTTTTACTTTAAGATAAAGTAAAGGCTTTTAATAGCCTTTTACTTATAAATAGATAAGTAAATAGAGATAGTAAATAAAGTAGTAAAATACTATCTAAGATATTTTATAATAAGCTAATAAGGCTACTAGCTATTACTACTATAATTAGTAAAGTTTACTATAAATAATATAAAAAGTGCCTTAATAAGGTTTTTACTATTTAAGGCGTTATTAAGGTATTATCTTAAAATCTATATAGATCTTAAGAATAAGGTCTAACAAGAGAAGATCTAAGGTATAAAAGTATACTTAAAAAAACTTATATTAGTTAGAAATTAGTTAATGTAATAGTAGTGACAGGCTTTAGAAAGGTAGGTAAAAAAATATAATAACTACTATAAAGCTATAAGTTTTAACTAAGGATAACTAGTTATATTATTAACTTAAAATCTATACTTTAAAGCTACTAAGAGAAAGTTAGCACTAAGGTTTATTAGCCTATTTTACATTCTACAAAAGGTTAGCTAGTAACCTTATTAACTAATGCTTTTAGTTAAATATTCTAGAGTATATAATATATTTTGCGTTAGCCTACTAAAACCTTAGATCTTTAATAAGAAAGGTAAGAATCTATTACTAATACTTAACCTAAATATTAATAACCTATAATAAGAACTAAACTAAATAGTTAAGTTAGAAACTATAAAAAAAGAATAATTTTTTTTAGTTAGATAGATAGGTTAGCTTTCTAAGTATACTTCCTAGGTTAATAGGAAAGATCTTATAAATACTAAAGAGGTACTATATATATATATATAAAAAATATAAATAAAATAATAAATAAGTAAAGATAGAAAACCTAACTATTTAGGTACTAAAAGGTACTAGCTAACTTAGCTAAATAATACAGATTACTATATAACTATTATTATAAGTATAAGTAAAAAAAGAAAGTATTATATAAGAGAAAGCTAAGTAAAACGTAATAAAAAGGTTACTAATTTTAAACTATGGTATAAATATAACCTAAGCCTTAAAAAAGAACTACTACTAGTTTACCTAAATCTTCTAGCTTTTATAAGTAAAAAGATTAATATAGTAGTAAAGACTACCTAAAAAGTTAATAAGATTATCCTAAGTTATAAGCTAAGAAGCATACTTATATATAGTATTAATAATATTATTATATACTTTTTACTTATATAACTACTAAGTAATATATTCTTAATCTTTAGAAATAAGGTAATAATTCTAGTAAAGATCTTTTTAATTATTAGCTAGGGTTTTACTAGTAAAGCTAAAAGCCTTACTATAGTAAAAGTAAAATAGTTAGCATAGTTAACTTAGGCCTAAGAAGTCTAAGAAGTATTATAAATATAATAACTATAAACTAAGGCTTTATACTTTTAAAAGTCCTTTTATATTAAAAGGTTAGTATAAGCTTATTAAAACGTCTAAGACTTCTTATACTATATTAAGCTACTTAAAAGTAAGCTAGTAAAAGTTATAATAATAATTAATAGCCTCTAGCCTTATATTATGCTTATAGAACTATTATTAAGAATAATTATTATTTTAGCTTATTACATTATTAGCTAATTACCTTTTAGCTACATAACTATAACAGCCTAGTTATACCTATGCTTAGGCATACCGCCACCCTCTAAGTTCTAATTTATTTACCCTACTAACCTCTAAGATTAACGTCTACTAATCTAGTCTAAAAGCTCTCTACCGCTATTAGCAAAATCCTATTACATTAGCTTAGCCTTACATAACCTACCTATTTTTACTAGGCCTTTATTTTATCTATTAGCTTAATTACCTAGGCTACTGTATTTATAATGTCTCTAAAGTACTATAGGTTATTAGGCTAGGTAAAGCTATTAATCTTATTAATAGTCTTTAATAACTTAGGATTAGCTTAATATTTATGTCTCTTTAAGCCTGTTCTTTAATTATTTCTGTCTATTATAAGAAGCCTTAGACTAAAGATAGCTACGTTAAGCTTTATATTAGCCGTTAGGTAAAGAAAAGAGGTCTCCTTGTTAACAGCCCTAAGGCTAATTAATTCTGTAAAGGCGCCTGTATGCAACAGATCTCTATAGGTAGCACGTAAAGCATAGTAATCTCTAGGCTGTAGTAAAGACTATAGGTTAAGAACAGTAGTTCTTAAAGACATCTTAGAGTAAGTAGGATAGTTAATATTATAAGATAAAGATTAAGATTAATCTAGAATTAAACATAAGGCATAAGATAAAAGCATAGCTTACAGGCTCTAACTTTATATATTGTGTAAGCAACTTAAGCTGTAAGGTTTTTATAACCTTAGTAGTAGGTTTAGTAAAGCTATTATTACACAGGTTACTTAAGCTATAAGGTTTTTGCAACCTTAGTAGTTACTTTAACTAAGCTATTGTTAGCTATAGCTAAAGCTGTCTACAGCTATAGTTAATGTAAGGTCTAAACTAGTAGTTAATTTACACTATTAGGTACTTTATACTATATTAAGACATTAAGATCTAGCATAGGCTAGAGGTACTACATTATTAGGTTATATATACTATAATTTCCTTTTCTACAGGGTAAGCTATACTAGACTGCTTATAGAGGGCTAGAATAATTACTTATACTAAATAAAATAATAATAATTAATATTAAGGTTAGTAAAAGCTTTTATTAAGGTAGCTAAGATATTAATAAAAGGCTTCTAAATATTCTTAGTATTTTTAGTAATAATAAGGTGCTTTAAGTTATTACAAAAGTAAAGTATATCTTAGTAATTAGCTAGAATAGTAGTAACAGCCTAAGTTTAAACGTTAGTAAGAATAAAGTAAAACCTTTTTACTACTTATAAAGGTATATATAAGCTCTAAAGTAATATAATACCTATAGGGTACTTACTATTATACTTATAAGGTAACTAATAACTAAGTACTTTGTAATACAAAATACTAAATTCTAATTAATAAGTATAAAATCTAGAAATTCGCTACTATTACTTAATTAAGTAATAATAACAATAGATTAAAAAGATAATAAGGTTAAAAGTTAAGTAAATAACGTTATTATGCTTAAGTAAGCTTAAAATAACTACCTAAAGGTTAAATAACCTCTTTAACCTAATTAAAGTTAAAGATAAAACTAGATCTAAAGAATCCCTTAACCTTAATAAGATAAAACCAAAATTAAGAATTCCTTTAACTATAAGTTAAGATAAACCAGATCTATTAAATCCCTTTAAACTTAACCTAAAATACGTTTTAGGATAGTTTCTAGTTAAACTATAACTAGTTTTCTAAACTAAATATAATAGCGACTTAAGGGAATTTTATCTATATATAGGGGACCTTTTTCTCTACCTTAGGACTTAGATATTCTATTATTATCACTCTTACTACTACTATCTATACATAATAACAATAAGACTACCTATTTAACCTATTTACCCTACTTCTCTATTTTACCTCTTTATTTCTCTTTTCTATTAGTCTTATAGTATAGCTATCTTTATAATTAGTATATTAGGTATAACGTAGTAATCTATCTAAAGTATAGATA
The DNA here is from genome assembly GCA_022836555.1 of Colletotrichum tofieldiae. Lineage (NCBI taxonomy): Eukaryota > Fungi > Ascomycota > Sordariomycetes > Glomerellales > Glomerellaceae > Colletotrichum > Colletotrichum tofieldiae. Next base: position 407,544 of record BQXV01000013.1, read on the forward strand.
TAGTTAATAAGTAGAATATTATTAGTAAAGGTTTACCTTTTAAACTACTTTTTAATAGTAGTATAAATATAGTATATATAAAGCTAAAGAAAGTAGCAAAATATCTTAAGAATAAAACTAAGGATTTACTTAGGTCTTTTCTCTAGCTTAAAAGGGATACTAAAGAGAAGAAAGAATAAGCTGCTAGACTCTAAATTACTCTTATTACTAAATATATTAAAGTTATAATTTTTAAAAAAATTTACTTATTATAAACTAGTAAGAAAAAGGCAGCCTTATCTTTATCTTACTTAGAAAAAAAAGACATACTAGCATAAGATTTATGCTTACTTAATTATATACTAGCATAAGACCTATACTTACTTAATTATGCTAAATAGTAAGACTAAAGTAATTAAAATAAGTTAGAAAAGTTAGTAAAATACTAAGAAAAAGGTATACCTTATATTAACCTTAGTATTTTATAGCTTACTAGTGTATAATACTTATAATAGTGTTTATTATAAGTATAAATTATAGTAGCTTTAGTAGTATAAACATTAATAGTATTTATATTCTTACTATAATGCTTTCTAAGAAATCTTACTATAGTATTAGTATTAAGAAAATAGTAATATATAAGTAAAACCTAATAATATCTAGAAATTAAAAAACCTATAAAACAAAATTAAATAAAGCTAGTGTTTTATAAGTAAAATAGTAATTTTATTATAGTAATAATTAGGAAAAAGTAAAGTAACCTTAATAATAAATACTATAATAAAATTAAAAATTAAAAAAAAGTAAGAAAAAGTTTTAAAAACAAAAGAAGTAAATATATAGACTAGTATACTTACTAAAATTACTATTATTCTGTTACTAACTTATTTAGGAAACCCTTACTACTTCTAACTAAAACCTACTAATACCTTAGGCTACTTAAGAATAAGTAGCCTAAAAAGAGGTAAAATTATTATAAGCACTTATAGTATAGGTGTAGTTTATTACTAGACCTTACTATTAAGGTTAGTAAAGTATCTAAGGTGTAAGGTCTATTTAGGATAGCGTCTCTCTAGAGAATTACAGAGGAATCTTTCTTAAGATTTAGCTTTTAAAAATATAAGGCCTATTATTAGTAATAATTATACTTCTAACTTTAGTACTTTTATACTTAGGCTTATAAAGGTAGTTATAATTTACTATAGTCTATTACTTTATACTAAAGTAGGCATTTTAGTTCTTTAGGTACTAGTATAAAGTAGTAAGAATACAGTTTACTACTAACTAAAGCAGAGGGTAGCTTTAGCTAGCTAAGTACTAGGTACTAATAATAAAGAGATATAACTAAAGGTATTAGTCTTAGTAGCTATATTATAATTATTACTTTAAGTAGTAGTAGCTTTATAGTAAAAAGAAACTTTTTAGTATAAGTAATTATTCTAGCCCTTTATAAGCAGTCTCAGTATAGCTTACCCTATAGAGAAGGAAATTATAGTATATATAACTTAATAATGTAGTACCTCTAGCCTATACTAAATCTTAATATCTTAATATAGTATAAAGTACCTAATAGTATAAATTAACTACTAGTTTAGACCTTATATTAACTATAGCTATAAACAGCTTTAGGTATAGCTAACAATAGCTTTACTAAACCTACCACTAAGGTTGTAAAACCTTACAGCTTAAGTAACTAACAATAGCTTACTAAACTTACTACTAAGGTTATAAAAACCTTACAGCTTAAGTTACCTACATAATGTATAAAGCTAAAGTAAGCTATACTTTATCTTATGCCTTATGTTTAATCTTAGATTAATTTTAATCTTTATTTTAATAACATTAACTATTCTCTAAGATGTCTTTAAGAACTACTATTCTTAACCTATAGTCTTTACTATAGCCTAGAGATTATTAATGCCTCTTAGACTACCTACTAAGATTTACTAAAAACAGAAGTATATACTAAACAGCTTAGTCTTAGGGCTGTTAGTAAAGAGATACTATTTCTCTTACTACTAGGTAATCTAAGGCGTAACATAGCTCTCTTTAGCCTAGCGCTTTTATCTAAAGATTAAGCTAATTAAGAAGCACGCTTAAGATTAAGTTATATAGTTAGATATTAAAGGCAGACTTTATAAAAAAGCTTAATCTATATATCTAGCCTAGTAACTTATAATATTTTAGAGACATTATAAATACAGTAACTAGGCTATTAAGTAGATAGATAAAATAAAGGCCTAGTAAAAATAGGTAGGTTATATAAGGCTAAGCTATAAAATTTACTAGGATTTTACTAATAATAGTAAAGTAATAGCTTTTAGACTAGATTAGTAAACATTAATCTTAAAGGTTAGTAAGGTAAATAAATTAAAACTTAGAGGGTAGCAGTATGCCTAAGCGTAGGTATAACTAGGCTGTAGAAAATTAAGGCAGCAGAAGCCTTATATAGTAGTCTAAGATCTTAGTATTTATAGTTATATAGCTAAAAGGTAATTAGCTAATAATATAATAAGCTAAAATAATAATTATTTTTAAATAATAGTTTTATAAGCATAATATAAGGCTAAAGGCTAGGCTTTATAGTATATATAACTTTAATAGCATACTTAGCATATTATTAAAGGTAGTTAAGAAGTCTAAGTATTATTAGACTATAGTATTATAAAGGCTAATAAAAAGCTTATTATAAAAATAATACTTTACTAAGTCTAAAGAAGCTAGCTAACCTAGGCATATTTTATAAATTTAATATACTTCTAATAAATATTCTTAAAAGACACTATAAGTATATCTAGCTTCTGCTTAACATTATTAACCTTTATTAGGCTAACGTAGACTAACTAAAGTTTTATTAAAAGGTCCTTAGCTATAGTTACTAAGAAGTTTAGGCTACTAATTATAAAATACATAAGGTTAGTAGCCTATTTACTAACTTTACTATAGACATACTTAAAATAGTAGTTACTACTTTAGTAAACATTATTCTTAAGTTTAGTAGTAATTTAGAAAAGCTAGTAGTTAAACTTAGGGTTCTTTTTATCTTTTCTATCTTTTACTTTAGTAAATATAGAAACCTTAGAAAGCTTTACTTTATTTTCTTAGTAAGCTAGTCTAGCGTAGTTAGATAGAGTAAGAGATTCTTCTTAAAGGCTGCCTTAAGGTAGGTAAGTCTTTACTTAAGAGTTAAGTCTCTAGAGTTACTAAGGGTGCCTTAAGGTTAAATATCCTTAAGGTAGTTAAAAAGAGTAAAGTTACTATTATAAGCCCTCTTTAGCTTATCTTTTAGTATAGCTATCTTAGTAGTAAGGTCTTAGTTTTACTAAATAATCTTAGTAGCCTTATTATAAAGAGCCTTATAGTTATAGTAGTAGCACTAGTAATTAAGCTTAACTAAAGCTTTAGGTATTATTAGGTAAGCTACATCTTTAGTTATTACTTTAGCTACTTAAAAGTGTTAGTAAGGTCTTAGTTATAATAGTTAGTAAAGAGCTTCTAGGTAAGCTATTACTTTTTCTTATTACTAAAAAGAGATACATTATAAAGTATTAGAAAAAATAAAGTATAGTTAATAATTAACTAAAGGTATTTAGGCTTAGGCTTACTAGTTAATTATAACTAGTAATATATCTAGAGGCTGCTTTATTAAAAAGCAGTCTATATTAAATAGCTAGATCTTAGGCTTATCCTAATTATTACTATTAATTAGTAGTAGTATACTGTAATAATTAGCTATAAGGCTTTTTATAAAGGTATATATCTTAGTATTAAGTATAGCTAGGCTACTTATACTAACTAATTACGCTATCTTATTAGCTTATTAAAAAGGGTTATTAATAAAAAAGAGGTATAAGGCGTTAGCTAGTATATAATAGTAGTATATAAATAGAGATAACGTACCTATATAGTAAGTAGCCTATTATAGTAAGTAGCCTATTATAGTAAGTAGCCTATTATAGTAAGTAGCCTATTATAGTAAGTAGCCTATATCTCTCTACCTTTCTACCTTTTATATAAGTTAATTTAGTAATAATGTATAAAATTAATTAAAACTACTTATTACCTTCTTTCTTATTACTATCTTAAACTACTTTATAGGTTTATATATTATATTTAGTCTTTTTATAATTACTATATTATTATATACGTAGTTTAGTACCTTCTGTATAACCCTCCTTTTAATAGTTATTCTCCTCTTTAGTATTAACACTATTTTTTTCTACTTATAATACTTTTACTTTAGCAGTATTAAGTAAGCCTTTAAGATGTAGTTAGGTCTTTTTTACTCTCTAGCGCTTACTTAGTATCTCTACTACTGTATAATACTTTTCTTTTTTTAGCCTTAATAAAAGTAAGCTTATATACTAACTTACTAATACCTTTAGCTTAAAAGTTAATAATGTTATATATTACTATTAGTAAGCTACCTTAATACTACTAAATCCTTTTTTTAAGAAAACTAATACTTTATATACTATTTAGTACTATAGTTAGTATCTTTAGGTTCTAGAAGTCTTAGCTACTTAGCTATAAGCTAGATAGTGTTAGCATCTTTAGCTTAAAATCTAAGTAAGAAATAACTACTTTAGAGTTAAAAGGTATAAGGCCTGCCTATCTAAAACTAGCTTATACGTTATTTTTACTTATTAAGATAAAGAATACTACTTTAAAGGTAGAAAAAAAGTTATTCTTTATAATATATAACATTTATATCTATATTATCTTCTTAATTTTCTTACTATATAAGTACTTTAATAAGCTAAAGTATCTAATATTAAGAAGCTAAAGCTTATATAATAAATAAAGAGGTATATAAAAAGTAATAATGCTTTATTTTTTATAGTAGTTATTAAAGTTAGTTAATTTATAGCTATTATAACTATTTAGAATTAAGAAGTAATAAGTACTATTTATATAAGACTTTATATACTAATTAAAGTACTTTAGTTAATTTAGGCTAATTTTATTTATAGTCTATCTAATTTTACTTAGATAGATATACTATATAGCTAGAAATTAGCTATTAGTATACTAAGAAAGAAGGTAATATTTATCTTTTATAATAATATATAAAGGTATTACCTAGCTATTTATATATATACCCTAAATAATAAAAACCTATTCCTAATTACTAGGCTGCTTTATATAAGGCCTTTTTTTATAGTTAGAGGTTATAATAACCTTTATATATAACAGTATTTTTATTAAGAAACTAGTCTTATTAAAGTTATAAATATTATAATCTTATATCTTATACTTTATAATTATATTTTATATAAGTATAAACTAGCCTTATATAATTATAAGATTCTTAGCTAAGGCCTTTTAATAGTTAATTTAATATTAAAATTACATTTTTAATTAGGGTTATTATTATATAAAATACTCTACCTATTAAGGTCTAACATATATTATATTACGTTAGAAAAGAAGTTAGTTAGCTATATCTTATATATCTTCTTATTATAAAAGAAAACCTTAATTAATTAGGTTAATAACCTATTTAAAAATTACCTTCTCTTTAGTTATAGTTATCTTTATTAAATTTAGTTATCTTTTGCCTTATGTAACGTGTCTAGTGCGTTAGTAGTAAAGAGATATCTAAGGGACCTTAAAGATAGATACTGCTTTTTATATAGACATTTTTAGGTCTTTTTTAATAGCCTAGAGGGTAAAGATAATATAACTTTTAATTAAGGTAGATTGCATGTTTTATACGTAGAGAAAAGTTAGTATAAAGGTTAAAAAGGTAAAATATAAAGAGATATAGGCTACTTACTATAATAAGCTACTTACTATATAGGTACATTAGAGATATATTAAATAGGTTATAGTAGCAGAAGATTAGTTAATTAGTTTTAAAATATTAATTTTCTATCTCTAGAGAAGTATTAGATAACCTTAAAGTAGTATTATAATAGTAAATTCTTAGTTAGTTAGTATATAACTATATTACTTATTTATAAAAACTTTAAGGTAAAGAAGAAAGAAATCTATAGCTACGCTAGGCTAATTACCTAGGCCTTTATAGGCGCTAGCTAAATCCCTTATTATGTAACTAGGCCTCTTAGCTACTTTAGCTACGTACATAGGCTACATCTACTTTACTAGCCCCTAGGCCTACCACAGGGTAGTAGCTATAGTGCTAGATAGCTACGCTATAATATTTAACCTTATTTTCTATCTATATAAGTACTACGCCTTTCTTATTAGTCTTATAAGGCTTTTATTACTTATAACTTATTAGGTTATAATACTTTATATATAATAAAGTAACTATAAAGTTATTTAATTAGCCTATAGCTAAGCAAAAGGTTTACTTTTAGGCTTTTATAAAGATAATACTAAAGAAATATTATTTATTAAGATACTAAGATCTATATACTTTTCTTACTAATTTTTTTTATATACTAAAGCCTAAGGGTTTTTTTAAAAGGTTTTTAGTAATCTAGCTTACTAGTGTTACAGACGCTTTATAGCACAGGCGTGGTTTACTACCAGACCCTGCTGTTAAGGTTAGTAGAGTGTCTTAGGGTGCAGGGTCTATTTAAGACAGCGTCTCTATAGGAATTACAGAGGAATCTTCCCTAAGATTTAGCTTCTAAAAATAAAAGACCTATTGTTAGCAATCATTATACTTCTGACTTTAGTGCTTTTATAACTAGGTATAACGTATTAAGAAACTATATTTATTAAATAAGCTTAAGACCTTAGGCTGTTAATTACTATAGCCTAATATAACTATATTACTAAATATAGCTCTTAATTAGCTTTATTTAATAGTATTTACTATATAATTATATAGTTATTAGTTATAAAGTTATAATTAAATAGAAAAGAACTGTTTATAAGTCTTATTCTTAGTTAATATATAATATATAACTTATATATAAGTAATAAAAGTATATTAAAATAAGTTAACGTTAACTTATAATTTAATTACTTATAACTTTTAAGAATATTTAATTTAATCTTTATATTACTTTTACTTAAGAAATATTTTAAGTCTAAACTAAATAAAAAACTAAAAGTAAGTAAACTTTAAAGTCTATATATTATATATTACATTTCAAACCCTTTTTAGAAGTTAAGATTCTAATACGGTTAAAAGTTAGTATGTAGTATTAATCTCAGAAAAGAAGGTAGGAAAGCTTACTATTGCAACCTTACTCTTCGCACGAATTCTTTTACCAAAAAAGACTAGTGCCCATGGGATTACGGTCAACCCAGTGGCAATACTCCCTAAAAGCGAGCCTGCCCGTTCCTCTCCCAGATTCCGAAACAATGCGCCTGTAATGAGCGGGAAAACACCCCCAAGGATGTTTCGGCAACACGACTGTGCGGCGAGTGCCGAGGACGCATATTTGTGATAGATATCGGCGAAGTAGTTGAAAGTGCCAAGTATACCGAGTAAATACCCCAGGTTGCTAGGCTAATGCCAAAGGCCGGGACAATCCAATGGAACTCTTGCTTCGCGGTAAAGCCAAAGAGAAAGAGACCAGCAGGCAGCAATGTAGCCGAGATGCAGGTGAAGTACAAGCGCGATTCGGGGGCCTCGGCTGGAAAATGTCGCCGCATGAAAACCCAAAACCGCGACGAGTCGCCAACAGGGCTATTGGCCCGCCATTGAGCATTCGAAGTAGCTTGTCTTGAAGGACGCCGACAACGTTGCCACAACAGACCCAACGATCATGGCCACGAAGAAGTATCCCGACTGTTCAGTGTCTAGGTCCCTCGTCCGTGACAAAACCAAGGAATGCTCCCAAACGTGCAGTAGAGGACAGCCCAGGCAAAGGCACACCATATTGAAAAGAAAAAGACAACAGGCTCTGTGAATAGCAAGTGAAAAGGGCGCCAGACGGAGGCAGACACGAGCTTAGACAGGGATGCTCGTTCCTCGTCTTCCTTTACCAACCACCGCAGTCTCTGGGGCTTGAACCGGGCGGAACACGGCCGACTCGAGCGGTAAATTGGACATGACTTTTCCGGCCCAGAACAAGAACATGGCTGGCTATCGCCCGAGTCTGAAGTCGTGTCGGTGTCTCCGTTCTTGGCCGCCGTGCCTTCGGCCACACGCCAAAATACCCTGATTCTTCCCTAGCCTGGTACCAGTCGTTGAGAGCTTTGGCCTTCCTTGAGAGAATCACTGACCCCCTACTCTCCTCGAAGAGAACTGCAAGAGCAATAACAAGCACGGTGTCGATGATGACTTGGTGCCAAAAAATCCACTTCCAAGCCATCGTCCCATCCTCAGCACCCATCCGCTTCACAATCACGGACGCAACCAAGGGGCCGGCTCCTGTGCCAGCGAGAACTGCGCCACTGAAGAGAGCCATAGGTGTATTCCTCTGATCCTTCACCCACAGGTCTGCGATGACGCCACCGATGACGGAGCTAAAGACAGAGCCACCGACGCCGACAAGAAATCTCGCGATGAGCATGGCGGCCAGATTCGGCGCAACAGAGCAGACGGCCTGGAAAACCACATAAACCACTCCAGAAATGACGAAAACCGGATACCGACCATATATCTCCGAGAGAGTGCCAAGACCATGGGCGAGAGAGCAAACCCGACGCAGAAGGTTGTTATTCCCACCAAAATCGAGAGCTGAGAACTGCCGAGGTCATCGGCCATGATGTACGACGGCGGGAATATGAGCCGGCCGTGTAGCCGTGAGAAGGTGGCGATACACGAAAGCGCCAGCATCACGAATTTACGCGTTTGAGGCCATTGCAGAGGAGACGTGTACTGGGCCAGATCGGGGACCAGCGGGTTTGATTGCGGGTTGGTTGACTGTTGAGAGCGAATGTCTACCGGCTCGGGGGGAGTGTATCGAAAGTCAGATATCGATAAATGATGGACTATCGTTGTCAAGACGAGGCAAGTCCCTGGCTGCGCCAGAGCAGCCATGCTGGATCAATGAGATGTCGGTTGACTTCGAGCCCTTGGGCATCTTTTCAACGTCTTGGTTTACGTTCATCATGACTGAGACATCAAGGCAGATGACCGAATGGATGATGACGTTGGTGACATTAAAAGGAACCTGCGGGTCGAGTTCATGTGGGAGTCGATGCAGAATCCATGACCTTCACCTCGCGGACGCCCGGAGTATTAATGAATTTAAGTGGTAAGAGAAGTGAATGGGCCTTGCAGAATTTGGCACCAAGGGAGCTGCAGGACATCATTGTATTAGTATATCCATACCAGGGCCGGAGATGCGAACGGAATAATGATGCAGGTCCGGGCCCATGGGGTTGCATCTGTTGCGGCTGCGCCATGGTCGGCCGCGGGTGGGCCTGACGGTTCTAAGCCAAGTACAGGGTTGTGGGGATGAAGAAATGTATAACTGGGATGTGATGTGATGATGCTCGCCAAGCTGGTTATGGGAGAGCGGGAGGAAGACCGTTATTTTATCTCGCATGTCCTCATCCTTCTACATAGGAACTTCGGAAGAAACCTCGCTAACCCACTGTGCCTGACACGCGCAGTAGAACAGGGATTCGAAGTGAATCTGTGATCCCCGCCTGCGGATCTGTGACTCGAGTTGAAAGGAACAGGTCTCGACATGGAGTGGTGACCCGACGTGCTCTCTTTGGCCCAGCTAGCTTACCTGCGGAAGACTTGGAATAGAAGAGGCCCACTGGGCTAACAGGGTACGAGTTGGTGTGGATCTCGTTCTCGTCATTCGGCTGGAAGCAGGAGATCGCAAGCGTAAGCGCAGGCATGGATTTGTTCTGATCGCCAACCGTCCGGTAGGCGAAGAAGCTGGTATCGACATCCTCTCCACCCTGGGTGGACTGGTCAGACTATTCAGAGCGCTTTGTCTGTACTGCTGTTCGCAGATGAAGTCCCGGCATTGTCGTCGGGGAACCTCGGGGTTTTTTATGGTTCCAGACGTGTTCGTAGAAACGCCCGAATTTCCGTCGAGTTCCTGAATCCTGCATCGCCCGCCCGCAACAATCCTAGGGCACCCACACTGTTGGTAACTGTCAACTCGCTCGCTTCGTAGCATCCTTGCTGAGACTTAGAACTTACCAAGCCGTTTACAGCATTAGTCCAGGTCGCCTGGGCCCCCCAGAATGAGTATCGAGTGCCATCTGGGGTTGTGCCGGCACTTGGCGTGCGCCTCCCTCCATTTCCTTCTATTCCCGGCGAATCGCCAAAACCGGCCGATAGGTGGCGCGTGCAGTACTGTCTGTTGGGAAGGAGGGGTCGGCTATTGGCTAATTTTGACGTCGATGAGTATGGACGTAATCTATGATGAGTGATGGATATAACCAGTCAACTCAGATGTCGTGACGCAAGACAATAATTGCTCACACAGACTACGAGTTTTGCTCCTTATGTGCAATGTACCGCTGAAAGACAGAACCTGCAAGCCACCATCCTGCCAGTACAATACCGTCTGTTTAGGATTTCTGCGTGGCCCTGTATAAATCATGCCGCACATGGCGGCGGGCGGAGGAGGGATGAAGAATGGATCAAGATGGGGACCGAGGTGGACCGTAGTGGCTTCATGTTTATTACCGTTCAATTTCCGATGGTTCTTGACTCGTGGACGCTTGTCTGGTTCTACCGAGTTTGGATTACATCGCCATTCAAGTCTTCATCCTCTCCAGTGTTATCCATGGGGCTGCTAAGTCTAACCGAACTCCGCGACACATCCCAAAAGCCGGCGACAATCCAAATGTTGAGGGTGCTCGATTGGTCCCACGTGCACTCACTGGGAGTAATGGTGTCGCAGATATCGGTGTAGCCTGACGCAACGATTCAAGTGAATCTAGAGTTCTGTTCCCATTCCTATATCGACCTTGAGCTTGGTTATCTCATTAATGGTTTCCTCATCTATTTTTCTAGACCAACTCATCTCGGTGACCTTGTTGCGAGTGCCCGGCGTTGGACTCAGCCGGAAGCTCGGCAATGATCTGGTTTGATGCACATGGTGCGCAGCAGCCCAGGCGCGGAAATCGGCAGGGGACGAACGTTGTCTTCTGGTATTGCTGGGCGATGCCGAGCTCCGAGTGCGCACTCGGTGAGGGGTGGGGATGCCGATGTTGCTGACATTGCTGTTGTTCACGCATTGTTGCTGCTGGCCGCTGGGAAGACTTCCCTTCTCGAGAGTGCTGCTAGCGCCGCCAGTATCCCGGGTCTCGTCGTGGATCATACTTATTCGACGCACGAAAGCATGAACGACGGCAATGACAAAGAAGGAGGAGGAGGCCGCCAACAGTTCCGGCGACGAGCAATAAGGGTGTTGACTGGAATTGAGATATGGGGCGCCGCAGGGGCGAGACCGGTCGACGTGGCTGCGGAGTGGTCTCTTTAGTCGTCAAGGTCGTCAGTGTTGGTGGCTGGGCGTTAGCATGGCGGAGGGATGGACGATGCGGTGATGGTGGAGGTGTCCATGGACGATGACGACGACGGCGAGGTGCCAGTCAAGATTACACTTGGGTTTTTTCAGTGGCAGTGATGGTCACTACGGTGTCGTGTTAGCGAATATGGCCGTCCAAATCGGATGGTGAAGAGGTGGTGTAGGTTTACCGGTGTCTTGACACGGGAAACCGAGAGATGACTGGGCCCCGTCTGAAAGGATTCACCGGACTGAGAGAGACGGAAGACGGCTTGGATACGAACGCAGTGTCGTCGCCGTCGTCGAGTCGAAATGGCGTGTCGCTTCATGGCTGTGACCAGCAAGGAGAGAAGATTGGGGATAAATTTGGGATCATGGAAGAGGGAGCGGTGTGTTAAACCGGTATCGATATTGGCAAATGTCGCTTGCCCTTTGTCGGTGAGGAGGCGCAAATCA